>JAOWBP010004597.1:2114866-2152858 GCA_028571105.1 Tragopan temminckii
CTGTCTTCGTAGGGGAGGTGCTCCAGCCCCCTGATCATCTTGGTGGCCCTCCTCTGGACCCTCTCCAACAGCTCCCTCTCTTCCACGTCAGGGCAGAACTGAAGAGAGCAGCTCACGTTGTGAAGCCATCCTTAAACCTAACCCATTTTAACCCAGTTCACTCAGACTGCCTTCCAGAACTATTTGTATTAGTTGGGAGCAATAATTTAAAAGCACAGATGGTTCCTGGAAGGAACCAAAACAAACTCTACTTGAGCCGGACTGAGAACAGTTATATTGTTTTATTATTTGTTTGGGTTTTTTTCTCCCCAATATCACTGAATTTGGGGCTATTTTGATTTACGTTGACCAAAGCATACTGAGCAGCAGCAGAGATGCCATGAATTGGGATGTGCCACATGGCAGGCATATGGACCAGCTGCTCTGTAAGTGTGCACTGGGTGTCTCAGGACCTCGTGGGGGAAAAGGGCACTGAAAACCACCAAGAAATTACTTATAGGGCCAGGCACCACAGAACCTGATCGAGTAAAGCTTCTGCATTGGAAAGCAGATGGTAAGCAGTGGGAGAGTACACGCACTACTTTAATATCCCTAGGAACGTGTTGAGGTGTTCATGGGACACTGGTGCACCTGAACATCCACTCACACAACGCTCTCAACCTTCTGCCTCCATGGGCAGAGCCAGAACAGCAGTGATGACACCCAGGCTCCATCACCTGTGTGTTCCCTCAACACGAGGGAATGAGCAGCACTGCAGCAGGGCCTGAGGAGCTGAGATCTGCACCGAGAAACACTGGTTGTGATAAGAACAATAAAGCAGGAGGAGAAGTGATTGGAGATTATTGGCTGAAAAGCCTCTGCTGCTGAACTCATTTGGCTCCTACATATGGCACTGGATATACTTTCCCAGACCAGCACCAGATAGCCATGATATTTTCAAAGTGACAACCAAATCCCTCCCTCTAGCCATAACCAGAACCCTCAATCACAGGGAGAGAAGTGCATCCTACCTCTACAGCCCGTGTCCGACATTTGCAAGCAAGAAAAATCCTCCTCTCATCATCTCTGGCTGTGATTACAATCAGAAGCAAATTGAGCAAAGTCAGGCAACAACGAGAGTAATCAGAAAATATTTGCCTCTGTCAGACATCTCCAGCCTCCCTCCAGGCTGACGATACAGCAATCAATTCGGCTCAGTCCCATCCCCATCCTTTGCCTCTGCCCACCCGGCCATCCCAGTACCTGGTTCTTCCCATACGTGCACCTTTTACACCTCACTTAGTCATTGCTTTTAAGGCAAAGTTCTTCTGAAAGGAGATGGCAGCGGGGAGAAAGGACGAGAATTAATACACTAATATTCTTATGGAGTCAAACATTAAAAAGCAAGAACTGAAAAACTTAAGGATACTAAAACCCATCTCTTCATGTAAATACTTGTGGTAATACATGAAAAGAAACTGAGAAATACCGAGTGTATCACAGCCTTGCAGGATTATCTGTGGAAACAAAATGCAGCTCTGAGCTTGCTAGATGGCACCAAGAGCTCTTTACCTTGATCTCACTTCATATTATTAGTATTTGCATTACAATAGCAGCAAGAGGCTGCAGCAGAAGTCAGCACACCATGTGCTTAGCATTTCACAAATAGCAGAAATAGATAATTCGGGCTCTGAAAGCCCCCGAGTTCACATTTACAATGATGGAGAGAAGAAAGATTATAATTAACTCTGTACCGCAGGAGCACACTTGAGCTCAGGCACTGAAACTGAGCTCAAAGCGAGCAGTGCACTGCAGCCCCAGCACTGGATCCCTCCTGCAGGGCTGTGCCCACTGCTGCTGCAGCCTCAGCCATGGGCTCACTGCTCACAGCCCTCTGGAAGGTGGGGATGGCAGCAGATGAAGTCGTGTACGTGCTGCTGCAACTTAATGAACCCTTAGAGGCCTCCGAACAGTTGACTTCCTCTGGGTTTTTATAACCCACGTGCTTAGGTGTGTTTAAACACTTCTCACACTGTCAATAAAAGGTCAAAGGCAAAAAAAAAATAGTGGGAAGCAGCAGCAAGGGCAGGCTTTAATTTCTGCAAGCAGTACCAATAAGCCTCAGGTGCAGCCTGGGGAACCCACACACCTCCTCCCAGTGAGCAGCCAGCAGTCACTGGTGCTTTTCCTGCATCCACTGCAGACAATGCACAGCAAGGAGCTGCAGGTGATGGCAGCTCGTCTTCTGGATGAGGTTTGAGACCGAACTGAACTCTGCCGGCTTAATTAGCGAACCGTAAATAAACACCATTTACAAGGCCTAAACATTTAAAACACCCTGTTAAGCATCTAAAACGTAAATGCTTTAATTACAGACTAGATCAAGATTTACATAACACTGGGATAAATGCAGCAGAGCAGCTGTCTGTGAATATTTTGCTGTGAGATTGCTCCCCAGGTCCACGGAGCTATGAGGTTAGGAAGGAGCATTCACACTCCAGCACGTCTGCTCCCCTCTCTCTGCAAAATGACCACCCAGCTCCCACCACCAGCCTTGCTGACTGGCTAAGAGCTTTCTGGTCACAGAAGAGCCCACAAAGAACCACAAAGGGCTTCTCTGCTGCTGTACCATCCCCTCATCTCCCGTGGTTCTACTCCATATCCAGCTATGTGGAAAGATTCCCCCAGCACTGTGCTCTGTAGCAGACCCCCAAATCTATATATGACCATATTTAAAACCTAAAGTTCTAGTTTTCATTTTCTTTAAGACACCCCTGTTCACATCATCAGAGTAAAGGGACTTCAACACCCCCGAAAATAAGGCCACAAATACTCAGGTGACAGCTTCAAATTACAAAGATAATGACAAATCACCACTAAGCTGTCTATTCACCCACCTCAGCTCCAGCACATTCCTGCACCCATCGCTGTGGTTGTGCTGACTGCAGCTGGGACTCCCACGGCTTTGGGAATCCAGGCCTGGAAAACTGAGCAGAGAATGATGGCTATCCCTGGCTTTGCCCAGCTGAGTCCAAGATTTGCATCTCAGAGCACTCTGGTTTCCTTTGAGCTTCATACAGATGCTAGAGCAGCTCCTGGAAGCACAGCTATGATCACCACTGCAGTTAATCCTGCACAAACTAAACAAGCTCTTACTCCAAAGGGATGCAACAGGAAAGCCAGTGATGCTGCACCCATGACCAAATCCCAATCTCCTGAGCTCTGCCCAGTGCTGGATCTCAGCCTGTGACACCCAGAGAGCAGCAACAACTTCACCACCTGTATTCCCATCCCATCAGGAGAATTCAACACTCCTCCAGTTCCACTTAGCATAACGTACTGTAAGCAGAAGTACCCAAGGGTTCTTGTCCCGAATATTAACATGATGGTCACATCTCTCTTATTTAATGTAAAACATGAGCAAACAGACAGTAACTGAATCAGCCTTCCAAGAGCAAAAGCAAGGCAGCCAATTTCACCTTCAGATGAGTAACGCTCCCTCTGCTAAATCTGTTGAACATCTGCAATACACTGATTGCACTTAAACAGCTGTCTTTAGAATGCTAAACTCTGCTCTGCCTTACATCCAGGGTTTTTGTTTTTTTCTTTTTCTTTTTTTTTTTTTTTTTTTTGGCTGGGAATAAATGGAGCAAGTGATTTTTTTTTCCCCTTTAACTACAGACCAGAATCTTCATTCCAATTAAAGTGACAGGAACCTATTAGTTAAGGAAATAAAATTCCAGCTACAGGAAGGAAAAGATACTTAAGCCTGTATCTCAGTTCATCCTCTGCTAATGGCGAACGTTTGAAGCCTGGCAGAAATCTCTCTCATTTATTGTTATGAGTACATTAAGAATTAACGGCGGGCAGAGCAATGAGTGAGAACAGCATCTTTCCCAAAGCAATTCATGGCTGAGACAACCAGAAATGTATACGGGAGGAGCATGAGAGCAAATAGCAGCACAGCATGGCAGAGCACGGCTCTTGGGGAGGATGCACAGCAGATAAGCTGGGAGCCGTGGGGAGAAGAGCCACTATTTGCTGCTGTCAGTGATGAAATCAGACCCCAGCACTCACACAGCATCACACATTCTGTTCCTACTGGTTTTTCCCACTTAAGGCTGTCGCATTCCAAAGAGTTTACACTGTTCCAAGAAATCTTCAGTTTGCATTATTTTCCATTTTCTGCATACGTTTTATCCCCCGCTTCCAGACTCAGTGCCCTGATAGACACCAGGCACACCATCCTTACGGGACATTTCAAGGCATGTTTTTGTGAACCACCTCAGATCAAAGCAGTTCATTTGTATTAGCATCAATAACAAAATGCACAGAGTGCCTTAACGAGAGGCGAAAGCTTCGTTTGATTCCTCGTGTAACGCATCATCCGACAACACGCACACCAGTTTCTGCAGCCCACGTTTCCTACTTAAGGCAACGCACTCCACAAAGAGCTTACAAAACCAAAGTGCTTCTTTCTATTCTCTCTTTGGGGATTATTCCTCTGCCCATCCCACAGCCCGCCCTGAAGCTTTTCTAAGCAGTTTAAACAGCTGCACTCTGTCTGTTGAGACGTTGCCTCCCAGGCACTGAGAGTGCTGTGCTCCCATCCATGTTAGCGGATCCCACTGCACAACTGCTCACAGCAATCCGACATCTCCACACAAAGCACATGCAAAAAAAATCTGCTTTGAATGATGCAAATGCTGGTTTAGAGTTTTATTTTGTCCCACATTTAATAGGGGGAACTCAGGTGCTTCCTTCCAGAGCTGGAATGCCTCAGCAGCAGCTGGGACTGCAGCACAGCCCAGGGAACAGACAGAGCCCTATGGCAGAGGCAACACGTGCCACACGTGAGCCCTGCACAACCAAAGAGCAGGCAGAGCACTCGCAGTGCATGGAACAGCACAGCACAACACCACTGCCAGCTCTGCTATCAGCAAGGCTCCTTCCAACCCAGGCTCCTTCCAACCACGCAGTCCCTCTGCCAGCTGAACGTCCTGCTGAGCCTTCCTGCCCCGCTGCTTCTTCCACCAACAATGAAGCAGATTTATGCCCAGCACAAAGCATTATTAAGGAGAGATTCATGAGGATTCTGTGCAGGTGAAGAGGGTTGTGCCTCTGCTGTTGGAAGCCTCCAGCTGGCTTCTGCCTGCTGCAGGTTGAGCTGAGCGCCCTGCTCTGCTTGGGAGAGCAGCAGCTGAAAAAGCATCACATTCCAAAGAGAAACCATCCTCAGGAAAACAGTCACTTTACCAACATTCCTGCCCTCAGCACTGAAGCCTCAGGATCTTTTATCCCTCTCCTAAGAGACCTGGACACCGATCACACCGCAGCCAGGCTGAGAGAACAAAGCTGCTGTTGGGTTCAGCCCTCCAACTGGGATCCTCACAATACCAGGCTTTAGGGGGCAACCTGACAGTCCAAAGTTTGGAGGCACATCCACCAAATGGACACAGAAGCAGTTTGTGTTATGACCTATTTCTCGAGCTACTCTCACGTAGAAGTATTTATAGCAGTTCTGCAGAAAGAACTGAAATTAGAAAAATCCATGAATAGAGCAGAAAACACATTGTGGTACATTTAAATGTGGTCTTTTCACACTAAACAGCAAAATTAAATAAAGGGGGAAAAGAAATATTCCAGCCTTCAGAAGGTTTCAGGAGTGACTCGCATTCATATCTGTGTCTACATCTCTATATTTGAGCACACAAGGGATGGGAATGCATCAATTCCATCCAGCAAATGAAGTTAATTCTCATACAGAAAATGTGCCATCTAAATTCCAGAAGGAATAATGAACAGTGCTGGAAAAGAGACCAAGAAAAACACGATAAGCAATTGAAAATAGCTTTCAATGACTACAATGTCTCTTTCTAAATCTGCTGTTATTTCATTTGCTGAAGATATGGACACTTGCCCAGTTTGCTGGAGTAGGTAAGGCAGTGCAACCTATCCACCATCTGTTCCAATTGGACACGCAGCCTGAAGAAGAGTTATAAATATGCAGAAAACTACAACAGCACCCTGATGGCATAGCTGGATAACAATGGCTTTAATTTTTCATTTGTTTATTTGATTTGCCTGTAATGAATGAGTCAGTGGAGCGGCATCTGGAATGAGCAAAAGGAGAGAAACGAAACTTTAGGGCAAAATAAGCCCTTTAGAAACAAATCTGCATTTTTATTTTTGATGCTGGTTCGGTGGCTGAGCCGACAGTGTTTGCTCAGCCATCTGCAGCGCTGCCATGGATGGGGTGGGGGTCCTGCATGGTACCACTGCTGGCTTTCAGGCACTCTGGTTACTCTGGTGAGCCAGGCAATTCCACGGCTCTGTCACTCACAATCAAAGCTCCTGATTTAATGCTCGGAGCAAACCAGAGGAGCTGCTGCCCCAAATGAGACAAATGATGCATTGCGTTTTGCTAGCAAGGACTTTGAAAGCTGTTTTCCCAGACCTTTGCAATTCAATGGCATCAAGAAAAAGAGTATAATTGCACCTGCAGGGCAAGGATGGACTGCTGTAAAATCACGAGAACAAGAGCTGCCATCATTACAGATGACAGCAAGCTGAAGGTTGCTGAATTCACGCTGCATCGCTGCCTCAATATGGGAACCAACAGCAGACTGGGGCCTTCAGAACCATTAGTTCAAGTAGCATTGTAGTAACAAGACCAAAAAGGCCACCAGAAGCACAGACAAGCAACACAGGGCATTCAGCACAGGCATTCCCACCTCCATCCCCAGGCCCTGCAGCACTTATTGGAGCATCCCAGCAATCCTTAGCATTAGTTCTGAGGCATTAACACAGCACAAGGCACAGAAGCTGCCCACAGGCAACACATTCACCCTCCATCATTCTCTCCCCACTGTAAGGAAGGGCACTGGAGCAGCAAGATGGAGCCCAACGTGTGCAGGCATTGTGTTCCACCAAGTTTTTATTCCTTTGTCTGTGTTATTTTTATGGCATTTTTAATGGGAGGTTTCAACAACCTCGCCATTAGAAGTAAAGGGAAGAAAGAGGAAAAAGAAAAAGAATAATTAAATGTAAAAGGTTCTTTCTGAAGGAAAACGGCCTTATATCATTTTGAGTGCTTAAAATCTAGCTGACTCCAGTGTTTCTCGTGATGACTTCAGCAACTTGCAGAGCAATTTAGAGCTATGAGGAGAGCTGGGAAATACAACCTATAGTAAAACTACATAGATTATCCCATTTGAAGAGAGAAACAGAACAGATGTTCTTGACTTCTGAGGAGAGTCCCATAAACCATGCATTCCTATGGGATCTGACAATGCCAACACCTGCCCTGCTGTGGGCCAGGGCAGCAGAGCCCCACAGCTGCTGGGACACCAATGGAAAGCACACACAGACAAGCTGCTGTTTCAGTAATGACCAACATCCAGAAGCACTTAGCTTATAACTTGCCATCTGAGCCATTAAATTGCCTCCTTGGGAACAATTCTGAGTCACAGGGCTGAGCCCCCACATAGGCAGGGCAGGGAAAAGGGAAGCTCTGGTTGTTAAGGTTCCAAACAACATTCATGTCTGAGGATTGCAGGCTCACATCCAAGCACTGATCTCCTGCACAGGAAGCACCAAGCCCACAGAAACACAAGCTGGTAAAACCACGCTTCCCATTAATCTGGGGGCTGCTACAACCTTCTCTCACCTTCCTCAGCTCTGAGGAGCTGCTGCTTCCCCTGCACTGCCAGAGCTGAGCAATCCTCCCATAGCAGAGGCAAACCCATCTCCAGAGAGGAGCAGAGGCCATTCAGGTCACACATCAGCAACTCCTGTTTGTTAGGAGTCGACAAGATTGCAAAAGCCATTGGAAAATTCTTTACAGAGAGTGGTGAGGTGCTGGAACAGCTGCCCAGAGAGGCTGTGGATGCCCCATGCATCCGTAGAGGTGTTCAAGGTTGGATGGGGCCCTGGGCAACCTGGTCTGCTATTAAATGTGGAGGTTGGTGGCCCTGCATGTGGCAGGGGGTTGGAGATTCATCATCCTTGAGGTCCCTTCCAACCCAGGCCATTCTGTGATTCTGTGAATTAGGCAGCTTTCCCACACACCTGAGCCACCACCTCCAACAAATCCATGCTTGGCCAGAGCACACCTGGCTCCAGGCACGCTCTGCCCACCTGCAATCACCTCCAGCTCACAGGAAAGCGCTTTCTTCCCCGCATGCCCCTGCACTCAGCTCACGTGCAGCACCACAGCACTGCCCCCTGTTTTACACACCCAGAAACAGCATTAAAAAGCCCAAGGAAGTCTATCAACAAGCGTACAGTCAACCAGCAGCTCTGCAGACCTCCAGTGCTTTTCTCTTCCTTCTGAGCTTTTGGGATCTTGGGGTCACAGCATGTTTTTTTGTGATTCCAAGGGCTAGAAAAGGTGGAAGGGCTGCCTGTTGGTGGCTATGGCAATGGAGATCCTTGCAGAGCCACCAGACCTGCAGGTGATTCAACCACACAGAGCCAAGAGCCCAATGGCAGCTGAGTGTTGGCACTTGGGCATCTCAGGTCATAGAGTCATAGAATGGCCTGGTTTGAAAAGGACCACAGTGACCACCTAATTCCAACCCCCTGCTGCGTGCAGTGTCACCAACCACCATCCCAGACTGCCCAGAAAAGGAGGGAGGGGGCAATGAGGGGAAAGGAGGTGGGGAAGGGCAGCAATCAGTTGTGCTCAGCTGTGAGCAGTGCCTTCGATTTTTGCACTGTTTGGGCTCTGATGTTTCTAAATGAAGGAGGAAGGCTGGGCGAAGGGAGAGTGGAAGGAGGAGTGGAAAAGTGAGGAAAGAAGAGAAATGGGGAAGCTGATCCCAAGCACTGTGAAAAGGTCATATGCTTCGATATGAGTAATTAATTTTCTTAGAGCGATGTTGAAAAGGTTAACTTGATTTATGGAATGCAATTTAATTTAAGATGTGTTGTGTACCTTGTTAAAAGGGTCCAATTACAGCTGCTAATTCTGCAGATTGACACATGAGCTATGGGCTGATAATAACCCGGAGTGAGGGGGAATGGATGCCTTTCAATAATTAGACATGGCCTATTGAAATCGGAGGGGGAAGGGTAGAAATGCTAGAACAACAACGGCTTGCTTTCTCTCCAGATCCCACGGCGCTGTCTTTCATTCACCTGCACTGCACTCCGCGGTTCAATGGCTTGCACTGAGAGCAGCAGCCCCAAAGCCATGTTCTGCCCGACCTGCAGTGAGATTGGAGTCTCCTCCAATACTTTCTGCTGGCGTCCAATGTCTCTCCCTTTGTATTTTGTAGCCCCTCCTTTGCTGAGCAATTAATGCAGTGCACATTAATGCACAGTGACTAATAGCTGGGGAGGGAGGCAGTCCTGCGTGTGGTACATGGTGTTGTGAGCAATGTTCTCCATTATTCCCTCCAACAATGAGCCTGTGCTTGCTTTGATATGCTTAAGATTAATGGGGGAACAATTGTAACCCAAAGAACTGGTTGACAGAATACATTTTCCTATAAAGAGCCGAATAAATTAATTGATTATGCAGCTCCAAGCTGCATTTGTTCCCTGAGCGTGTTGATAGGTTTTTGCCAAAGCTGTGTGGATACAAACGGTGCCTTTGGAAGCAATGATCCAAACTGCTTGTAATGGGCACCTGCATTGTGTCTGTTTGAGGGCTGCTTGGCTCCGATGGTGAGCAGCAGAGGGGCTGCTGGGGGAGGAAGCGAGCAGCTAAAATAAACTCGTCTTGCAGTTCATCATGAAGCTAAAAAAGTATATCTGCCCTGCATCCAAAATAGCGGTTGCAATCAAAAGCGAAAGGAGTTTCCAATGTCAAAAATAGGTGCGTATGTGTCCAAAATACTGCAGGCTGTAAGTGCTGAGCAATTGCTGTGCGACACGTGCTGTCTCCTTGCTTCCCGGTACCCTCTCATGCATCATTTGTCAGTGGTGTTTGGGGAAAATAGGCTGAGATGTGCTCTGGAAGGTCTATTTGTCGATAAGCGCAGCATTTCTGCTCCTTGGGTATTACATCTGCTGAGAAAGTGTCTGGGGCTCACCTAAAAAACCTTAATGAAGTGCTGTACTGCTGGGGAAATAAATCAGCTTTTTCTGTTCCGTGGCATCGGAGACGAGCAGCCTATTTTTGTGTTAACCCCACTCCTATTGCTGTGACATTGAGCTCGGAAACTTTTTGACATCTCGAATGATCCAAAGGTTCAGAATCTTTGTATTGCTCCAGCAGGGCAGGGATGGTGAGAGAAATTGCTGCTGCCTCAGGTAACCCCAGCCAACCTCACCTTCACTTCTTTTGTCTTCCCAGCCCAACCTGGGGCTGCTCTGTACAGCTGTGACCAATTTGCTCAGCAAACTTCATCTGGTGGTAACTTCAGCACTCTCTGTTGATGTCTCAGGAAAGGAATATGGTGATGATTTAGCACAGTGGATGGGGACACCACGTGAAATGGCCATTCCCTACTCTCTCTCTGCCCCATCAGAACAGCCACCCACCTCCCTCTCTGATGTACATTTTAGTTTCTTGCCAGGCTCTTTCTCACCCCAAGAGGATTCTGCCCGCAGAGGAGCAGACAATGATGAGCATCATCAGATGCAAAAACTGCTGTTCATATTACCAGAATATTAAAGGGGCGATTGTCATTTCTCAGCTGCAAGGAACACTTAAAGCAAATTACCTCGATTAAGAGAATAAGAATCAGGGAACGGCTCTAAAACTGATGCACTGAGAAAACATTCAGATAGGATGCGTGGTGTCTGTGTGTCATTTGGGGTTTAATATTTATTTCTGTTGATGAGATTTCGTCGTGCTCTATTACAATTCATGGATTTGTGTTTCCAAATCTCAAAATGCTTTGATTTATAAGGGTACAGGTTCTTCCTTTCCGCTGCAGATCCCTTTTGTGTTGTCAAATGTGGTCAGCGGTGCTTATCTCATAATATTAATAGGCCTCTTTTAATTGTATTGTCTTGCTCAAGAAGTGTACTTTGTTTGCAAGAAACTACTGGTTGTTGGCTGATGGTGAATGCACATTTCTGGCTGCAGAGCTGAAGGATGGTGCCCTCCTCTTTGCTCACAGACTGCTTTGGTCCTTTCTGCCTCTGTTTCACATAGGACTCCCGACTTTACACCTCCAACCTGTCACTTTGCTTTGCTTTCTTTCTCATTCCCTGTTCTGTGGCTTCTCCTTCCCACCACCAGCACCCACTGCAGCCCATCAGGGAGCATCCCTGCCCAGTGCTCCCTGCTCACCCTGCCTGAGCATGCCGTGTGTTTCCACTTCCCTTCTTAGGGTCAGGGTGGGATGATTCCCTATTGATTACTTGATCTGTGTAATTGCAATCAAAACGACGGGGATTTCAAGCCTGATTGACTTCAAATTAGGAATCTATTGGCTTGGCTGAGCTCCTAATCAACAGGATTAGGAGAGAACATGGTTTGGGTCTGCTTTTTCTCTGCAGGCTTCATTTTAGGTAACGAAAGATTTGACAGCAGAGGTCTGCACAGGGAGGCACTCTTCCTCTCTGCAGAGCAGGGCTGGCGAGTGATTGAGCTCCTTTATTCCTGACCACAGCTGTGTGCGTGAGCAGTGTGCACGATGGGCATCCAGTGCTTGTGACCTCTCCCCAGTAACAGCGTGTATGGGGAGTGGGAGTGGGCTGGGAGGAACTGCAAGAGGAGCCAGGGAGATGTCTGAACACAGTGCTTGCAGCTCTATTGGGGCGTCTCAGTGACGTCCACGGGGATGACATGTGCTGTCAGCCCATGTGTGAGCTCCCAGCTCGTGGCAGGCAGTTGGTGCCTATTCTTACTGTGTTGGGCACTGCCAGGAGTGCCTGGATCCTTTAGAGGGACTCCATCGTGGGGTTGAGGCTGAGGGCTGTGCTGCTGTGGGTGAGGGATGCTCGCCTCACAAAGCCTCCCAGGCCAAGAGTTTGCCTGTCTGCCCCCAGAAGCTGAATGAAGGAGCATCAGCTGGCGGGGAAAGGGCTTTTTTTCTTTCTTTTTTTTTTCTTTTTTTTTTTCCAAAATAGGTTTTCATTTAAAAGATGCCAGAGCCAGCAGATTAGTGTCTCGACTATATAGGTTTCCTAAAGATAAGGCAGAGAAATTGATTTCAATTACCAAAGTGGATAGACAGGCTGCTCTGCTCTCTCCAGAGGATTGTTAACCCTCAAGAGACAAGAAGTAAAAACCAGCACGAAGTTCAAAACCCCTTCCCATCTCCTTAGGAGCAGCTGTGTCTCTCACATGAGCACAAATCCTCACAAAGGGAGAGAGGCAAAGAAAGAGGGTTTATTTAAGGATGTACGATGATCCTTGTGATACTTGGGGATTTCAGCCAGCTTTCAGGTCCTTCAGCGAGGCTCAGGAGGCCAAGGGTTAAAGCAGCTGCTGGGATTAAAGGATTTGGTGGCTGTCAAGCAGCAGGTTCTCCTTTGGAAGTGCAGCCTGGCTGCTGGGAGGGTTTGCTGCAGGGCTGAGCAGCGCTGGGCTGCAACTGAGCAGCTCTGCTCCCGTTGGGGTGGTGGGCTCTGCTGGGACAGCCCTCAGCACAGGGGGCACGTGAGCCAATGTAAAACGAGCCCTGATGGAAATGCACCCCCAGGGCGTGCAGGGGACACCGGGTTTGTCACACAGCTGTGCCACCCTTCACCTTCACAGAGCGTGCAGTGCTGTGATGCAGGAGGAGGATGTGCTGTGAGCTGTGGGAGAAAAGGAGCAATGCCACCAGCATTGCTGAGAGCCCAGGGTGAGCCTGGGGGCAGAGGGAGGCTGTGCATGGAGAGAAAAGTGGAGATGGGGGGCGGGATGGCAGGGAAAGGCTTCTCTGTGTGCTTCTGGAGAGGGGAACAGCCTTTGAGAGCAGAGGTGGGGTACGGAGGGGACAGCTGCAGGAGGTGGTAGCGTGTGGATGGGGCTGGGAGGGCTGCTCCTTCGCACAGCTCCCATTGCTGCTCCTGCATTTACACACCCAGCGATTGCTGAAACATCTCCGTAATTGCGTCCGCAGGGTGCCTGCTTTCCTTCTCTCCTCAAATTCAATTTTTTTTTTATTTTTTTTTCCCCACAGCTTTGCTGCCACTCAATAATGGGCACCTTGCAATAGATTTTTTTTTTCCGCTGTTCACTTGCTGGGCGTCTTTTGTCCTCCCACAGGGAGATGTGCCCCTGCAGGTCTCTCAGTCGGTTTCTCAGCTGGGTTTCTCGCAGGCTTTTATTGCCAGCAGCCATCTGCTCTCCCCTCCGATTACTCCAACTCCTGTCTTTGATAATGTGCTTTACTGGCTTCACCTGCAGCTTCTCGCTGAACCTCCATGTACGCTGCCCGCTCCCCCTGGGGTGTTTTGTTGGGGGGGGGGGATGTTTGCTGTGGTCAAACCCGATGTCACACATTGCTCTAAAGCAGGGGGAGCGCAGCAGTGCTGTGCTATGGCAAGAGCAATGGGATGAGCACATTGAAACACACAGCTTGTCAATAGGACTCCATCCCACAGAGTGCACGTTTTGCTGCTGGGAGCAGCTCAGCACCAGCAGCTTTTTGTCCTTTGAAATGCAATTACGCATCTCAGAGAAACACCCCACGATGCTGAGGGGGAGTCACAGAACGCAGAGCCGGTGCATCACCTCGTTTTTGTGCAGCTTTACTGTGCCCTGCTCCGTGCTGAGCCACGCGTGGGACCTCGGTGATGGGCATGGACACATTGCCACCACGCTGCTGTGAGAGGGCTAATTGGGTAACACCGGATTTCAGCCACTCTGTAGACACTCTCAGCTGCTGGCATCATTAATGCCGGGTTTAAGATGACAGAGCTTTAATTGTACAGGACAAAAGCGCCCGGTTCTGTGCTTCACTGATCAATCCCAGTTCATAAATTGTGGGAGAAACAAAACTCTTTCGCGGTGCTGACAATTAAGTAACATCCTGATAAACATCCCCTTTTGTTTTATATAAACGAAAATGCCTTTATTCCCACAGAGTCATATCGTGTAACAATAAGATTCACTGTCCCCGAAGCTTGGTTAATTAAACACAACATTTGCAATCTACCCAAACAAGCTGTTTTATGCAAGCTGATAACAGGGTTTCCATTTCATAATGTGAACAATTGGGTTATGCAAATGCCAGCATTTTAAGCCCCCGTGATCTGTTTTTGTCGCCTTATTATCTGTTTCTGTCTGCAAACTCCAAATATAGACATCCCAATTAAAGCAGCTAAATGCCATTAAATCCAACTAAAGATGTTTTTATCAGTCCAAAACTTCCACAATCTAATTAAGAATACGGTTTGATTTTGACCTTTCCCAGCCCAAACTCCTCTCCCACGCTCCCATCTGTGGGATTTCATCCTCCCATCGTTGTTCCCATTCCTCAACGCTGTTTTGGAGCCCTTTGGGGATGGGGAGAGCCCGTTCCTCTGCCAACACAGCACCCACCCACTGGCACATGAGTTGTTATGGCAGAACCTGCCACCCCAGGTTGGAATCAGGATGGGTGGGAGATGCAGCCCAGGCTCCCGGAGGTGCAGCACGGTGGAAGCTCCCCCCATCTAGCTGGTCTCATTTCCACCGTGGGGCACATGATGTGTTTGCTGTCACAGTGTGCACCGGGCACATCTCCTACCTGTGGATTAGCAGCTGCTTGAGTGTTCCTGTAATGGAATTGGTGGATTCCTCCCAGTTTCCCCCAGGAGGATGCAGCTACGCTCCAAGCAAGCTTTGCTCTGCTCCCAAAGTGCAGTAATTTAACGTGATATCAGCCTTATTTGCTGCAGCTGTCAGTCACCACAACAGCAATATTAACACTCTTGATATCTGTGTTGTGAGCAGCAGAGAACGTGATATTCTTGAGGGAAGAAGCAGCAGTCGCTCCAGCAGTTGCTCACAGCCCAAGTGACTCTCGGTTGAAGTGGGAGAGGTTCAAACTGAATTTTAAACGCAAAAAATTTTAAAGCAGAGAGTCGCTTTTAGAGCATAAAGTGACTTGAATTAACTTCAGGCTGACAAGGGGAAGGAAAGGGAATCGCTGGAATAAATGTATATGTGAGATGGGAACATTAGAAAGGCACATTCTGAAAACTGATAAAAATACCAGCTCGCTTTTTTTTTTCAAGGTATTGATTCTGTAATGGCAGATTTACATTTCTTTCAGCGTGCAGAGAGGGGAAGGAGGGTGATTAAAAAGGGATTTCTTATCCCTGTGGCCTCAGCTGAGCACAAACAGTGGCTCGGAGTGGTTCTGTGAGTCCCAGTGCTGCAGCATCAGATGGGGCAGCCCCAAAAGAGCCCACCCTGAGGTCCCAGAGGGCTCTGAATTGTGGGATCAGGGAACCAGAGAATGATTTGAGTTGGAAGGGAATCTTAAAGGCCGCCTGGTCCCAATCCCTTCAATGCACAGGGGCACCCACAGCTCCATCAGTGCTCAGAGCCCCATCCACTGACCTGGGGTGCCTGCAGGGATGGGAAACCTGTGCCAGCCCCTCATTCCTCACTGCAAATAACTTCTTCTTTATCCCAGCTGACACCCCACACATGGGTCCTGTCCTGTGTGCCAGCAAAGGGGACCCAGCACTTTGTGCTCTGCAACAGAGAGAAGTAATGGAGACAGGAGGATGGCTTGCAAGCTCATCCATCATGGGAGAGCCCATATTATCAGTGGCAAACATCTTTTTGCCTTTGTGTAATGGGGCAGTGAGCAGAGAGGAGGGCGCTGGTGGGGACTGCAGTGAGCAGAGTGCAGCTGAACGCAGCGTGCCTGCAAAGGAGCTGCTGCCTCACTGCCAAGGGACCCTGCAGCAACAGTTGTTAGCCGTGCTATCAGCTGCTGCTTTCAGCTCTAAAATAGAAAGTTTGGCTGCTAAAATTAACGCCACGCGAGCTGGAACGAAGGAAAGTGGGATGTGGTTCTCATGACTCCGAAGCGCGAGCGAACGGGCTGCTCTATGGCTGGTTCACTCTCTGCTGGCTGTGTGACATTTGCACTGGAGGAGCAGCAGGGCGGTGGGGAATCAAAAAACAAAATCAGACATTGTAAGCCAAAGCGTTTGCACGGCAGTGTGCCGTGCAGCAGGGCTGGCTGGGGCAGCTGCTGGGCAGGACGGAGTGCTGAGCAGTTCTGCTCTTGGGATCGTGTGTAGGACTGAGAGCAGCTTCTGGACACAGAAGGGCAGATGGGAAGTCATCGTTTTCCAAGCAGTGTGTGAAACAAGCCGAGGGGCCGGAGCTGTAGTGGGCCCGTATTTACCTCGTTTTAAGGATTCCAGATGGTGAAGAAAGTTTGAAGGAGGTGTTGCAGCCCCTGAAGCTTTCCTTCGGATGCCCTGCTTGGAGTCCCACCATCAGGACCGTGATTAGCTTTGATTCCCACTGCTCCTGCTTTGGGAAAGCGTCAGCTGCCCTGATATCCCTAAGAGAACACAGTTTCAAGAATAACACAGATGGCAAATCAATTCTTACGTCTTCCCTCCCTCCCGTTTTATCAAGCTCCTAACACTGTCCTGTTGGGAACGTACTTATGAACCATAAACATCTGTCAGTTCGCTGCATACAATTCCCAGCCCACAGCTGAGCTTTCCCCCTTTCTCTTTGCCATCTCCCTTTCTGGCAGCTCTGGGCACATTGGGATGACTGGAGCACAGGTGCCCGCAGGCAGAAGCTGGCTGACATTTTGCCATCGTGGCTGTTTTTTCACCTCCAGAGGCAGCAACTTAGAGAAAAAGAAGTCGGGTTGGCTTTACAGAGAGCATTGTTGCTGTTTTATTTTATTTTCCAGCAAAATTCGCATTGAGGGATAAAGTGCCATCGCGCAGGAAGATTTAGTCCTTCTTCATGAAGTTCTATATTACAAGTGAAAGAGGAACAAGCATGGGCTGGCAGCAGAAAATTGAATTAGCTCAGCAGCACACAACACAAAATAAGATAAATATTCTACAGAAACATAATTGAAGCTGTATTATTTATCCTCCTTTCTCGTGTTATTTGTCAGGAAGTGAGCTGCAAGTTGCAAATTAAAATAGCTATTGATTCGAAAGTTGTTTTAAAATATTTTCTGCGTTGAGATCCTTTGAAACAATTATCTCCAAGTGTCATCAAACAGCCAAATCCCCATTCGTATCGGGCTCGGGGAGGTAATGCATTGTCAGCCTCCCTCCACGGTTTGCAGACGTTTCAGATGACACTTTTTAATAGAGATTTGTTCCCCTGGGAAGAAGCAGGCGTGGAGCTGTGCTCAGCAGGGCAGCAGGTCCGTGCTGCTGAGCCAGGTGTGCGGTTATGGGATGGATGGCACCCATCTGCCTTCAGCAGCACTGTGCCCTACCAGCAGGGATCAGCCCAGGGGAGGAGATGGGCTCCGTGCTGGATTATCAGTGCTGAAACAGAAGGGGAATGCTCTCCTACGTCACCAAATTCTCCCCACCACCTCTGATGAGCACACAGCTGCTGGGCTCTTGCTCACCAACACAAGTTGGAATAACCCCAACCTGAACACCTCCATCCCGCAGCCCCGAGCACCGTCACCTCCCGTGATTAACCAGGATTCAACGGAGCATCCATCCACGTCTCGATGAGCTAAGGACTAATGAACTAATTAAAGAGCCTCTTCTGTCTCAACAGGGCAGATCGATACCTTATTACCGTTTCCATGAGAAAAGAAACAGGAAGGAAGGGGAGGCCAGAAACTCTGCTTCTGCAGAAGGGCTTGGAAGCTGGGGGTGAGGGAGATGGGTCTGAGGGGTGGTGACCTCAGTGAGAAGTGCTGGGGGGAGAGGCACACAACGAGCCCCATCCTCCTGGGTGGAGGAATGGGAGTGGATGGGGCACGGACCACAACGGTGATGCCAACTGGATCGTTCTCTGCTTGCAAGCCTCCTCTACAGGCAGAAATAGGCAACGAGAGGGGAGACGTGGGTGGAAGTAATTTACCAGAGTGCTAGAAACCATTGGCCCATGCTTTCTGAAATATTTTTCTTGCAAGAGTGACCACAACCAAAGAAAGCATCAAGCAAACTCATCCTGTGCCTCAACAACGGGGTGACGCACTTCTCATTAGTGCGGAGGAGCCGGGTGATAATTTTGCTTTGACTCCCACTGCTCAGCTCGATAACCTGCAATGTGAGTCTCCATCTGCCTGGCAGCCAACGGCAAACAGCATCTGCATGGAAATGGCTGCAAATGGGGCCCAGAGAGCACGTGCTTTACAGCACGGCCAGCCGGCAAGTCGCGTCCCTTCTGTCCTCCCTGTGCCATTCACAGCCCTGTGTACCCAGAGCCCATCTCCCGTTCCCTCCAGCAGTACCAGCACTGTGGGCAGCAGTGGACACCATCCCCAGCTGTGCCATCATCTGGGCTGCTGCACCCAGCCACTCCAACCTGAATCTTCCCAGCAGGCTGCCTGCAGTGCAAGGCAGAGCATCCTGCCTTTCCAAAGGACAGGCTTTCACCCCAGCATCAAACATTTTTTCCCCGCAACAGAATCACATTCGTGCATCCCTGCTACGTATTCCCACCGTTACAAGAGGGCAAACACTCCATCCAATAATGTTGACTGTTCTTATTGCAAACCTCTGCCGAAGACAAACACCTGGAAAGGTCACCCATGCGTTGTGCCCTACGGGGTGGATGGCAGCATGCAGGCACAGCATTCCACTTCTCTCTTTGTGGCAGAAGAGATCGCATAGATTTGTAGGGTGGTTTTTTTTTTGGAGGGGGGGGGGGCAGCTTCTGTTTTGCAAAATAAACAGAAAACAGCCCTTGTGAATACAAAAGCAAAAACATAAAGCATAAAAAAATCCATCCGCTACCGCGTTGGAGCCATTCTGCATGGGTCCTCGGAGCCTCTTACTGTTTGAGTTAAGGCTCCTTATATAAAGTTTATGGGTCCCATCGGGGTGTTTTTAGTAGATTACATTCAAACCAGCTCGTGCAATGTGGGTATGAAGCAGTCAGTAAATCAGCGAGCTGAGCTCGTAAGCCGGTGCATGGCTTTCACAATGGGTCTCAGTGCTGGTATAATACCTCTTATTATTAGCTGACATCTGGTAAACAAAGATCCTGCTTCTGATACACATTGTTGGTGCTTTTATAGCCCGGCGTACGCGCAGTGCTTGGGAAAATTGCCACTTTAATAAGGAGCTGAAGATCCGTCTGCACAATGGCAACAGCACACATCGCAGCAGTGCAGCCTCACAGCCCTTATTCCTTACGATGCTGAGAGGTCAAACCCAGAGGATGATGGCATGGGGACATCGCAGATCGACCGCATCTGTTGCAGCCAGATGGAGGTGTCTCTGTCAGAGCACAGGATGTGTTTTAAGGTCTCCCAACTTTGCTTGCTCCAATCGATGTGGTTCCTAGGGATGATGGGTTTATATGGATGCCATGACTCGGGGCTGGGCCAGCTGGTGGCTCTCACAGCTGCAGGGGCTCTGTCTGCTCCTCGAGGCTGCAAACCAGAGGCTGCTTTATTATAGAGATTTCTATCCCTGCCAGTCACTTCCACAGTGGTGTGTCATCATCTTTTCCAGCAGATGCCTCCAATCCGAGCTGCCCCACATCCATGCTGTTGTCGCTCTCAGCAGTGCACTTTGATGTAAGCACCAGGCTGCCGAGCAGCACTGCTCACCCGCACTCCTGCTACAACCGAGAGCAGCAGTGGTGGGATCTGCCATCTGCATCAGGTGTGCCTGCTTTGAAGAAACAACGCCCATCTCTTTGATATGTGGCATCAGTAGATACGTGATTTGCAAGGGAAGTCACCAGCGAACCATGCTTGTGTTGGCAGCTGGGTCAAACCCACTGCATACTGGTGGATCTGCTCCTCCCTAACCACTGGGGCAGAGTGAACGCCTGCCATTACCAAAATCTTTTGGTTTCTGATGAGAACTGCTTGCGTGGCTTCTGTCCACCATGTGCCACAGCAGCATCTCCGCTACTTACTGCTAATTAAACGCAATTGTTTAATTACAGGGAGACAAACTGCGACCTTTGCCATTTCCCTTCCCAGTTCTCGCACACATTTGGCTTTGAGAGCCCACAGAGCATCTCCTTCACAGCTGGAAGCCAAGGAAAGCTGCTCCTTTCTCCTGCTTCACAGGGCAAGAGCTGCATCTGCATGTTGGCAATGTGACCGCAGCGCTTCGGGCTCCAGATGTGGGAAAGCAGAATGGTTCTCCATTTAAAAACATTTTTGAAGCTCTGCATTTTTAGAAGCACATCCCCGAGATGCTCAGCAAAAGCCTTTTTCTGCAGGGAAAATCTGTCGGAATAGACAGTTCTGAACAAGGCTGTAATTGCCATGGAGTAAATAAACAGCTCTCGTTATTGGGATCCGCAATAAAAACGCTGAGAAAAATAACATTTTAAGATCCAGAAGCATATCTGGTTTTTGATAAACACCTCTGCGAGTGGCACGGCTCCCCTCCCTCAGGCCCTGTCCTTCCCTGCTCGTTATGCTCTGTGTTCATCATCAGAGAGCTGCGTAATTCAGATGGTGCAGCGGATAGCACTGCGTGCAGCGTGGCTGCAAATGGAAGCGCTGCTTTGATTTCCATTAGGCGTTACCTTGCCGGGCTCCTTCTCATTGTGTGCTGCCATAAATGACCTCCCAGATATTCAGGTTCAGATGTGGATGTGACGGTAAATTTAAGTCCTGAAATTTCCATCCCGTGATAAAATGGAATAATAAGAAAATCACTTTCTTCTGCTAATGCCTGGGCTGCTTTTGGCTGTCACAGCGGCGTTACGAGTAGATTGTACCTGGTAATATATAAACGTGGCATTCAAACCATGTATGCTGATTTCTCTTGTCGCAAAATAATACAGCAAACGCATGAACGAATCAGTAGATGAGTTGTTCCACATTCATTGCTATTAGTTTTACAGGAGCCGGACAGATGATTGCGAGCATCAAGTCCATTGAGTATAGATTTGATGAAACAGCCTTCAGTTCCCAGTGCTGAACACCCCCTGACCCCTCACTGAGCTGCAGTGATGTGAGCTGGGCCAGCAATGGCAGCAGTGAGCTCAGCATTATCTGCAGTGCCAGTAGCCCAGCACGGATTGCTGGTAGCCCATCATGTGTTGCTGGTAGCCCATCATGCTCACAGCTGTGTGCGTACGTGGATGAGGTTAGCTCTGCTCCCAGACCTGTGCTGAATGCCAGCAGACCCCCAGCACGACCCCAGCACTCCCTGCCCCAGGGATGGGGCATTTCTCAGCATCTTCTGTGAGTCGATTAATGAATGGACCCAGAGACAGAGCTCTGTATTAAAACTTAAGCAGCATAAAATGTGCTGCATTACAGAGCACAGCATTGTGGTATTACATGGGATGAATTTTCTCATGCTCATCTGTCGTAGAAATTTATCTAGTTTATGCTGCAGCTGAGAAACATTCGTTCTTTAAACTCAAGTAATCTTTCTTTAGAAAACAACTCCCCAATTACTAACGTTAGTTATTGGATTGGTTGCTTTCTCTATTAAATGGGACACGGTGCCAATCAAATCAGATAATTCAGCCACAAAATCAATGGCACCACATTTACTCAATCAAATACATTGCTTCGTAAATTATATCCATATGAAATTAAATAGATGAATGTACTTGCTGCTCACTGGAACTGGGCTTCATAACTTTGGCACACGCAGCTTTAAAATAAGGAAATCGATGAGCAAGAGAGAATGTATTTGACATCAGTCACTGCATTTAATACATTAATTTCTTCACTAGATTAATCAGCTATTGATCATCCTTCAGCTTTCCGAGAAGCTGAGCACGTGGAGGCTGCATGAGGAGCTCTGCCCACCAGAAACCTCTGGGGTGGGGACTGAGCACTGCCAGCCCTCCCAGCAGCACCAATGGGCTGAGTGCATGGAATGGGAGGTGATCCCAAACACCACCAGCCCCCCCAGCAGTGCCCTATGGGCTGAGTGGCTGCCCTGGATGGCGATCCCAGTGGCCCCATCTCCCAGGTCTGTCAGGACTGAGCCTGCTCTATTTGCCCAACTGTTTTCTTGGCTTCTCAGCTGACCCTGGGGCAGAGCTCTCTGCAGCGAGCAGCATACGAGCCACATAAAGCCCTTCTGGGACGTCCACCATCATTAATCATTAAACTTCCAACGAACCCAAAGAGCTGAACTGCAGCAAACCCAATGCACCCACAGGCAGTGGCACAAACTGGAGTAAATCCAATAACTTCTGGCAGCCGACACGGAGCAGAGGAGCCGTGTTCTCCTTCCAGACCTGCTCAGTGCTTCTGTGATGGCACCATCCCCGTGTTTTTGTGGGTGGCACTGAGAGCAGAATCACACTCAGCCCTTTCATGGTATGAATGCAAACACGTTCTCTGCCTTCTCCACTCCTAAGTGAAGTATTTATAAACTGTTTGGATGGAAGTGCCTTGCACAGAAGGGGAGGGCAAGAAATCACCGTTTGTAGACAAGCAGCAGTTCCTAACCTCAGCATGGTGAGGGCTCTGATTTACACCTGGACTGCTCATCTCCACGCCATTGCTCAGCCCCTGCTTCCCCTTCTCAGCAACACAGCTGCTGCCTGTCTCCAATAGAAGAAGAAAAAGAGGCGGGGAAGGGAAAAAGCACTACAAAACCACATTGTGAGACACCAAAACAGAGATTGTCAAAGCGTGTGCCCTACTTTAGGAGATGCTGATGCAGGCGCTCCGTGTTTGTAAGCGGAGTCGGCTGTAGGGAGCAGGGATCCTCCTCTGCCCTGAAATCAATTCTGCGAGCGCTGCCCAGGTTTGAGGAGAAGATGACAAGGGTGATAAAATTAATTAGCAAAGCAAGCGACAATCCTCCGTCCGGGCTGAGTGGCTCGGTGTGTTACCCATCAGAGATGGCTTTATCTCCCGACAAAGAGGGACACGCTGCTGCTGAAGGTTATCACAGGGGATGTGACAGGCACAATTGTTTCCATTTCACGATTCTGCATGACGGAGCCAGACAGGTTATTGAAACAGCAATTTTCCGGCTAACACATGCCTGCCAGTCAAGTGAATTAGTAAATGCAGGCTCTGCTCACATCCTGAAGTTATATTAAAGCCATGGATGAACCGGAGCCTTCTCCTCGTCTGTCTGGGCTCCCAGCCCAGCTCCTGGGGCACAAAGGTCTGCGATGCGATCCATTGGCAGTGGGACGGCCTCCAAGCAGTTGGCAAAGGGAACTGCCCCTGTGCCTACAGACAGAGCCACAGACACCCTTCAGACCAGGGGGGTCCCAGGGGCTCTGTTCTCTCTCTGCATGGAGGGGCTGAGAGATAAAAGTGCCTCCGTTTGTTTAGAGCGATATCATTAACCATTAGCATAGCTGACTGGCACAGCTCATAATTCATCGCCACGGGGTCTGGTGTGGCCTTTCTGTTCCGGAGGATGAAAGGAAGATGTTTGTTCACAATCACAAAAAGACTTATTTTCTGGGAGACAAACAAGGACCAGACAGCCCTCTGCGCCCCGGCTCACCAAAGTGATCCCATGGAGGATCTGCAGAAGCAAAGCAGGTGGGCTGCGTGATTCCCATTCATTAATCTCAGCCCATCGATTTGCTCATTCATCAATAACCCACTCACACTGGAGCCATGTAAGCAGGCCATTCAAATTAACACAGACAGATCTCTAATAGTCACCGCTGCTCTCGGAAGGAACAACGCAGCTTTCTTTCCAAATGCTGAGGCAGTAAATTAAAAGCATCAGTTTCTTGATTGGACTTTTCCTGCAGCTGTGAGAGCAGCAGCCCATGCAGGGATGGAGGAACCACTGGGACATGGGGAGCATCCTTCCCATGAAATGAGATCTAAGTTCCCCCTTGGGAGCAATGGAAGCTACAGCTGTGCCACAAACATCTCTGCACTGTCATCCTTTCCTGGTTAGGTCGATCACTTCGTGTTTTCTGGGTGAATGGAGCATCATGGAGAGCACATCTATGTGTGTGTGTGTGCAGGGATCCGTGCGTGCCCCAACCTGAGCAATCTCAGCTGTAAGTCTGAGCACCGTTCTGCAGAGGGGACTCCTGCGCTCATGGCCACGGTGTGCTCCGATGGACCCTTTGGCAAGGTGCTTATCAAAGCAATTAAAAGCCCAAATAGCCGCTGCTGGCATGGGGATTCGTTAGATAACCTGGGGGTCAAAATGCACTCTGGTGGCTTTTCCTGAATGCCACCCCCCAGGCCTGCAGCAGGAGGTGATGTGCGCTGATGGATGACCGCCGAGGTGCTGCGCCCGCTGCTTTTACAACTCTTAATGAGGTAAACTAATTGTAAATTGTGGCAAAATGGGAAACTTAATGACACTTCAGCTCTTGAAAGGATTTTAAACACTGAGGAATTCACTAATATTTTTCGGTGCTGGGAAGTAGGGGGAGCTCAGTGCTTACATGGATGAGTTTCCATAACCCCAGTGCTCCTCCCGTCCACACGTGGGCTTACTCTCTGCTGGAAACCGGGTTCAAAGAGCATTACCCTTTAATTTGGTGACTCCAAAGGGTTGGGGACACCGAGCAGAGCTGCTGTGATGGCCCAGAGCCCTCTGGGAGCTGCTGGGAGCAGGGCTCAGCCTCCAGCCAGTCCCAGAGCCTGCAGCCTGTTCTCGCTCCCCCTCTGACGTGGGACTCCCACCGGCTGCTCTCAGCCTTCTGAATGAGAGTGAAACCAACGCTAGGAATCCTGCAATCTTGGAACAAACTCTGTCATATGTTCCTGCTGCCCCTCGGTCACACATCACCGCGCTGCCAAGTCTGCCAGAAACAAAACCACATCGTATGGTATGAAATATTCATCCTGGCTCTGCAATGGCTCTCAGTGGCTCCACATTCCTTCCCATCCCATGAAATTTTGCTCTCTTTCTACAAAACCCAGAAAAGCTGCAGATGCTCTGACCCCACCAACCAGCGGGAACATTTCAGTTCGCTGCTGTGTTTGCTTTCCTGCTTTTCTTTGCACGCCTGCAGTTTGGTGGAGGTGGTTTGAGATGTGCAAAGGGTCAACAGTTTGGGAAGGTTGCCCAGCCTGCCCAGTCCGGGCCGCTCTTCCCTTCCCATCGCACTGGGAATGGTCAGATCCTTCAGAAGGCTGCACACCTTTAAATTTTGAGCTCTGGTTTGGACCATTGCCCCCAGCAGCTCAGTGAGATCTCTGTGCCTGTGGGGATGGAGCGACAGAGCTGCATTTCTCAGCTGACCTGAGGGTGTGGGGCTTTTCCATCTGCCATCCTACTGGCTAGGAGCTGGGGCTGAGTTTTCTGTGAGCTGATGCAGAACCTCTCCTCGCCCTTTGATAGACCTGGGAAGTTTTGCACATTCAAATATTGACCTTTTGTAAATCCTTTCAGGCTCCTCCGGGGCTGGCAGGACACGAGCAAGCTGAATATCATTCACCTTAAGCAGCTCGGAAATATTTGGGGGCATAAAACCTTTCAGAGCTCCACATGGCATTTTTCAACACGCCTCTTCCCTCCGGAAAGGTCAGGTGGGAGTTAAACCAGGGGCTCTTCTTCCCTCCATCTTAATCAGCCCATGCACAGGCTTATCACATTTCCCTCCTGTCTCCTGACTGATACAACTGATATTCTTTCAGATGCTGACTCAGCTCTTCCCTCACCCTGGGCTGCAGTGAGCAGTGCAGGCAGTGCCCGGCTCACCGTCCCTGCAGCAGCAGCTCTGCTCATACTGCTCACTTTCTCTATGGGCTCTGCAGCTGTGTGGGGTTGTCCCACACCCCCGTGGCTGCAGGTTGGACAGAACTGGGCTGTGAGCTGCCACGGGCTCTCAGGATGGGGCACGGCAGTGGGAACTGAACGCAATCCACCTCTGCTCTCACTTCACACCGTGCTCAGGCCCAGGGTTTCATTCCCATTGTGCCCATCAGTCATTCCCAAAGCTTCCTCCTCGCCCCCCTGCTCCCTTCTGCTAATTACTCAGACGGATGTGCCATCATATCACCAGTGACAATGACGAACTGATATTTAGACAACTGCTTTCCAGGAGGGCCATTCCCAGGTGTGAGCAGCGGGGCAGGAATGGCAAGAGGAGCAGGAGGACCCCGCTGCAGTTCAGCTCCCAGTGTCACTAGCTCCTCTGCTGGGCAATGTCAGTGCTGCCACGTGGCTGCCATCAGTGTGCCCCCCAACCCACACACCCTCCCTGTGCCATATCTCCATCCCTGCTGCCTGCAGTGCTCCTGCGACTGTCAGCGCTGGGGGCTGGAACTCACTTTGTATCAGAATTTGCTGGAAAACTGTCAAACAAAGAAAAACCCACAAAGTTCCAGTAAAAGCATCAGAGGATCGTGTTATCCAGCCCTAACTCTGAGAAAGAGCAATGAGATGGAAGTCAGCATGAAGGGCTGATGTGACCAATCCTGGCCATATGGGCACAGTTGTGAAGGATGCTCGGGGAAGGATGGGTTTGGCTGTGAGCTGCACGCTGCTACCCGAGCCAGGCAGGGAGCACAGCTGTTCAGCCCCCCGATGCTTCCACCTTTGCAGAAATGTCCTTCCAGTGCACAAGTGTGCTGGGCTGGGGGTGGAAAGCCTGCCTGTATTTCAGGGAGGAATCTGTCATCCTGAGCGCTCGGCTTGGATGCAGCCCCGCTGGCTGCAAGCAGGTGCTGTGCCCAGATTTATTCCGCTGCCGAATCTCAGCTGCAGTTTGGCAGCTCCACATTGTTGGAGTGCTTTTCCCTCTCCGTGCCCTCCGTCCCTCCTCTCAGGTGAGCTGCTCACATTTTCCATCAGCCTTTCACTTACCCCAATGGTCGTGCTCCCATTTCCCACAAATCACACCGCTTCTCCCTCGTGCAAATAGCGGTTTCTCCTGGAAAAGGATGCAGAAGGAGCCCCTTTGAGTGCTGTTCTGGTTCTCTGCTGCCTCAAAAGGAAATAGTTTTAAACTGGGAAAATCTCTGATGTAACATTCATCAGTTGGTTGGATGTTTGCTGTGCTCAGGCACTGAGCAGCGATATTCTAAAAGCCAAGGTGCCGTGTCACGTGTCAGAAGTGGTCAAATTAACTTAATTTGACCTTTAAACCCGATTGTTTAATGCCTCGCTTTGGCATCCAGTGTGATTTGCATTCAGCTGTCCAGACACTCAGCCTGACAAATGGCTTTCCTTCCAAACTGCCTTGGAAGTATCTGAACTTAATGGACTGTAACATTTATGAACATGGGAGTTCTCTCAGCGGCTGCACGGGGTTATTGATGGCCCAAGCGGAACGCTGGGAGAGCATCCCAGCAGCACAGGGGAGCACATCCCAACAGAATAGGGGAGCACATCCCAACAGAGTAGGGGAGCACATCCCAGCAGCACAGGGGAGCACATCCCAACAGAGTAGGGGAGCACATCCCAGCAGCACAGGGGAGCACATCCCAACAGAAAGGGGAGCACATCCCAGCAGCACAGGAGAGCACATCCCAGCAGCACAGGGGAGCACATCCCAGCAGCATAGAGGAGCACAGCTCCACAGCACAGCCCATGTGGGTCTGCTCCTCATGCAGGGTATGTCAGCCATGGAGGAGGTAACGACAGAGAGCAAAGACTTGAGAAGCAGAGCGGTCCAGCTGCAGGGAAAAGCTGAGATGTGCAGATCCTGTGCCAGCTTGGGGGGGTGGATGGTGACATTCACAACGGGGTGCCCCTTGGCCCCTTGGATTTACCTGCAGCACGGGGCACACCTTCACCTGCCTGGTGTGCAACGCACAGCCCTGCTGCACCACTGGGTTCCAAACCACGATGCTCTGAGCCCCATGGGGAGCTCTTGGTGCTGCAGTGTCCTCACTGGCCGTCAGCTGCTGCACATCTCCAAGAGTTAAACACCCCGACGTTTGGAAATGCCCACTGATGCTGTAATGCCTGCGATTCCGTCGCACTCAATATTTATCCAGCAACCAGCTGATAGTGGCTCTACGCCGATTGGCACATAATTAAGTGGAGGAAAGAAAGTCATAACGTTTAGCAGCGGCGTCGCTTGAGTGTTCAACAATAGCTGGGAAGATAGGAACGCTGTGCTACTAAAAATAAATAGAGAATGTCTTATTAGGAGGTGTATTTAGTTCCTGTGCAGCGAATAGCTTCAGGCACTCCATTCCCTTCCATTTCATTTCAATTGATAGCATCCGATTGGCACCGGGGATAAAACGGAGAGAAAATGGAGATGGAGAAAGAGGAGAAAATCGTGACACAAAAATGAAGATGAGAGGAAATCAGATTTGTATCTGTGAGCAGATGGCTGCTGAGCCTTTCCTGGCACCATCCACACTGCCGGCCTGGCTGGGAGATGCCAATAGCAGTGAGAGATGCAGATGAGTGCTCCCCACCTTCCTGGACAGACTGGGATGGAGGTGCTGCTCTGAAGGCAATCTCGCCCAAACATTTAAAAACGTTGTGCAATTTATATCTCGTGCTTGACAGAGCATCCAAAAGTAATTTCAGTGCTGTGTAGAGTGCCGCAGCTCTGTGCCGAAGTGGCAGTCAGTGCCAGGCCGGGTCCTTCCTCCTCCCTCCCCATTCTGCAGTGCTTTAAATGCAGCAGAGCTGCGCTCTGATGGCAACTGTGGCTGTGCCAGCATGGGAAGGTCAGCAGCACAAAGGCTGCTTATGGCTGGAAATTGGGGGAATCTGGTGCCAGGAAACAGCATTCAGCCTTTGTGAAAGCCAGGAGAGAGGTGTCGGGGCAATGGTTTGCTGTGGAGGAAAAGCCATTCCGAGCGGGTTTCACTGACTGCCCGTTGCAGACACTGCCTGCCCTGCTGAGCATCTCATCCTAATGGGGAACACAACTGGGCCTTCTGAATCTAAGCATGAGGGGCAGAGATCTCTTCTTTTGGAGAAGGTGCTCTCCAGGCACCGACAGCCGCTGTGCACCAAAAGCTTCCTGCTTCCTTCATTGCAGGGTTTCACGTTGGTTTTAGGTGTCTGTAGGTCAGGGCAGCACAGACTGCCCACACTGCAGCTCCAGAGCAGCAGGCAGCACAGCAGAGCAGCCCCTCTCACTGCAGATTCCAGCCCTGCGCCCCTGAGCTCTGTCCCAACTCATGCTGCGATGTCTGGCGAATGGGCAGCGGTACCCAAAATCAATTTCTCCAGTTCCCAGAAGTGAAAGGATTTACACTCTGGATGATAAGAAAAAGGCATTAAGGCAACAGCGCTCCACTAATTTTGCAAATAGATGTTGGGTGGGAGGATTAACCTTTCCCCTCCTGGCTCACACATCGTGCGCACTGTGAGGATCCCAGCTGCCCTCTCTCAAGCTGCAGGATGTGCTTCATTCCAGCCCCTCTCCTCCTCCTCCTCCTCTGCAAATTGTGAGTACCAGACTCATTCCATGCGTTTGCCACTTAAAACTGCTGTCAGGAAAGTGAGTTCTATGTTAAAGCACAGGAGTTTGGGGCCAGTTAGTGCATGCTTTCCTTTGGAGGAGCAGATACCGGGAACAACAGCACTGTCCGGTCTGGGATCGGGGTGCTCTGGGGCTCAGAACTGAACACAGTGGGAATAGCAGGCAGGTTACAAACAGAGGGGTGTCTGCAGCCCCTCCACCAGTCTGTGTGTGCTGCTGGAGCCCAGGTCCTGCTCGGATTGGAAGTTATGCAAAGAATGCACAATATAAATCACGGCATAAATCACCCGACTGAGTTTTGCCGGGGTCACAAGCAGAGGGAGCCTGGGAGCCTGGTTCCTTTCCAAAGCCATAAATCATCCTGAAGTGATTCCAGGCTCGCCAGGATGCCCCATAAACCTTGGGAATGCTTCCAGCAGTGCTGGCGCTCGTCCTGGTGCAGGATGGAAGTTCCTTAAAACCTCATCAGTTCCACTTGAGGTGTCACCTGTTCCAAAGGTGTTGGATGTGAACTTCTGGGGCACCCCTGAAGGGGAATTACAGCACCCGGGAGCAAAGCAGAAGAGCTCAGAGGAGAATTCAGTTTTCTGAACTGGATTCCATTGATTTGGATAAGTTACCATGCAAGAGCTACAGGAGAGCTGGCCTCAGAGACCTGCAGATCATTGGCATTGATTTCTCATCAACCTTACACCACCAGGTGCAGTTCAGTGGATCAGGACGAGGTGACGGTGCCATATGGGAACGGTGGGTCTGTTCTGCAGCACCAACGTGGCACCAAAGCTGGAAGGGCCTCCATCAGAGGGCTGACAGGTGCCTCCCACCACCCCCACGTCATCCTATACCCCAAAAAAGGCACATGGGACCTCTGCAGAGCCTCCAACCCACTCAGTTTCCCACTGCTGCTGCAGGGCTTCACATTACGGTTTCATGTAGTGGAATATCAGACAATTATTATTTTTTTTTTTTACAACGTTTTTTTTTTTTTCCTTCCTAAGTGAACACAGCGTGTTTTCTGATCTGCATTTGCCCGCTTTGATCATCTGTTCTGCAGATCAGTTTCCATGTTTAGAGGTACAGCAGCACATGTAATGAATGCAAATGCAATGCGTGCAGAGATAAGCGTCGGGACTTCAGAGCCTAATCCTCCCAATCTCGCACCCCGATACAATGTTTTCATATTTAATACATTCTGAGGGATTTTACTTTTATAAATAATGAACTAATCTCATCTTCAAGGCATCACTTCGCCGTTTAGGCCTTAAAAAAAAAAAAAAAAAGGAAAAAAAGCAATGCTCCGTGCTCAGATAAATCTATTTTAACCAATATCAACTGCTCCCTCTTTGCTATGGCATTGCTGTACCCCACACGGCTCTGAGATGCTCCCGCAGCTCCTGGCTCTCACTCAGATATCCCAAAAGTTAAAGACCCACTCAGATCACAGAGCCCATCACTGCCATCCCCACTGCACCACCATCAGAGCAGCGCCGTCCCCGGGGAGGATTTAAAATAATTGATCATAGCAAGGGAATGTGCTTCAACTGAAGCACAGCTGGGTTGTTTCCAGGCCAGAGGGATAAACGGGTTTCTCCCAAGCACGATGCTGACTCTCACTGGATTTGCTCCCGCTGCCTTATGAGGGGGTTGGCTCAGGCTGCAGCATGCTGCCCCATTGCATGGCAGATGGGGGCGGAGATGGGAACAGGGCTGGGAGCTGGGATGGGAGCTGGGATGGGAGCAGGGCTTTCCTCTCATCCCACCCACGGCCATTGATGGGAACGGCAGCAGAACCCCCATGGAGCAGAGCTGTGCCCAGAAATCCCAACATCTCTCCCCTGGGCTTCAGCATGCTCCCAACTTGCATCCAGCAAACGGAGTTCAAAGGGATGAGGCTGCAGTTTGGGTGTTTTCCTTTCCCTTTTCCCAAACCCCACGGAGGAGAAGCACACTGGGCTCCCAGCAGTCTCTGTCTGCACGGTTCTGCTGTAATTACTTTCTCCTCTTTCTACAGCCAACCTCCAAGTGCTGCCTTGCGAGGGGAATTGCTATTCCCTTGTCAGGAGATGGGATTCTGGTGTAATTGAGAGAAAAGCAGCGGCCTCTGCTCCTGACCGGGGCTCCCTCCTCCCCCCACTCACCATTGTATGGGAAGCAGAAGCCCTCAAGTTATGCTGGACAGACTCTTGGAAATAACCTTTTTCATCTCAAAGATCCTGCTGAATTTTAGATTAAAAAGGAAGCTTTTCTTTCAATAATGTATTTCCCCCTTGGCTCCCTTGGCTATCAAGTAACTTTCCCTGCACCGAGAGCTCAAAAGATGAAGCTTCCCCAAATTCAGATTCATGAGCTGAATCCCACACCTCCCCAAAGCCTGGCTGCGGAGAGCAAAGGCAAGCGGGGCATGAATTTCACATTAAGAAGAATAAATAAAGCACAACCTCTTTTCTTTCCTTCTCCCTGCCCGTGCAGGTGAGACGGGGTTATTGAGCACCGTTTAAATGAGCACGTGGGGAAGGAGGGGGTCACAGTGCTCCGTGCACAGCTCAGCCTCTCACCGCTGCGTTTGGCCTCGGAGGGAGCTCAGCACTGAGCTGCATTGTGGGTCTGGAGGAGAGAGATGGAATAATCCGTCCCTTTGGCTGTGCCTCCTCCTCCGGAGCTTTGAATCTTGGGTTGAGCAGTGAGGGGCAGGGGATCCCCTGAGCCGGGTGTGCGCTCACCCTCTGCACGTGAAATAACATGAGATAAACTTTCACGGAGCAAACGAAGCAGTCGTGGTGCTCTCAGGGAACGCCAGCAGGCTGCTCAGAGCAGGGCAGCCCCTCTCAGAGCCCGTTCCTACTGCAGTTCCCATGGGAGCTCTGGTTTTCCCATCGTTACCGCTGTGCAGTGAGGACCTGCAAAACCACAAATCGCACCACAGCCTTTCATTTCCATGCTCGGACATGGAAAGCACGGAGCAGAACCAGCAGTGCTCCCTCTGCTCTGACCGAGCGCAGCGAGGAGCCCCAGCAGCACACACCTGGGGCAGCATTGGTGGCTCTGTGCCACGGCAGGGCTGTATTCCTGCACGAGGCTGTGATGGATGGATACTGCAGGGCAGGTTTCAGAGCACTGATTAATAGAGCATCCCCTAAAAGCCCCCAGCCCATGTTGGCACGCAGGCGCACTGGTTGCTTTCGTTTAGACAAGCAGCAAAAAGCAGAGACATACGCAGAGTTCTTCCTGCTTTTTGTGCCACCTAACCCTGCCCAGACAGCATCTGCTGAGGGCACGCAGTGCAGACAGGGATCTTTCATTCTTGGCAATGCGTATTTCCAACACAAGGGCAGCAGCCGACAATTTGCGACTCCATAAACCGAATGCATGATACTAATTTATGCACAGAGCTAATGGATCGTTGCTCCTGCAATAAACTGCTCGGAGTGGGTAGGATTTATCAGCGAGCGGGTTGCCCTTTGCCCATTTTGATTTCATTTTGCCTTATTTCACGAGGTGCCAAGTCAACAAACGATTAAACAGGAGCAAATATTTCTCCACTGGAGTTTGATCAAGTTACCTAATGCCGTTAAGAGATGGGATGTAATTGGTTCTGGAAACGAAGCTTGTTTTTCACCAGCATCCTCAATGAAAATAATAATAATAAAATAAAATAAAATAAAATAAAATAAAATAAAATAAAATAAAATAAAATAAAATAAAATAAAAAATGAATGTTTTCTCCTTTCTGAGTAAAACAAGAGGCTGCAACGTGCGTTGTGTCACCAGCCATCGATGTGAGCATAGGAGGAGGGAGAGCTGTGCATCCCTGCTCCTGGCAGGCAGTGGGGCAGGGGCTGTGCTCGGGGCTGCCCGTAGCACATTGCCTGCTGTACTCGGGATATTAATTACGCTCAGCAGGATGAGGAGCCGCTCCTGCTCTCCAATGCTGCCATCTATAGAGGCTGTGCAGCAATACAGAGCTCTGCTCAGCCGGCCCAGCACCATCCGCACCAAGGGGAAGAGGTTCTGGGGGAGCAGGAGCAGCTCACCCCCATCACCTGGCGATGATGTGCCGGGAGCCCCGGTGGGATGTGCTGCAATGAGAGGAGCTCAGCACCTCACACAGGGGCTGAGGGGCACTGGGATCCCCCCAGGATGAGCTGAGCTCTGTGCATTTGCAGCCACCTCCCCGTAGTTCCAGCTGCCAGACGTGGTGTGCTCCTCCAGTACATGCAGAGCAGCCCATAAATATTGCAGCACTATTATTATTATTATTATTTTAATTTGGAGTTGCCTTGCAAACGGAGCCATCTAATCCTCAGAGCATCTGCTCGGAGCAGGCAGCATCTCCTTAATGCCACTGCACACTTCAGAACTTCTCCCCTTCTCAGTGGGAGCCCCTGGAAGAATTTAACTGATAGAGGCACCTCCCACAGCTCCGGCTAATGATCACAATACAAATGGCATTTGCATGCCATGTTATTCCTTTAATGCAGGAGATGATCTGCACAATAACATCCATTCATCCCCTACAGCTTGTTTTCAATCCGTCTGACGGTGATTTCCAGCCCAGGTAACACCCAGCAGTGCTGCAGGTGGGGCTGCAGAGCCCCATCCCTGCCTGCCCTCGTGTTGGCAATGGGTAAAAGAACAAAAAAAGGAAGGATTTGGGGAAGATTGTGAGGTTTTAGGGCCAATTTTAAGGGGGAATGCCACACAGTGCCCCACTCATTGATCGGATTCTCCTGTAGCATAGCAGCTTACGGGAAAGGGAGGTGGCTCTGGACACGACAAGTTCAGAACAGCCCTAACTTCACTCATTTGCAGCTTTTCAATCTCCACTGCCCTGGTATGTAACGACAGCAAGCAATAATATTTGAGCAATGGAAGTCCAAGTGACACGAAATCAATGCCCTGATATTGGAATTCTGGAAGACTTGGTTAAATATTTTGTTTCTTATTGTTTGCTCACTGCAAATCCAGACAGCCTCGCCAGAGCCAGAGGAGCTAATGAATTAAAAGCTCCCGGCAGCAGTTTGATAATAGCATTAACACTGTAAAACAAACCATTAGGTCAGCGATGTCAGCGTTACGGCATCGGGGAGAGGAGCAGAAAGCCAGGCTGCTTACTGGAACCAGATGGAAGGAAAGGTTCCCTCCTTTTAAAGGGAGATGCAGCGGTGGGGGGACCTGAGCTGCTGTCTGTGGGTCCACCCCTGTGCTGCTGTCCGTGGGTCCATCCCTGAGCTGCTGTCCGTGGGTCCATCCCTGAGCTGCTGTCTGTGGGTCCATCCCTGTGCTGCTGTCTGTGGGTCCATCCCTGTGCTGCTGTCTGTGGGTCCATCCCTGAGCTGCTGTCCATGGGTCCATCCCTGTGCTGCTGTCTGTGGGTCCATCCCTGTGCTGCTGTCTGTGGATCCATCCCTGTGCTGCTGTCTGTGGGTCCATCCCTGAGCTGCTGTCCGTGGGTCCATCCCTATGCTGCTGTCTGTGGGTCCATCCCTGTGCCTGTTGGATCCTGGGGTTGCAGGGCGCAGGATGGATCCTGGCTGCACTGCTTCCCAGCAGCCCTCTCCTTCTGTCGCATTCGTTTCACAGAAGGGATTATGTGGACCCCTGGGATCTGGGTTGCTGCCATCCCCGTGTCCTTCTGCCCTCTAAGTGACATTCTGGGAGACCCAGGAGCTGTGAAATCTCACGAGCTCCATCCATTACCGCCCCAATGAGCTCTGCGGAGATTTATGATGAGTTTTACCACCCGTGGGAGCTGTGGTGTCACATCTCCATCCCTAACTCATCCCCGGGCTGAGATTTACAGCCCTACACCTTCAGTCAGAGCCACCGGTGTGGGACTGGGCAGCAGGGAAAGGTCGGTGCAGAGCCATAGAACCACAGAGACATCGGGGTCAGGAGAGACCTCTCGGATCACCAAATCCCACCCAACCCCTGCAGGGACCCCCAGCCCCCAAGAGCCCCCAGGAGCCCCACTGTCAGCATTGCCCCACGCTGGCACAGCTCCATGGAGATGGACATCCCACATGGGATGGTTCCCATGCACCTCTGGGCATTGACTGTTCTCATGGTGCCTCATGCTGCCCGTGCGCTCCCCAGTGCTCACCCAGTCCTCCCCAGGGCTCTCCCAGTGCTTCCCAGTCCTCTCCCAGTCCACCCCCAGTGCTCCTTCAGTGCCCCCCAGTCCTCCTCAGTGCTCCACCAGTGTTCTTCCATGGTTCTCCCAGTCCTCCCCAGTGCTTCCCAGTGCTTCCCAGTGCTTCCCAGTGCTTTCCCAGTGTTCCCCAGTGCTCCTCCAGTGCTCCACCAGTGTTCTTCCATGGTTCTCCCAGTCCTCCCCAGTGCTTCCCAGTGCTTCCCAGTCCTTCCCAGTCCTCTCCCAGTCCACCCCCAGTGCTCAGTGCCCCCCAGTCCTCCCCAGTGCTCCACCAGTGTTCTTCCATGGTTCTCCCAGTCCTCCCCAGTCCTCCCCAGTGCTTTCCCCAGTGCCTTCCCAGTGCTCCCCAGTGCTCCTCCAGTGCTCCCCCAGTCCTCCCCAGTGCTCCACCAGTGTTCTTCCATGGTTCTCCCAGTCCTTCCCAGTGCTTCCCACTGCTCCCCAGTGCTCCCCAGTGCTTTCCCAGTCCTCCCCAGTGCTCCCCAGTGCTTTCCCAGTCCTTCCCAGTGCTTCCCAGTGCTCCCCAGTGCTTTCCCAGTGCTCTCCCAGTCCTCCCCAGTGCTCTCCCAGCACTCTCCCAGTCCTCAGCAGTGCTCTCAGTGCTCCCCCAGTGCTTTCCCAGTGCTCCCCAGTGCTTTTTCCTGGGCCTCTCATCCCACAGGTCCCCACTGTGGCACACGCTGTGCCCACGTCGTGCTGCTGGAGGACTCACAGTTCCATCCCTGACCCAGACAGCTCCGCCTGCCGTGAGCTCAGTGCCGTCTGGCTCCCAGCACATGTGAATAATGCATGGTGCTGCTCTGCCCGCAGCCCTGCTGTGTGTCTCAGTGCTGATGCAGAAGGACGGCCATCATTTCTAAATGGGTGATTCAGAAGGAAGCACTCCTGATTCCCAACGTCAGCACGCTGCTGATGGGCCCCATCCTGCCGGGCAGCAGCTCAGGGGATGGAGAATCAGACAGATCGTGGTGGGATGATGGAGTTCCCACCCTGCTCAGTTCCCCGGCTCCAAAGCCCCAGCTCTGCAGGCCCCAGTTCATCCCAGTACATCCCAGTATGGCGGGTGGGCGCAGTGGGGCACGGGGCTGGGGTTGCTTTTGTTGCCATGTGGCAGCGAGGGGCTGCTGGAGAAGGATTGGTTTGCCAATGTTGTCCTTATAATGCACGTGGGAATATTAGCTCGGAGCCCGGGTTATGAGGAGAGCTAATTAGTTAATCCATGTAAAGTGCTGTAAGACTCTCAGACAGAGGAAGAGCAGCTGACGGTGGAGGGGCTCAGGAGGAGCTCTGCTGATTCAAAGTGAATTTCAGACACGAAATCATTACTGCGCAGAGTGGGATAACAGCGAGGAGGAAAACCTCAGCACTGATCGTGTCCCAGTGAACGAACGCAAGCACCGCACGCTGCTCCCATCGTCGCCCCACAGCCCTTCTGCACAGCGGCTGCAACCGCAGCCCCACACTGCAGCTCTGAGCTCCCCAGCACTGCAGGGAGCGCAGCATGGACTGCTGCTGCCACCTACGGAGAGAGGGTCCTATGGAGAGTCCTATGGAGTCCTATAGAGCGAGTCCTATAGTGTGAGTCCTACTGGGTGAGTCCCATAGGGGGTGAGTACTACGGAGAGAGTCCTGTAGAGAGGGAGTCCTATGGAGAGCAGGTTCTATAGAGAGCAAGTCCTATAGAGATTCCTATAGAAAGTGAGTCCTGTAGAGACTGAATCCTATGGGGAGAGAGTTCTGTAGAGTCCTATAGAGAGAGAATCCTATAGAGTGAGTCGTGTAGAGAGCAAGTCCTGTGGAGTGAGAGTCCTATAGAATGAATCCTATAGAAAGCGAGTCCTATAGAGAGAGTTCTATGGAGAGAAAGTCCAATGGAGAGCAGGACCTACAGAGAGTGAATCCTACAGAGTCCTATAGACAGAAAGTCCCATGGAGAGCAGATGCTACAGAGAGTCCTGTAGAGTCCTATAGAGAAAGAATCCTATAGAGTGAGTCCTATGGAGTGAGAGTTTTATAGAGAGCAAGTCCTATAGAAAGAGTCCTATGGAGGGCAGGACCTATAGAGAGAGAGTCCTATAGAGAGTCCTACACAGAGAGAGTCTTATGGAAGGAGTCCTATGGAGAGAGAATACTATATAGAGAGTCCTATAGAGTGAGTCCTATAGAGGGTGGATCCTATAGAGTCCTGTGACCTCACACACCACTTCACTATGAGGTGCTCAAAGCTAATGGCTGTGGAACTGAGGTGCCAGCACTGACACCTTCCAATTCCCCATTGATTAACTTCCAGCAGATTAGCACCGGATGGCTGTTTAATTAACAGACAAGTCAAGCTTGCTTATGAGTCATTAAAAAAAAAAAAGCCACCATCCCAGTGATTGACTCGTTAATATGAAAGAAATCGATTAGATATTTTATTTCTCCTTCTCTGAAGGATTTGGCTTCAGCTAAAGGGAGGGGAGGACTCAGGGATGGGGATGGGTTGGGTTGGAATGGGGTGAGATGGGGATGGGGACGGGGA
>JAOWBP010004597.1:2152958-2205820 GCA_028571105.1 Tragopan temminckii
AGTGCCACATCCCCACAGTTCTGAACACCTCCATGGATGGTGACACCACCACTCCCTGTGCAGTCTGTGCCAGTGCATCACTGCTCTCTAGAGAAGAAATCTCACGTAATATCCAACCTGATGCCTTCAGCACGGCCCAAACCTCTGCTGCTGCAGAGATGAGCTCCAACACTGCAGGCACGAGGTGGTAACCATGCGTTCTGTGCCTCCTCTCCGCAGCGCTCCTTCTGCAGCGCGGTGGCCGATGAGATCCGGCTGTCACTCACCTGCCAGCGCCGGGTCAAGCACAAACCACCCCCACCCGTCATGGTGAAGGCGGATGCTGTGATCAACATGCACACCTTCAATGACCGCCGGCTGCCAGGGAAGGACAGCATGAGCTGCAACACCGGCCTGACGCCCGTGTTCCCATAGGCAGCAGAAACTGGGGGCGGGAGGGAAGGATGTGCGAAGGATGCGATCCGAAGTAGGGAAGAAAGGATTTAAAAAAAAAAAAAAAAAAAAAACAAGAGGGAAAAAAGAAAGAAAGAAAGAAAAAACACAGGAAAAAAAAAAAAAAAGAAAAAAAAAAGAAAAAAAAAAGCTTGGTTTGGTTCATTTCGAGAACAAGGCCTTTCACCACAGCTGCATCCATCACCGGCGCAGAAGCAACAACGTCAAAGCACAGACTGCACTGTGGGTCTCGGGGCTTTTCTGTTTTGTTTTTCTTGTTTTTTCATTCCTCATTTTTTTACAGCTTTGCTCCCTGGCCTCGTGCAGCCCAGCGCTCCACCAGAGTCTGATGTTTACACACCGAGAATACGCGGAGGCACAACTGAATTGAGCCAAACTGAGCCCCAGCGGGCAGTGAGGAGCCCCCAAGCACAGCTCCTCCAGCATGGCAATAAAGGGACACGTTGTCCATCGGGTGTGCATGGCACACCTGGGAGAAAGGGACAGGAGAAGCCCCCCGACGCACTGCAGCTGCTGCCATGGAGGAGGCACCCCAGCAGCCATTGGCGGAGCCGAGGCAGCCCAGCAAGCTGGAATGGAACTGCAGCCAGGCAGGAAGGGGCTGGCACGGTGTGTGTGGGGACTGCGAGGAACTGCTGCCAGCCTGGGGCTGCCCCAACGCCCCACACCATGTAGTCCGGTTCCTTCCCCTGCTGCCAGGCAGCAGAGCCCATGGGCTGCAGCAGAGATGGGCGGAGAGCTGTATCCCAGAGGAGGACAGGACGGGTGCCATGAAGCTGGCCGCAGCTCTGTGTTCACACCTGAGCATCCCGGTGGGGTCCCAGCACACCGTGCAGCTCAGTCCAGTGCCTCTCACCCACCCACAGCTCCATGCAAACGCACTCATGTGTTCTTAAGGAATCTTCCATGCACTGTGTTCTTCTTTTCAGGTCGTTAACCCAGAAGGCTGGTCCTGAGCACCAATTGAGTTGGAATTACCAAAGACCCCTCTGCTAACCGAAAGGAACGCTGAGCAGCACCGCTGCGCTCCGTCCCTCCATGGGAACACAACCCAGTTCTTCCCAACCACTGCAAAAAGAAGCAAGCAGACCCACTGTCACCCCAAGCACCACGAGCACCCGAGCACTGCAGAAAGTGCTTCAAAGCTCTGGTGCAGATTTTGGTGTTGAAGAAAAGCGCAGCCCCCAGCCCCTGCCTGGCATCCCACAGCACGGGGGGCTTCTTCCCACTCTCCATCAGGAAGGTTTCCTTGGAGCTGATCCCAATTAGCAACCTAGATCAAGGGGAGACAGCTCCTTCCCCCCTTCCCTCCCACCCAAAAACAGAATTTGTCTTTATTTTGTTCTCCCCTGATGTAAAGAAGTAACGTAGAGACCCGAAACTAAAAACGGATTTGTCATAGTTTGACTCAAGTAGAGATATGCAAAGAATTTACATTTATTTCCACCTTTTCATAGAAATTGTGAAAAGTCAGAGCTGAAAGCTGCCACCTCAGTGCACATCATCACAGTTGTAGTTTGCTGACTGTGCACCCACTGCTGAGGATGCATCACGAGCACAGCTCTGCTCCCTGAGCTGATGGGCACCACCAGTGCTCCTCACCACCCCAGGGCTGGGCAGGGCAGCAGAGCTGATGCTCCCCTTGCAGATTTATAAGCCATTAGACAGAGATTTTTACAACCATGACAAAGATAAAAACAAAGCCTGAAACCTGCTTTCCATTTCCTGAGAGCGAACCACCCCCAAACCAGCATTCACTTTGCTTCTCCGCAGACCTCTTTTGTTACTGAGCTAAATATCACTACTGCCGTGAGCACCGGTTATTCATCTTTGACACCAGTTCAATTTCCTTTTACTCACAAATGCCCCAGAGTGACAGGTGAGCACCAGCACTGCTCGTGCTGTCGGCCAGCAAGACAAACCGCTGCGGCTCTGCTTTCTCCCTTCTCTCTCCAACCACAAACCAGCTCTCCACGTGTCCGTGTGGTTCAACCATCACAATCTTGCTCACTCCCGGGAAGCACCAGCTCTGATGACAGCACTGTGCTGCCAGGCAGGGAGCTCACAGCACGGACAGCACAGACACCACTGTGCTGGGCAGCCCTGATCTCAGCATCGCTGCTGTATGCTGGAGCAGGCTGGGATGCAGCGGGGATGCAGCTGGGATGCAGCTGGGATGCAGCTGGGATGCAGCTGGGATGCAGATGGGATTCGGAGGGAACGCAGCTGGGACACAGCCAGGGCTGAGCTGTGCAGTGCTGTGCAGACAGCAGTGAGGAACCTGGCAGATGGCAGAGGGGAGACCTCATAAGGCGCAGATATGATGACGAAGCATCAAAGCCTTTTGCAAGCTGCCCTGTGACCTGCTCACGGCTACCAGCGACTCATGTCTTAGGAATGTGACTTCCAACTTTCAAGCAGGTTCATTCCTTGCTCGGTGGGCAGAGGGACTGAAGAAGTGAGGAGGAAATGAAGAAAACCACATTAGGGCTACGGAACTGTACCTGCAGCGTTGCCATTCCCTTTCACTGTCCCTTTCTCACCTGCTTTCTCCTTCCAGGTCTCCTGTGAGATAGAGAAGGGACGCATTGGGCAGCTCCCTCTGGGGCTGCTCTTCCATTTAGGCTGATCTGATGAGAGTTGGGTGAAGACACCAACACTACAAACCCACGGAGTCAGCGCATGGAGGGACACCGCTCAGCCCCACAGCACTGCAGTGTGGGATGCACTGCACTGCCCACACCTTTGTCAAACAAAAAATGGACAAAAAGAAATAAAAAGGAAAAACGACAATAAAAACTAACGAACCGACAACAACAATGGAAAAGAGTGCGAGAAAAAAAAAGGAAAAAAAGAAAAAAAAAAAACTGGTCTCCTTGACATTCAGGGGAATTTCCTTTGTGGACATGCAGAATTTCTATGAATATAGTTTTTTGTAAACATTTTGTAACGATTTTGGTTTCATAGTAACTGTGTTACTTGCTGATCATTCTAGGCTGATGTAAATAAAATTTCCAAAAAAAAAAAAAAAGAAAAAGAAAAAGAAAAAAGAAAAAAGAAAAAAGAAAAAAATCCGATTATTTTCCTTTTTAAGACACTGTGATATATCAAAGTGCACAGTTTGCTGTATGAAGTAATATGGTTTTAAATTTTAAATAAAAAATAATTTCTAGAAAACAACGAAATCTGCCCCAGTCTGTGCCTGATGCCTCCATCTCCCTTAGTTGGAATGTGGCTCCTAAATGCAGCCAGCCCATCACAGCCAGCCCACAGCAGCTGCCCGTGGTCCCCAGAGAAGGGCAACACTGCATGGCTGTGCTCACTGCAGGGATGGCACAGCCACGGGTGGACCCCAGCCCTTCTGTGCTCATGCATTGAATAATCCCCAAAAGCTGCCATTCCCTGCGCATTGGTCAGAAGAATCCCTCCCCACTGCAATTATTCCTAAGGGTCATCTCATAAATTGTTCTCATCTCTGTTATTCGCTCCAGCCCTGGAAAGCCGCAGCATCGACGTCCCCACCAAGGAGGGCCCTGCAGAGCTCCTCTTTTTGTTCTCAGCCCTGATCAATATGCAGAGGATACGGCAAAAAGAAGAAGGGGAAAAAAGGTAAAAGCAGCCGATGCCTTCGCGTGGCTCCTTCAGCACTGGGGCACGTGGGGCTGCTCCTGGGAGCCTCCCAGCACACGGCACCGCGCCATGCTGCACTGTGCCTTATCACCAGGCAGTAATTAACCCTGTCACTCAGTGCTGCCAATCATGTGTGATGAATATTTAATCAGACAATGGATTTCACACGTAAAAAGGCGCCGCGCTCCCTGCGAGCATCAGTCCATCCCGTTGGGACAAATAAGGCAAACATCAGGGATGGTGCCCGCTGTCTGCATTGTGGATTTCTAACCTGCAGAGCCCAAATCGCAGCAGAACTGCTCTGTCTGCAGCAGCATCCTCTGATCCCAAAGCACAGAGTTCCAATCCCATGGCACGAGGACAGCAGACACCAACAGCAGCCCTACAACCAATTAACCCCATCCCCAGGTCTGGACTGAACGTTCCCATGAGCTGAACGCTCCTCACTTCCTCAAAGATTTGGAAATGGAACAGAGAAAAGGAGGATGGCTTATTGAAGAAGAGGACGTGGGCTTTCCTCTGCACTTCCCAACTCTGAAAACAAACCGAAAGGCTCAAACGCTCCCTGGTGCTGCCATGCCTGGAGCACTGCCTGCATGGAGCATCTCCCAGGACCCGTGGAGATGGGCTTCCAAACACTGCAGGGCAGTGCGGCTGCAGAGGGATGCAACACTGCTAGAGCTGGGAGCACGGAGCAAACTGCAGGCAGACAAGGTGCTGACACCTCTCACTTGGAGCACTGTATCAATGGTTCTGTGCTGCACGCTCCAAACACAGAGCGAAAGTGTGATCTTAGTAAACAAGAGAACTTCTGGCAGCGCTGATGTAACATATGGGCTTCAGCTAACGTGCTTTCAAAGGGCAGGGAAGTGATGGTGCACAGCCAACACACACAGCCCCGTGGTGTGGGTTCCTTCTGTGGGTACCAGCATGGAGGGGGTGTTGCTACATGAAGGAGGGGCACGGGTCAGAGCACGGGGTGAGGGCATCACTGCAACACGGGGAAGAGAAGAGGTGTATCTTGCAGGAAGGCTCTGGGTTTCACTGCAAGAATCTCGCTCATTCTGCTTGTGGCTGAAACTGCTCGGAGAGACATCATTAAAGTGTTTAAGAAGCATCTGTCATTATTAAAACAAAGTTGCTTTGCAATTTTACTATTTTGCTGCAGTTTCATTATCTTATGCAAATGAGCCATCTATTCCCTTCTGTAGCGTGGGCTGCAGCGGGACGGGAGCCCCAGCGAGACTATTTATTACCAGCCTCTCACTCTTGAGATTATCAATTGCAAATGAAGGAGCATAAATACATCTTCTTTAGCTGCTTATGCCACATTAAGGAACACGCTCGCAGCTAATGGCTTTGCAGCTCTCATCTGCTCAAACAGGAGCAGAGCACGAGGGGACTCCTTTGCTTGGCAGCAGCGTCAGGCTGGTGGAGCCCAATCCTCAGCAGTGTGCTGTGCCAACATCACTGAGCCCAGCCCAGCCTGTGGGTGACCACGTAACGACACCAGTTGATACCATCTGTATGTCCTTCAGGATGAATTCTGGTATTGCAGTGCTCAGAACACAGCCTTGCCCACGGCTCTGCCACTGCAGCTCTTCCATGCACAGATCTCCGTTCCCCTCTGGCCCCGTGCCCTGCTGTCTGTGGCATAAGATCCACACCTGTCTCACTGCTGGCCCTGAAGCTCCCAGCTGGAAATATGGCACTACTGTGAGTGGGACCACTGGTGTGGGTCTGGATCGAATGGCTTTGGGTTCAACAACCCTGGTGAAACTGAATGTGGCTGCTGCCTTTTCTCCTCCATGGAGAGGTCTACAAGAACACCAAGGTGCCTACATTACCAACATGTGCCACATCAGTCAGTGGAGGCATGGCAGGGTGGCTCAGACATGGCACAGCTCACCTGCAGCCCCTGAATCCCAGCAATTTCACCCCCCAGCCCTGCAGAGCAGGCGCAGAGCGTCCTCCAGGCACCCCACCAGCCATCACCACATGCCCCTATCTCTTCCACCCAGCAGCCTCCAGCTTCAGCAGCCACCGAGGAGCACGAGAGAAGATGCAATTAGTAAAGGAGACAGCCAGGCTGTAATCAATATGCAATCTGACAAGCTGCCAAAGCTGTTGTATTCTGCAATGGGAATGCCACTGCGCCCGGTCCCCAGCACGAGCACCACTGCAGACCAAGGGATGCTGGGTGCAGTGCAATCCCTGCAGGCAGGAATGGCGCAGGGCTGGCAGCCAGCACACAGACATCCCCCACAAGTGGGTAATTGATGCTATCTAGGGCCAGGTTATTGCAATCAGCATCGCTCTCTTTACATCAGCATTCACCACAGCCGAACCCTCTCGTGTTCCAGAGGGTTAGAAAATGTTATTATCCAGACAAACCCTCTAATTCCAACCAATTCGATTAACCAGGCAAATGAAAATGACACAAACAAAGCTGTCTGAGATTCGGGTGGCACGATGGCTTGCTGCTGCTTTGATTTATTCCTAACTGGATTTACAGAGCACACCCCGGGCACGTCGATCCACCAGCACTGGGAGCAGCGCTGTGCCGGGGCCTCTGCAGCTCCAGGACTGTGCCCATCAGCATCCTCCAGTCCTCCTCACCCACCTTGAGCTCCCCAGATCCAAGCTGTGCTCTGAGATCATTTGGAGACACTTTGCTCCGTTACGTCCTGGAATATGTAAAAGTCTCCCAGAGTCTGGTGGCAGGCCTAAGGCAGAGCTCTAATTAGGCCATCAATAACCCAGAGCAGCTGCTCAGAAAGAATTCAGCTGTTCAAAGATGGAAAAGTCCATTAAGTTTATTGCATGAAATGTTGGACATGGTTTAGACAGGGGATCACGGCCAAGTTATATAAACTACCAAAAAGCTGCCAAATGGAGGAAGTACGGGCAGGACGGGGCATTTTTAAACTGTCATTGCCCCGAAGGGAGAAGCAGACCCATTTGTCTGGTGCTGCTGTCCAGAAGCAATGTCTGATAACAACTGCAGAGCCAGTGCTGAGCTCACACAGCTATGGTATGAGAACTGGAATAGAAGGTAATTATCCAAGTATTTCAGTAACCGTGGCAATTAAGTATTGTGGTAACACTTTGAAAACACAACAATAAAACAAGAAACACAAGGAACTTAAACGTTCTGCAGTAGTGATGAGGGGAAGCAGGTCCTGCTCACACCTCCGGGCTCCCCAACCTCTCCATGGTACAGATGCACATTCCCAGCCTGTGGCCTTTGGAAGCTGTGCTGCTGAAAGCAATGGGCAGCCCAGCAGCAAGGGCACGCTGAGGGACACGGACATGTTGAGGGAGAGACGTGGGCAGTGTGAAGGTGGTGGGCACGGGATGGAGGCAGCAGTGCCAGCTGGGGACAGGCTGACTGCAGAACTGGCAGAGCGGTGCTGGAGCTGAAGGCACTGCACAGCAAATCAAAGGACAGCCACTGGGGAGGCATTAAAGTACAGCACATGGCTGGCCCTGGCGGCTGCTGAAGGATGGGATAAAAAGAGGAACAAAAGAAGATACTCAAAGAGTCCTATTTTTAGGCTGAGCTGCTGGTGGCCGGGCACCGACAGCCACCAGGTGTACCCAAACTGTGTGCTCAAAGCCTGTGCTGGGGGGCCCGGCCACACTCCATGACAGCCCCTCTGCAGGGAACCAAGAGGATTAATTTGTGGGGGTAAAGATTCCCATCAGAACCAATAAATAAAGACTGAGGCCGCGTCTTATCAAAAAATCCTTTTCTTCCCTCTCCGGGTGCCAGAAATTCCCACAGCGCTGAGAAAATAGAGAACAATTTTTAAGCACTGCTCTAGCAATAAAATACTGATCTCCAGCAAATGGAATTCGGAACATACAACAGTGGGCTATACATTATCCTGCCTAAAGCCTCCCCCGAGGGAAACGAGGTTATCAAAACTTTGGAGGACTTAATGCAAACGCTGCTCCTTCTGCTGCGCAAACGGCCGCTATGGGGAGGTTGGCACCGCACTGCAGAGCCTGACCCCATCATCTCCGAGCTGCCATTCCTGCAGCAGGCACTGCCCAGCACTCAGCACTTGCTCGGGGAAAGTTCATCCTCATGGCATCCTTCCTGCTGCAACGCAAAGCTACAGCAGGCTGGGTTCATACGAACAGCATGCTTAAGTGAGAAAAGTCATGAACTGCACTACGAGGGCTGGGGGGGATCAATCCAAACCCTGAGCAGGTACAAACCAATTGTTCCCGTGCTGCCCTCACTACCAGGCTGGAGCCAGCTGCACCCAGAGGAGCACAGCAGAGCTGTTTACCCAGCTGCAGGCCCATGCATGGGCTGTTTTGCTTCTACCTGTCTGCCGTCTGCTTTAAACATCACGCACCTCCCTGGGGTGCTGCAAAAGGCTGATCCACGGAATCCAGGCTGAGTGTTTGTTTTGTTCTGCTGAGACACAGCTTCGCCGTGTTTAGCAAGAGGAGGCCTTGGGAAGCGTAATTGAATTAGAGGAATCCAACTGCTCTGCAGAATGAGGCTTCACCCCTCTGCTACCTGAGGGGGCAGGGGGGAACGGGGGGCTGCTGTGTGTGTGCCTATTGCTCACAGCCTCTTTGTGGTGTCAACAGAGGGAGATCCCACAGTCTGAGACACGGTGATAACTGTCACCTATGTCATCGATTTTAAGACAGAAATTATTTTCCCTTTTCCCCTGAATAATACCGGATTAATTCAGAGAGGACATCGCACGGAGGGGATGGCTGTGCTGAGCTGGAGGATGGATGCAGGCAGCAGTGCCAGCACTGATGAGCTGAGCAGAGAACTGCCCTCAGAGCCCCAGCAATGGGGTGGGACAGAGGAATCAAAGATGGGAATCTTCTGCTGCTCTGTAGCCTCACAAAGGGAACACCAACCAAAACCTGTGCTGCCAAAGACAAGAAATTTAGAGCAAAATAATACTTGTCGCTTTTTTTCCCTTTTTCTTGCTGTTTACAATGAATGAGGGCCTCACATTCTCCCTAAAACGTGGAATGATTTCTTCTGTGGTCCCACGAGAGACATCAGGCTGCTGGAATACCAATCCAGTTCAGGCCTTCCTGAGATTTCAAATTAATCGCACTGATTGCAGCTTTATTTACTCACTGAGGTCTACTTAGCCCTTCCTTTGTTGCTGTAAAAGGCTTGTTATTCTCTTTAATTGAACCGCTTTTGTAAACTGCATGCATTCCCACTAATTATTTTCCTTGATGAAAGTGGAGCTCCTCATCACTAATGCTCTCCTGAAATCTGTCATCTGGCAGGGAGCAGCAGGGCAGCACGTGTGCCAAGCTGGGCAGGAGGGGCTCAGGACCCGGCCACGCTGTGTGCATGGCAGGGATGGGATGATGGGAGCATCACTGTGAGCTGTGTGATACAGCCTGCCACTGAACTATGAGCGATAAAGTGCTCTGTGTACATCAGAATTATTCAAAGACTTGGGCTTGTCGAAGGCATTTGGCTTTGAAATGTAGAGTCAAAACAAAGTGACTTTTTAATGAACCTTTTCTCTTTCAATAAGATAGTTAATTTCCCTCAATCTAGCTTCAATTCAGTATTTAAAAAATCAGAAACGTTTCTTTCAGCTCGCAGACAATCAAAGCACCATTTGATCAAGAAACGTGTGGGGATTTTGTCATTCTGGCTGCGCTCAGTGCATGGGGAAGAAGCGAGCAGGGTACCTGGTGAGGAGTGGAGCTCTGTGCCTGGCAGGGTTAGGGTAGGGTTAGGGTTAAGATTAGGGTCAGGTTTAGGGTCAGGTTCAGGTTTAGGGTTAGGGTCAGGGTCAGGGTTAGTGTTAGGGTCAGGGTTAGGATTAGGGTTAGGGTCTGGGTCAGGATTAGGATTAGGGTTAGGGTCTGGGTCTGGGTCAGGGTTAGGGTCAGGGGTAGGATTAGGGTTAGGGTTAGGGTTAGGGTCAGGGTCAGGGTTAGTGTTAGGGTCAGGGTTAGGATTAGGGTTAGGGTTAGGGTCTGGGTCTGGGTTAGGGTCAGGGGTAGGATTAGGGTTAGGGTTAGGGTCTGGGTCAGGGTTATGGTTAGGGTTAGGCTTAAGGTTAGGATTAGGGTTAGGCTTAAGGTCAAGGTCAGGGTCAGATTAGGGCTAGGATTGGGGTTAGGATTAGGGTTAGGTTCAGGGTTAGGGTTAGGTTCAGGTTCAGGACGGTGCTGTGCAGCCCAAAACAGCAGCACCAGACTGCTCCCTCACTGGGGCACAGGCTCAGCCCAGCCTTGCTTCATTCCCAGACCAGCTGAGCTCCGTTTGCAGAGATGCTGCAGATACCTCCAGCAGCTGTAAATACACCACAAACGCTTCTCCATATGCGTTTATCCTTCCTTCCAGCAGTTCCCCAGGTTCAGGTCAGTACAGCTGCTGTAGAGCTCGGTGACAGTGACAGAACAGCTTCCATCTCTGGAGGAACGCAGGAAGCATCAGTGCTGAATGTGACACAGGTCAGGGCAGAACGATCCACTAACCAGATTAGCTGCCATTCGCAATCTCTGGAGAGCACTCATAAATGCATTACCGGATTTGCATAACAACAGGCAGTTTAAGAGGCGCACAGAAGGAACAGATGATGATCTGCTAAACAAATGTGCACGTCTGAACACGGCGCTCAGCAAGGAGGGACCCAGCAGCTCCACAGCACGGCTGCATAGGGGTGATGGGGTCTGCCTTACGCAGGAGATGCAGAAACATCGGGCAGAACGGTTGTGTGGGAAGCTTGCATGGGGATGCTGGGCTGGAAAGGAGCAGTACTGGAGCAGAGCTGGGGAAAGAGCCCGAGGTTACAGCTGACTTTCTGTGTCGTTCAGCTCCACAAACACTAGAATTATCTCCTCTCATCCAAAGGTATATTCTTTTTTCTTTTTTTTTCTTTTTTCTCAAAGAAAATCCTACTGGAAATGACATTCTTTGCTGTGACAGAGGGCTATTTGCATTCCATTACACATCTCCCCCTCCCCAGATGTGGCGAGAAAATTATACACTCCGCTCAGAGGCGCAGCTGGATGCCAACCCCAGCCTCACCTCTCCCAGGACTAATGAGACGCTATCAGGAGAGGCTTTGATAGCTCAGCACATTACAACAAAGAACCTCGGGTCACGCCTGCAGCCGGGAACATTGAAATGAGACGACCCCAGTTTTAGAGCAGGGCCGCTAAGTGGAGAGCTTGCTATTTTGGGTAGACACAGAAGAGTCCCTGGCGTATTTAGAGCTCTAGGAGGACTGTCGTGATGGGCAGTTCTAATGAAACCTCAGCTGCAGAGCTATTTACACAGATGTTTTACCAGCACATAGTGCGGCAGGCTCTGCGTTGAGACCTTCTGATGGACCCAGGCCCAATTATCTCCCAAATGTTCTTCAGCTTTCCTCTGACTAGCACTAATGGACCCACTTACAGCTACAAATAAAAATTGCTTAGCTTTAAATTGGACAAAATACTTCTCCGTGTGTTCATGTAGGGGGCAGGGTTGGACTGGAATAGCAGAGGGACAAAGAAGAGCAGCAGGACTCGGCTGGATTGGCAGAACATAAAGAAATGAAATATGAGAATTGCAGCAAAAGCCCCACTTAAAGTGACTGTCAAACCATGTTTACTGAGAAAAGCTGCACAACAGCTCCGAAACGCCCATCTTCCAACGAGCACCCACACAGCACCACGGGCAAACAGAGCAAAAGCACAAAACAGATGGAGAAATTAGCAAAGAAAGGAAAGTTTTCTGTCTGCCCTGCACGTTTCCTCCCAGTCTGAATAGGCGCCGACGTGGACACGGCTCTGTGTGAAGCAGCTCCAAGTGAGGTTAAAGCTCAGCAGTGCTCTGTGATTGCACTGCCCGAGGGGAGCTGCAAGGAACGCCGTGCAGCAACGCAGCACTCACAGCTGCTGCACAGAGCTGCTTCCCAGCAGCTCCACTCCATCCCAGGGGCACTGCCACCGGCTGCTGACCTTTGCCTGCACATCACATTTCAGACCCTGCCCCAAATCCTTCTTTTCCCTTCTCTGAATTTTGTTTGGGATCTCCTTCTTTGCTTGGGTATGTTGCCCAGCTTGCACAGATCTTGCTTTACTTGCACATATTGCTTTCTCTTTCATCTCCCCCATTTCAGCACTTCACTCTGCCATTTCCTCTCCAGTGCTACTTCTCTACTTGTGCAAACGCACTCCTGAAGTTTTAGATTTCCTCAACAGTAGGTCAAACTCAATCCACAGCACAGCAGGGACTTGCCTTGTTCCACGCACGTCATGTGGACCACGTGTGATCCACAGAAGGACCATATATGAAGGACCACATTTTCAGCATGACAGCCTAACTCTGGGGTTGGCACAGAGGGCTTGTGCTTGCCCCATCCATGGATTTCCACCCCAGACACATGGAAGAAGTGTCAGCTCCCAACCGGTTTGACTGCAGCGGCTGAAAGCCAACCCCAAAGCCAACTCCAAAAGCCAAACTCAAAGACAGCCTCAAAGACAATCCCAAAGCCAACCTCAAAGCCAACTCAAAAAGTCAACCCCAAAGCCAACCCCAAAGCCAACCTCAAAGTCAACCCCAAAAGCCAACCCCAAAACCAACCCCAAAGCCAACCCCAAAAGCCAACTCCAAAAGTCAACCCCAAAGTCAACCCCAAAAGCCAACTCAAAAAGTCAACCCCAAAGCCAACCCCAAAAGCCAACCCCAAAGCCAACCTCAAAGCCAACCCCAAAGCCAAACCCAGGCTCTGCTCAGCTTGGAGACATCAGGACTTGTGCACACTGTTTGTGCAGGGCTTGGCACAAAGAGGCCAAGCCAGTACCAGCCCTGCTAGGAGCTGTAATAGGGAGGAGAGAGGCTGCTGAAAAGAAAGTGCTTGTTCTGACAATAATCCCGCGCTGTTTTTCCTGAAGTGCTTTTAGAACCGAAATAACATCAAGTTAGAAAGCTCACACACCATATTCGAGGTGCAAAGGGGTGAAAATCAGCAGCTGATAGGAATTTTCCGCAAGCGGTTCTCAGAATCAGCTTTGACAGAACTTGCAATTCCGAAGAATATTTCCTGACCATTTCATCTGTCACTCCGGGTCAGGCGGGGAGATGGAAACGCAGCCGGGTTTGAAAGGAACCAGCTTTAGTGGAGGAATCGGGACGAGTGCACAGAGCAACAGGAGCGGAGTGAATAATGCATCATTTATTCACAAACTGTCAGCTCGCTCTCCTCGCTGAATTGTCCCGGCTTCCTCTGCTTTATCCTTCAGCCGAATAACGCGTGTGATGAAATACCAGCTGTAATTCATTTCGGAGCACTACCCTGACATTACAAACAGCTGCAGTTGGGCTCAGAGGCCACAAGATACATCATGTTTCTGGCTGAGCGAACACAACCTCACGGCCCTCGGTCTCAAGCCTGGGAGGAGGGCTGCGCTGCTCACAGAGCACACGGTGAGGGATGGGGGGCAACCAAGGAGCCCTCTGCCATGGCAGAGCATGGCGTGATGACACTGAGGCAGCAGCGCAGCCACAGGGATGGGGTTGCGGTGAGCAGCCTGCCCTCGTGAGGCAGCTTCATCCTGCGCACGTACCTTGGGTGCTCGCTGTGTTATCTGTAGGAGCCCTAAGAGCGAAATGTCGTATTCAAAAGCATGTATTCATAGCTGGCTAATCACAGCTTAATTACAACAGCTCAGCAGGCTCCTGTAGGAACACCGCGTCTGAGGCGGTTCCACTAGGAAACTTTTTATGAGATAAGCAGAAGCATCAAATTGCTTCAGATGTGTGAGAAAAACCTATTTAGTGTTAATTGGGGCAATTACCTTTCCACTAATTTGCATGCCTCATGAATATTAAACGCATAATAAAAAGAAAACGCTGTGACTGGCCAACTGCTGCCCAAAGGAGTGCGTGGGGAGGAGGGAACAGCACGGGGCTTCGGTGCATCTCAGGCGAGGGAATCCTCAGCAGAGAGCAGCCAAAGCAGCAACAGCCGTGCAGATGCTGATGGAGCCCTGCTCTGAGCTTCAATGTGCTCACTGGGCATTGAGGCACTCTGCTTTCCTGCTGCTCCCTCCCTGCTATCAGCCTTGCTTTCACTCATCCCATTGCATTCAGACAAGGGCATGGAGCACAGAAGTTGGGTTTCTCTTCTTTGGTACTGGAGTGCTGGAGAACGGCTCTCCTGTCAGCTGGCGAGGAGGAATGAGGGTTAGAGGATCACCGTGAAGATGCAGATGGAAGCTGTGCCATTTTCTCTCCCAGGAATACATGCTGCTCCTGTTTAAAACTCCCTTGAGAGTCTGCTGGGAGCAGATTCCAGCTCCACGATGTTCATTTGAACACAGTTTAGGTTGTTGCCTCCTTCCCAGCCTCACAGGTTGCGTAGGGCTGGATCCATATCTCAGCCAAGCAAGCAGCAGGGACTCAGCTCAGCAAATATTCCGAAGATCTGGAACCCAAACCCTCACTCCTGGCCCATTCAGTACCCCTGGAGCACGCAGCTACACAGACAATTTATCATCATCCAAGAACAGCATGTTGTCATTGTTCCCTATGTTCAGTAAACACCAGCACTGTGCTGCTCCAAGCCCCCCCAGAGCTGCACTTGCCAGCTCTGGGCAGTGGGCAGGCCAGCACAGAGTATCCCACCGACCACTCCTCTGCTTTCATCATTTACTGCTACTAAAGAATCATAACAGAGCTATTTACAGCAGCCATTAAATAAGGCAATATTTCAGGATTGATTTTGTGTCTTTCCCGGCAGCGCACACATCTTTTGATAACTCAAAGCCTATTGATTTTTCTATAAACAAAAAATTAATACCAGCAGCAGCAGAGCACAGGGCCGGTCACAGCAGTGACAATCCAGGGCCTGGTGTGCACTGCAGGAGGACAGAAAGGCAAAGGGAGAGGAGGGAAGCAAACACACTTGTGGCTGTCTGCCTGGGATTAACTACAAGCAGGAAAGGATGTCTGAAGAGCAGCAAGTGGCACAGCTTGCTCCATGCTGACCTCTCAGCTGCCTGGAAACACTCTTCATTTCCTTTATTTACTTGTATTAAATTCCAGCTCTCCTTGGCAGACCCGGACCCAGCATCAGGCACAGCAAGGGGCTGTGCTCACAGCAGAAGCCCCACAGGGTGCCAGGATCCAGCCCAGAGCCAGCACACAAACCAAACCCAGCATGAGAACCATGCACTGCTGCGACCCCAAGAACCCACAGGTCAGTGCTGCAGCTGGAAAGGAAGCACTGCTTACACCAAGCTTGGTGCTGGATTTGGCCAAGTCCTTTGGTCTCCTTCTTTCTGCACACACCAAACAAACTGGGAGTGAAAAGTGGGATCTGCTGCAGCACAGTGACAACACGCATGAGACAAAGCACTTCTCCACGGCCAGCTGGCATCCAACCACTTCCACCAGCAGAGCTGTGAGCCTTGCTGTGCGTTCATGGGTGGCAGCAAGCAGCTCCTAGTCTGCAAGTACTGGGGCAGGAAACAGTGGCAAACTGTGGATGCAACTGGGGCACTGCATGGCACAGCATGACAGAGCATGGCACAGCATAGCATAGATGGCACAGCATGGCACAGCATGGCACGGCATGGCACAGATGGCACAGCATGGAACAGCATGGCAAGGCATGGCATGGCACGGCATGGCATAGATGGCACAGCATGGCATGACATGGCGTAGATGGCACAGCATGGCAAGGCATGGCATGGCACGGCATGGCACAGATGGCACAGCATGGAACAGCATGGAACAGCATGGCATGGCACGGCATGGCATAGATGGCACAGCATGGCACAGTATGGCATAGATGGCACAGTACGGCACGGCATGGCATGGCATAGATGGCGTAGTATGGCATAGATGGCACAGCATGGAACAGCATGGCAAGGCACGGCATGGCACGGCATGGCATAGATGGCACGGCATGGCATAGATGGCACAGTATGGCACAGCATGGCATGGCACAGCATGGCATAGATGGCACAGCATGGCACAGCATGGCATGGCATAGATGGCACAGCATGGAACAGCATGGCAAGGCATGGCATGGCACGCATGGCATAGATGGCACAGTATGGCACGGCATGGCACAGCACGGCATGGCATAGATGGCACAGTATGGCATAGGTGGCACAGCATGGAACAGCATGGCAAGGCATGGCATGGCACGGCACAGCCTCCCCCACAGTGTCAGCATGGCACCACAGCAGCTCACAGCCCGGCCGTGAGCTCGGGGAGGAATGGGTAACACTCACAGTGCGCCTGCGTGCGTTATCCTTCTGCTTATTTGTGTTTGCTGAGTTGTTTGCAAACGGCTGCTGGTTTTTGGCGGGCAGCTTTGGATCACACACATCCCGGTTTGACAGGGATGATTGCTGGGGGAGCTGTGAGATTAATAAAACAAAAGCAAATGATAGGGCAGCCGTGCCATCTGCTTTTGTGAAGACAAAAGGGTCAGGGAAGCTGCTCCGCTAATGACGATAAACAGTTTTCTCTATGCCATGACATTTGTATGCCAAATTTACTGTAAAACAAAAATTACTCTCTTATTTTTTTAAGCAAAAGGAGTGAGCTCATGGGATCACTCACTAAGCAAGCCAATCTGCAAATTAATTTGGACCTCAGGCTCCTTAATGAGGCCAAGCAGGGCAATGCGGCTTGTACCGCTCCCCTGTTTGGGTGCCTTTTTTGATTCTTTGTCATTTTGCATTATGAGAGTCACAGGAAAAGCAGGGGGCAGATAAAGGAATCCAACCAAACCCTAATGGAGAAACCCATTTCCTTCCAACAGCCAAGCAGTGTGACAGACAGTAATGGATTTCATACCCGCCTGATGCAAAGCTTACGTTAGGCTCAGGAAAATTTAGTGATAACAGTTTATCAACATATTGATGGAAGATAATGGGCTCCCATCAGACCTGTCCACACTCCTCAGCCTGTCAGCTATTCCAGGTCCGTGCCACGCTGGTCTCTCCCTCACATTAATCCCCACTGGCACCGTGTGCCGCAGGCAAAAGCCATGACACGGGATTAGCATAACGCCTTCAGCTCTCCTTGCACAGCAGCAGCTGTGAGCCCAACGCAGAGACCTGAAGGACACAATCCCTTGGCTGCCACAGCTTTCCATTTCAGGAAGGGCTTCAGAATTGAGGTTCCATGCCAGGAGGCGGCAAAAAGTCAACCCCAATTTTGAACTGCACTCTTTGCAAATAATACAAATAATACAGATGTCATTATAAAGATGAAAACTAATCCAGGTAGCTGCGTAAACAACAGCAAGGCTGGTGCAGGACCCGGATTAGCAGTTCATGCCTTTGTAAAAGGATTAGTGGGACTGCACCGAGCTGAGGGAGAAGTTGGAAACAAATCTGCATGGATGAAGATGCAAATTCCAAGTGTGTGATGCTCCCAGGCACACCCGCCCTGCGCCTTGACGGCTGCTGCAGTCAGACACTGCTATGGAGTGCATCAGCACTGCTCCCACATAACACATCTTGCAATTACAGACTTCAACCTTCTCGCTGCTGTGGGCCCTGGGAAAACAAAGACATTCATCCAGAAAGCAGAAGGCAGCTTCCTGGGTGACGCACCAAGCCCTGACACCCCACGGTCACTGCCAACGTGTGCTCACACAGCAGCCAGCAGGATGACACACCAGTGCCAGCTGCACCCACAACTGAGACGGCAATCTGCAGGAAAGTGAGCTGCAGAAGAGGAGCTTCTTTGCTCAGCTGTGAGACAACAGCAGTTGAACCACCAGTTTAGTTCTGATGGGGCCACAGCTCCAGCGCAAACACGGAGTTCCCCCAGTCCTTTCCCTCTGCTCCCCGTGCTCCCAGCACACACCAGTGGCCGCATGCAGCCATCACCAACGTTCACCCTCACCTCTCACCCCAACCCTTTGCAGCAGTCATCACATACGTGACACTGTGCTGCTTCTCCTGCTCATACCCATATGCATCCCCAGCACAGCATGTAAATAAACAGCCGGTGGCACGCAATTTATCTTCATTTGTCAGCAGTGACAGGATAACTCACTTGTGACTGCCCCGCTCCATCCTCTCCTCACTCACAAAGATTGATGCTCACGCAGACATCCCCACCGTGGTTGCCAGCCATCCGCACTCCGGTTTGCTCTGTGGCCAAATCTTATGGTCCTGCCCCACAGCCCTGCCCCACGGCCCTGCCTGACAGCTCTGCATTGCATCCCTGCCCCACGACCACTTTCAGGCCACAGGGAAAGAACAGAAGTCCCAAACACGCTTCTCAAACTTTCCCTGCTCTGCAGCATGGGGCTCTCACCGCTCAGCTGTTTGGTCCAGTGGGTTTGGAGATGAGTCACAAGAGCTCCTTATTTCCAACACAGCTGGGGGTACAGAAGCATCTCTCAGTGGCACACCGGTACCCAGGAGCTCTCCACGCCCAGGGTTACAATTACCAGGGAAATACATAATGGAATGAGCAAACTGTTTAATAACACACACCTGTATAACAACATCAGCAGTTGCCACGCAGCATAATGAGCACAGCCCCTTTCCTGGCTATACAGGTGCTCCCCAGGTTTTAAATAAGATTGCGTGTGCCTCGTAATTATAGCAGCGATGGTGCACTGGTGTGTAACACAGCCCAGCATTCCCCACTTCCCGGAGAACAGAATTATCCTTTATGCCATCTTTAAGGTAATGACAAGATTACGGTTCTCACAGTGGAAGAATAATGAATTAAGGTGATGGTATTTCCCAATCTTACTCCTAGCTGGGACGGGCAGACTCTGTGCCAACCCCTCCTGCTGCTGCTCGCCCGTCTGATGGCATTGGATGGACAGCACTGCCTATGGACCGAGCTCTGGGGAAGAATGCAATCCCTACAGGGTTAATTTGGCTACAGCATCCTTGAGATCGACATCACGTGTCAGCAATGTAAGTACCAACAAGGCTTATCCACCTGACCTTAATAAAAAGAACCAACTTTCCTCTCTTTGGGGTTTGGCCATGGCGCAGAGAGCTGCCGCCGCCGACCCAGCCTGCCTGCGCTCCTCCCGCAGACGCTCAGTGTTAATTTGTAAGCGAGAATTGATGCACATTAACACAGCCTAAGGAACATGCTGTGAACATTTAGAGCTGGAGCTCCCATACTGCGAGGCTGACAAAACCAAGCCCGGCGGCGCGTTATTCTTGCCAACATATGCTAATAGCAAAACATGTTAAAACTATTTTTATTTCAATATCACCGTGGACTGATTCAAAATTAAACCTAAATTCACGCAGCAAAACACAGAGAAGCGGGTTTGCCCCGGGCTGCCAATGCCCTGTTGCTGTGACAGCAGTGATGCACGTGCAGTGCCTGGTTCATTTTCTCAGCCAGGAGCACCGGCTGAGCCCCTGCCCTGCAGGGTGACACAGCCCCCTCCGTGATGCTGCTCCTCACTGCTTACAGCTGCACGGAGAGCACCTCGGGATGCAGGAGGTGGCAGAGCTCCTTTTGAAGGAAATAAGGCATTTCCCTCATAAATATAAAATGGTTGAATATAGCAATTAGCGCAGAACTGCGCATCTGTAAAGCGATTCGCCTCTAATTGGGATGCTCTGAAGGCAGACGAGACTGGAAATGAGGGATGCTGAAGAGGTTGAGTCCCCATCACCAACGAGGAGGAAGACTGGTGAAGGTCAATCACAGACCAGCATGGATGGAAACCAAAGACCCAGGCTGAGGCTGCTCCGTGTCTCCAAAGTGCCCATTCCTGGAGGAGCAGGAGAACACCAGGAGCTCAGCACAGCCCTGTGCTCATTCACATTCCTCTGCACCGGGCTGCAGATTGCACTCAATCACATCCACACCTACAGCCATTCTGCTCCTGAGTGTTCTGATTGCAGTTTATACAGCCACTTGCAGCTGAAATTACACTGCCTACAGCCCTTATTGATGGACTGGCAAGGTAATTAAAAAGGAGGCTTTTCCAAAAAAGCCTGTATAAACACTGGGGGAATAAATCCATATGATTACTCTTTAAACTCGAAGAAGGACAGAGGAGAACAATCCCCACTTATAATGATGTTCTAAAAAAATCTATTAAAACCAATAGTGCCGCATATATCTTACGTATTATGAATGTATTAATATATAATCATTTTTAATAAATATTAATAGGAGCTCACATCTGAAGGAGTCTGAAACCTACGTTCTTAATTAATCCAAAATTTGCTTCACCTCTAAAAATACGCACGATTTTGGGACAGGAAGCACACATCTGCAGGACAGCTGCTTAGAACAGCTCTCCATCGCCCATCATCCCCTCTGCAATTGTCAGAAGGCAGAGGTGGGCATCAGTCAGTAGGACTGCTGCCCTGCTCTCACCGTGTTGCCAGTCCTCCCACATGCCGCAGCCCACAGGGCAGCATTGGCTACCATAGGGAGTGTAGGTGTGATGGAGGAGCCGGCCCTGGGAGGCAGTCTGGCACTGCCATGCACTGGGAAGTGAAGGGGAGCATCTGCCCGAGGACTGGCTAACACACAACAGATGGCTTTCGTTGGAAAGGTGCAAATGAGAAGCTGCCTGCATGCAAAATTGGTTGAAGGATTTCACAAAATCTCTGCTTTTGTTTAAAATATTCACCTGTTCCATTCCTTTCCCGCTCAAGTATTTGCAAATATTCCTTCGCCAGCCTCCAGCAAAGCTCAGGAGCTCAGCCTCCTCTCTACAAACATTTCCCAGGCATAAACCTCCCTACTGCTGGCTGAACTCCTTTCACCATCCACACCACTTCTCACAGCCTCAGCAGACTGTGTTGGTCAGCACGAGGCAGGGGATGGAGCACAACAGCAAGAGCCAGACCCTCAGTTTTTGGAGCTCAGCAGCGTGGAGGAGCTGTTCCGATTACACCAGTGCACAGCTCCACGTGGGCACTGCATGCTCCGTTTGAGAGGGGTTGATGCAAGCCTACCTCGATTTGGGAGCAGGGAACAGCATTCCCTCTCTGCTCCTTATCCATTTGCTGCCCATGTGGATGCCCCGTCCCTGGAGGGGCCCTGGGCAGCCTGGTCTAGTATTGACTAGCCTAGTATTAAATGGGGAGGTTGGTGGCCCTGCATGTGGCAAGGGGGTTGGAGATTCATGATCCTTGTGGTCCCTTCCAACCCTGGCCATTCTGTGTGATGTTCAGGTGGTGGGATGCTCCAGCATGGAGAAAAGTCGGCTTGGTGAAAAAAGTTCCAGCCCCCAAAAATGATGAGGGCTTCATTAAGCAGTGCCAGGGCTGAGCTGGGTTTGCTCTGCTGGATGGGGCTGCCTGAGTTTCCCTCATTAGAACAAACCCAGCATTGACTCTAAGAAGAAAAAATAAGTTCCGCATCATTATTAGAAGTATTACCACGGCACTATTATTACAGTGTTTTATTGTTAAATGATTTCAAGATATGCCTTCCTCCACTAATCAATAAGATAAAATACTAATTATAGCCACAGAGAGGATTTCACCGGGCTTTGGGCAAGCACAGAACAGTTCTGAGAGCAGAAGCCATGCATTACTGCACCGACTGCTCACACGAACACGTCACCCAGGTCAGTGTTTTCCTAAGACGTCCCTTCAGCTGTGCTTTCTACATCCTTCAGGCTCTGCAAGGGGTGAACAAATGGAACTGATCCGGCAATCCCTCTTTTGGCAGTACATCACTTGTTCCACACACTGTGCTTCTACAGAAAGCCGCCCTGAGCTCCAGCAATGCCGAGCCCACAGACGTCACCCTGGCTTAGATGTTATGTTATTAAAGCGTCGTTTAAGTAAATACAATAAAAAACTTCAAACAGTAGAATGGAATCGAAACAAAACACGTTTTTTTTTTAATCTCATTTAACCGGCTGCTGAATTCATATATACTTTTTATTTCAAGCAAACTCGGGACCTGGTGTTTAAAAATTAAATTCTCCCTCTCTGCATGAGTCATTGCCTTGTTAACTGCTGACCTACTTTAGCTGCCAGGCTTTGCATTGTTTCGCTTTCTGTTCCTGATTGATCAGATTTTTGCTGCAAGCACAATCTTCAAGACCTTCCTCCTGGGTTCACACTTCACTCATCTCTTGCATTTTCCGTGGGTTATTCTAAGAGGCACTTTCACGCTGTCATCCCATACAGAACCCGCTGCCTTTTAGGTGCCAATTGAAAGGTCTCCTCTCTGCTATACCTTTCCCATTATGCCTAATGTGGTCCCTCGTTAGATGCGCAGTCAAAGCCATTTGTAAGTCGAGAATACAAAGATCATTCCATTGAACCCCACGCAGAGCATACACAGCCACTTCAGTGCCCTTCTTCCTAGCAAAAACCACCAAATAATTAAGCACACACACCAAGAGGTGAACGTGCTTCATGACAGCAATTTAATTCATTCTTTCCGTGGATGCCAGCACTTCCTCAGTGATGAAGGAGAATTTGTCTTCATATGGCTGTGCTGCAGCCCATGGAGCAGGAGGAGCTGGGCAGTGCCCTCTGCAGCTGCCAGGACCCGACGGGAGCATCCCCCCTCCACACAGCCTCAACCTGCAGGGCTGTTTTTTTGTGTGTGGGGGGGTGTTTTTGCTGTTGTTGCTTTTTAAAAGCTGAAATACTACTGAAAAACTCCAAATCCATTTAACTTCTCCAATTAACTTGGGAGAGACCTGCCCCCCCCTCCCCAGCGTTTGCAGTTCCTATTGCAGATTCATAGGACTCAGCGACCAAAGAGATCTCCAGGTGCCAGAGGGACGCACTGCGATCTGTTCTGCCCCATGCACTGGGCAGTGATAGGAGAAGGGGAAATGGTCTTAAATGGAGACAGGGGAGGTTTTGGTTAGACATTAGGAGGAAGTTTTTCACGCAGAGGTGGTGAGGCACTGGAACAGGTTGCCCAAGGAGGCTGTGGATGCCCCATCCCTGCAGGCATTCAAGGCCAGGCTGGATGTGGCTCTGGGCAGCCTAGGCTGCTGGTTGGCGACCCTGCAAACAGCAGGGGGTTGGAACTGGATGATCATTGTGGTCCTTTGCAACCCAGGCCATTCTATGATTCTATGATTCTATGCACTGCCTTGGTAAAGCTGCAGCAGAACTGCACCATCTCCCTGCGATCCCTAAGAAGGCTCCCGGTGATCTTTAGGAGCTGCAATTAGCACAAAGCCAGCACTACAGCTGACTCCAAATGCCACTTTCTTAATTTTTTTCTAATGACCTTTTACGTGCTTCTGCTTTTCTCTTCGTGGTATTTCAACGAAATGCCCGCAGTCTCTGGGGAGAACAGAACACTGAACACTTATTCTGTGCTACTTCACAGAAACGGTCTCCAAAATACCCAACCTCTCCCACCTCTGGAGACACAGCTAAATGTCACCCAGGAATTTCTCCTCTCTTGAGACAAATTAACCAGAGATGGGGCTCAGGTGCACAGTTGACAGCTGCCATTCAATCTTCCACGACATCTTTTTCTCCCTGCACTCGACAACTCACGCCGCGTTTCCAGCAGTCGGAGCCAGCAGTGCCACAAAGCACACAGCAATTTCTGCACCCTGGATTGGGACGCAGGGTGGGAGCAGAGGGAGCACGGCTCAGCACAGAGCAGCGAGGCTGCAGTGCAGTCCTGGATGTGAAATTCTGCTTCTGCTCCTTCGTGGAAAGTTTTGTTTCTCTGAGTTTTCACTCCAAATAAATCGTTTTCAAATGCCAGAGTAGAAACCATCCGTTTTGTGGCTATAATTGCTGTTTGCCATTTCTCATTCTGCAGGTGCTAAGATATTGCTTCACTCGTCCTGAAATTTTCGTCCTTTTTTGGCTTGCAATGACTACGAGGCAAAACAACCCAGCGCATCCCCAGCCCAACACCCACTGCACACCCTGTGCTCTCACCAAGGAGCATTACCCTCCGCCTGGGGCTGAGAAAAACCTTCCCATTCAGCAGATGAGATCACTGACCAGAGCCTGGAGCCAGCAGCAGGTGATTCCCTAGGAGGAATAGTAGAGGCAGCAACGCTCAGTGCTGTGCCCAGCAGCACCTTGCCTCCTGCCTGCCCTGGAGAGGAGCTCCCACAGCCCTGACTAAACTGAATGAACTCTGTCCTGCTTCTGCAATGCATCTTCATCACTTCTGTATCAATTTTTAAAAAATAATTTAAGGAATCATTATAAACACAGCTCACAGCACAATCCCTCGTGTGCTTGCGGTGCATGTCCTTATAGATCTGTTGAAGCAGTATTAGCAGAAGTTTGTAACCAGCTGCCTGATAACACCTCTGAGAAGCTAATGTAAATTGACAAGAAGATGCTAAGTGATGTGACTCGGGTTGCAAACTGTGAGAGCAGCTCGTCTGCTGTCCTTGAAAGCAATTTCTCTGACGGATATTTTGCGCTTATTATTTTAGAAACCAAATTCATATGCCTGCAAATGATGCAAAGGTTTCTATTGGTGATTACTCCATCCTAGGAGTGCCCTTGGTAATCGGTCACCTCCCCGTGCAGAGCACAGCACAGCGTCAGGGTGACAAAGCCGAAGCTCTCACTAATGCAGTAGATCAATCACTTGACTGAAAGATACACAGACACAGAAAACATGTTTTATACTTGTCATATTCAAGGGTAAACTTCCAGCACTCGAGAAAGCTGCTCAGATAATTCTGCAAAGCAGACAGTTGTGCCAACCTCGGTGTCTAATCAAAAGAAAAATATGTTGTCTGTTTAACAATACCAACACCTGGAGACTCCTCCGAGCAGTTAACCCATGGGCGCAGATCAAAGGCATCTGGAATTTGGCTGAGAACGCACATGATTGAAAACCCATGATGTAAATTTTAGTCATTGAACAGCCAAGCCGAGCCATCAAACAAAACCCAGTGTCTATATCCTGACATATCTGGGAACAGACACTGCACTTTTCAGGTGATAAACAACCACCAGCAATCCTCCTGCTCCGTGCTGCAGCCTGCTTCCATCCGTCGGAAAGTTCTGCCCAACTTTATTTGGGCAGTAAGAGCTGAAGGTCACACTGCGTATCACTGGGATGACAGATCTCAGTAATCCCTCCCGAGCAGCGCTGCCATCACCTACACGGGATTAAAAGATACCCAGTGGTGTGGAATGGTGATGAGGTCCTCTGAGCATCCACTTCTGCCGGGGAGGGCTGGGAATGCAATGAACGGCAGTCAGGGAATGCCCATCAACACTGCTTTCAGACAGGAACAGATTAAGTAGTAGCATTAATGAAGTTGTACAGGGAGGGATGTAAGCCCCTCGTGCTGTACCCAGGGGCACACTTAGGCCTCCTGTCCTATTCCTGGTTGAAGCAAAGCCTTTCAGCTGGCTCTGCTAGGGAAATGAGACCCAGCAATGCTGCATGGGAATCTTTTCACCCCCCTCTCCCCCAGGAACTGCCCAATTCATCAGCCTGCTTCAGCCACACCTGGAAGAGAGATCAGAATGCCACCTAAATGGGCTTTGGAGAAGAGAGACAATGCAAAGGCATCAGCCCAAGCTCCAAGCTTTACCTCCTGCTGCAGAACCTGTAGGGATGAGGGATGGGGAGCGAGGAGGGACGTTTGGAATGCTCCGGGCAGAAGAAAGGCTGCACGTCAGAGCTCATGTCTAATTAGTCCGCAGGGAATCCAAACACAAGACGTACCTCTGCAAACAGGATCGATACACAGACCTCATTACTTCAGCTGCACGTGGAACGTGTTTTCCTCACACCTGTGAATGAGGATTTTCTCCCGTTATACATCAACCCAGCCTCCAGAACGCAATGATGTCAAAAGCAAAGCGAAGGCCAACGCAATGAAGATGGGGGTCTGTTTGGAAGAGCAGTGCTGATGGGTGCCATGGGCGCTGGGTGCCGCTGCCTCCTGCGCTGCTCCAAGCTCCTGGAGCACTTTGCAGCATAAGAAGCACCAAAGAGATGAAATGCTACAACAGTCGGGCTGCTTTCTGCTTTGCTGTGCACCGCAAAAAACAATTGGCAGGTGTTAGATTACACTGCAATCTGTCAGCACCTCTTCACTTTATTAAGAAGGATCAGTTGATATTCAGCAGCACACAGAGCATCCCTAAGAGGTGGTTGGCCACTGCTTTGCCTTCTCTTGCCTCCAGTCTTTGCCACTTGGGACCACATCTCTTAAGAAACCATTGTTGCAGCTCTCTGGCCTCAGTGAGCTGAATATGAACATTTCATCACATCTGAACTCTGCAGAGAAAGATGGAGGGTTCTGGGGGGTTTCACATGGAGTAGCACACATTACACCATTAAAGGCAAGGCACGAAGTGCTACGGCAGGGCTTCCATTTCTGACCAGAGTGAAAAAAAATTCCTCAGACCGAGGCAGGCACATTTCAATTCCAAAAGGGGAGCTTTTCCCTTTACCTTCACAGAAAGGACCAGAGATCACAGCCCAGATATTCCATCTTAAATGGTAAAAGCGCCTAGGAGAGGAAGAGACGCTTTCCAAGTAGGCAGACAGCAAAGGCATTGCCTCAGAAGCACTCGGACTCCTGGTGCCCCTTGCAGGCACTGCCTGCTCTGACAGTGCAGCAGATGCACGCATTAACCACAAATGCAGCGAGCAGAGTCAAGAACCCCTCGGATTATGACCTCGGTACACAAATGCTGCCTTTAAAACACGTGCAGAACGGGACTTTATCGCAGCAAATGCCTCGAGTGCAAGCAGCCGAACGAGAACCCCGAACAACCCGCAGGATCTGCACTTTGTCTTTGTTACAGTGACCTCCAGAGGCACGAGGAACAACTGAAGCTCCCAGGCAGCTCACCCACACCTGCTGGGCTGCACGCGAGAAGAGATGGAAATTACACCGAAAAAAAAAAAAAAAAAGTATTCCTGGAATAAAACCACACCTCCAGCCTGCCCACCAAACCCAGCTGTGCGATGAGAGATGCTGCTAGTTTGAATGGTGCTTCCACCCCTGCCTGCCGCTGCTGCGAGCAGCTCTGAAGCACAGATCCGAACGATCTGAGAGTGCTGGAGGGCAGATGAAAAGCAAACCGTGCAAAGCTGCCATCTCCCTCTGAATAAACGCTGAAGGATGAGAACAAGGAACATCCCCCTGCAGCTTGCAGTGGCACTGGGCAGCCCAGAGGTGCAGCATTCTGTAACCACAGCAGAATGCAAACGGGGGGGGTAGGGAAACAAGCATTGCATTGCATTTCCTAACCTCGTTTTTATTTCCTAATAGAATTTCCCATCTCGGATGGTGTTTAGAACATTACACAACAACTCATTAAATTCTTCATAACTGCAGTACTTTATTCCACTTTAAATTGCAGACATAGCCTATTTTTATGCAAACAAATACTTTCTGAACAACTTTGAGCTCCCATGTACACTAATTAAATCTGTCACATGCACAGTGGAACCTTAAATTATATTTGTTCAATCCTTCGGCAGTAAATGGTGCTTTGAACTGAGTACACGATGAATGAAATTGCATTTCTTGTCCAGCTTAGGGGAAGGGATGGGGAGTAGAATTACAGAACCATAGAATGGCCTGGGTTGAAAAGGACCACGATGATCATCAAATTCCAACCCCCTGCTGTGTGCAGGGTCGTCAACCAGCAGACCAGGCTGCCCAGAGCCACATCCAGCCTGGCCTTGAATGCCTGCAGGGATGGGGCATCCACAACCTGCTTGGACAACCTGTTCCAAAGCAGTTTAAATTCAATTCTCTGTGGTTTTGTGCTCGGGCAGAAGTCAGCCCCACGTGTCAGTGTGTCTGCAGGGGTGTTCTGTGCCATGTGGGTATTGCAGGGGTGGGAGGGAAGCACCCAGCTCTCCTTCCCAATGCTTTATCAGTGTGCAGGGAACAGCAAAGTGCTGAAGTGGTGTCTGGCTGGGAAAGCACAGCGCAGATCCCTTGCCTTTAAGTAGCAGGAGTCAATAGGAAAGGTCCTTATTCCTGTAATGTGCTCCTTCTGATTGCCCTGCATTTCTGGGAGATCAGCATGCATTATTCACAGCAGCAGACAGCTCCAACAAAAATACCCCTTCCCTTTGCACCCCTTTGCTTTGCACTGCTTTTGAAGCACGCAGAAGCTCAGCTCGGTGTTGCTTTGCTCCAGGGAGCGATGTCTGCAACCCAGCGCTGCTCCAGCATCGCTCCTTTGCAAGCAGGGGCTTCAGAGCTCCTCCATCCCACGTCCAGATCATCCCTTCAACTCAATGTATTTTTAGACACGCCATTAATATTTAAGGAGACAGCCCACAGCAAGTTAGATAGCATAGCAATTAATTTTTAACTGGTGACATTTATAACAGCATGTAACTGCTACCTAACTTGCTGTGGGCTATCTGGATAAATGTCAGTTAAATATCTAATAATTCCTTACAACTTAGTATGAGCATAAAAAAGAAAAAAAGAAAAAGCACCCCGTAATTACCCATTATTTGCAAAATTTAATTGAGATTTTAATTTTGGCATTTGGATTTCTTTGTCAGATGTCCCTCCTCCAGCCTCTGAGGCCAAGCAATTGTTGGTCATTTATACATTGCTTCATTCATTTAGCTCCATGTCCATGTCCATGCATGCTGGCAAGGTCTGAGATACAACAGGGAAAGCCCCAGGCGATGCTGCAGCAGCATGCAACAACAGCCAGCAGCACCAGCAATGCTCTGCATCAGCCCAAGGCCTGGACTGGGTCTTCTAACCCCCTCCATGTACCAATTCCTCCCACTGACCTTACACAGAGCCATTCTGAGCAGAGAATTTTTGCTTTCACAACTACTAAAGATTTTAAATGGAAGAAAAACGTCAAGTTTATTTTTTAAAAATCCCACTTTGCAGAAGTTAGACAAACTTGCTTATAAAACCCTGCACGAAGAGCATCTTTGCTCAAGCACACGGCAAACCAGGGAAATCTGCACCTAGGAATACCTACAAACTGTTCTGTCCAGAAATATATTTGCGTGCAAAAACCTGTCCATTTAGGTGTGCAAAAACTTGCCCATTCAGGCAGCCTTTCTGTTGGAACAGGATCTGAAATCTTTCCAATGGAGAGCTTGGTGTGGAGCAGCAAGATGAAAGCATCCGTTGGAGATGGCAGTCTCATCCCTACCAAAAAGGCAGAGGGGTGAGCACAATTATTGCATCTGCTACAGAAGTGCCACAGGAATTGTAATCACAGCGTTTCGGTGCAGAAGCCACGCAGCAGTGCTGCAGCTTCAGAAGCACTGAGCAGCTCAGACGGCCCAGCAGCCATCCCAGAACCTCCGTCAGCTCCAGCCAGCTTTATTCACCCTGAATTACCCAAATGGTTTGAAATCAACCGGCGATTTAAACGCTTCCCTCCGCTGAAACAAAACAAAAGCCACCACAGGATCCATTCATCTTCCCTGCAGTAAAAATGATGCATATCCACAGCACTTGCTGAGATGGAGTTTACTGTGATTATTCCCCTTCTCCTGCAGCGCCCCGTCTCCCGCCACCCCCCACACACACACACAGATGCCATTCGGAAAGCAATCATTAGCTCAGGCAGCAGGGAATGCTTCCCATTCCACCATTTATCAGCTGCCTATGGAGAAGTGAGCCTCCTGCTCGAGATCATCTCCAAACACTGAGGGCACCCGCAGCCCCCATGGAAACTCCAGGCTGACTGCTGGATGGGGGCTGCATCCCCAGCACTGCAACTGTGCATCCCCAGCATTGCAACTGTGCATCTCCAGCATTGCAACTGTGCATCTCCAGCATTGCAACTGTGCATCTCCAGCATTGCAACTATGCATCTCCAGCATTGCAACTATGCATCCCCAGTATTGCAGGCATTCATCCCCAGCATTGCAACTGTGCATCTCCAGCATTGCAACTGTGCATCCCCAGCATTGCAACTGTGCATCCCCTGCACTGCAACTGTGCATCCCTGGCATTGCAACTATGCATCCCCAGCATTGCAACTGTGCATCCCTTGCATTGCATGTATGTATCCCCAGCATTGCAACTGTGCAACTCCGTAGGCATGCTTCTTCACTCATGTGCAACCTAAGAAGAAATACAGAGGAGAGAGTAACGTCTTGGCCTTAAAATCATGCTGGCACTGTGATGGCGGAGCAGGAGTTGAAGTCTTTCTGGCTAATTAATTAGTGCTGACAAAGGATAGTCCAAGTCAGTGCTAAATACGTGCTATGTGCAGGAACTATTCCTCTCAGTGGCCCTAAATAATAGCTGCCTGAATTGAAGTCTATACCCACAGCCAACACTGCAGCCCAAAAGCAGAGGGATAAGCAAAGCAAAGCTTGGGCTTAGGCAATGCTCAGCACTCATAAGAGCTTCAGGGCTTCTTCCCACTGTTCCCTGAGCTGCCTTCTCCCCTGCAGACCCCACTCCCCTTCCCTAAGGGGACTTCCCCATCTCAGCACAGCACCCACTGCTCACGCACAGCCTGATCCCACTTTGTGCTTTGTTGCTAACATGGCCCACTGTATAAAAAGCTATTGAGGCTTCACGGAAACACACTGCTTTGGAAACAATTCTGCTTGTACATCATACATTTTCCTGTCATTTTTATTCCCTTGGTATTTTATTACTGAGAGATATTTGCATGAAAATAGAATCTTTGTTTCATAAGAATTCATCTGCTTCTGCTATCCTGGTCCTGGAGGAATTTACGGTGAATGAACACTCTGTATTTCTCATGTTCTCACACGCACAAAAAAAATGCCAATTATTTAAATTATTGTATCTTCTGGAGGCTTAATTTCCCACCATGAATCTCCCATTCAATCAATGCCACTGCAACCTCGAGAACTGAATGGGGAGGAGAGCTAGGCAAGCAGCAGCTGCAGGAACACGGCGGTGTATTCACAGAATCACAGGATGGCCAGGGTTGGAAGGGACTTCAAGGATGATGAATCTCCAACCCTCCTGCCACATGCAGGGCCACCAACCTCCACATTTAATACTAGACCAGGCTAGTATTCGGGCCAGCCAAGGCTCCAGAAATGCTGGGCTTCCATCCTGGAGGGGACTGCCATGGGATTGGGGCTGTCAGAAGCATCGGGATCTGTGAGGTGGGGCAACACGAGGAGGGGATTAACATCTGCCATCTGTCTGTCAGCACCAGGCAGTGCCTTTCCCGGAGGACACATCTGTGCCCCAGAGGGCAATGGGTGGAAATGAGCACGTTCGTGTTTTTCATCAGAACAAATTACTTTGGGGAGCCCGCCTGTACCAGCACGCTCCTCACGTTTCAGTCCTCAGAGCCTTAATCAAAATTTGCTTTGAGATGCTTTTCAAAACGTTCACAGAAATATTGTATTTTCCAGGGGCTATAGGAAGAATATTTGCAATTGAAAAAAGCAATAATGGCTTTGGAAAGTAACGTGATACAACTTCCAATTAAAATCTTTCACTTGAAACCCAAGGACTTCATAAAGAGGAATCCAGGCTTCGTGGAGAGGAAATGAGGCTTTGGTTCCCAGAGCACATCCATACTGCAGGGCAGGGCTCTTCACCACGCCAGCCTCAGCCATCCTCCTCTTCCTCCTCCTCTTCCTCCTCCTCCTCCAGGCGCTGCTGAGGATGCAGGAGAAGCAGCACGCCTGCACTGTGCAGCCATGGGCCCCTTCCCCATCACACAAGGATTCACCTCACAAGACCTCCTCCTCCAAACCCCGCGTTTCAGCTGGAGCTGCAATGTCCCAGTCTGGCTGCTGAGCTCCTTGTTGGCTGTTCTGCCTTTATTCTGCTGCGGGTGGGTTCCTCTACCACAAAAATAAGTCGTTCTTAAGACCCAAAATGCAGAGGCATTAATTCTTAGGCCAGAAATCCAAGTAAATCCCATGGAATCCTCAGTCTAGGATACTTCTGAACTGGCGTTCGGTTCCCTCCTCCTTACATAATTGAAACAAATGCATCCATTTAAATCTACACATCTTCCAAATTTTCTAATGCCTCCTGTAATTCATGCCAATCTTTTATCACTTGAAAAACAATCAGGTTCTTTACTTGCCTAATTCTGTTTTGCTTGCTCCCAGGCAATTTAGATCCTGAACCACCAGCTCGTGCACATGTTCATTAGCCTCATCCATTTAGCTGCTTGGGCAGCTGTGCTTTTTAATGGAGCTGAAAAAGCTGCATGAACGCTCCCTTCCAATGCAAGCTGTAGGGACGGAACCTGCAGGGTTTGCTCTGGCAGAAGCAGCTCTCCCAGAGGCAGGGAATGAGCAACAGAATGAGCTCTTCTGTTGGAGGCTGCAAATTCTTGGGCTTCCTGCTCACATTTCCCCATTTCCTCGTGTCAGCTGATAAGAGAGAAAATCTCACTGCTGGCTAGAAACGAGTGCAATCTCACTGCACCGAAACAGGAACAAAGAGTAATCCAAAAGTACTTACAAAGGGGTTTTACAAGAGTTTCACAATTCTGGCAAATATTAAGTTGAAAATCATCAACAAAACAAACCTCCCTCTTACCACAAAGCAGCAAGCTGTGAGCTGTGCCCTCAGCGCACGGGGACCAGGCTCTGCACTGCCCTCCCTGCACAGCTGCGCTCCCGTTGTCCAGCAGATCCCACCGCACTGCTGGCTTTTGAACCCAGCTTCACTGTGCTGGGAGGAACGAAGGGCCAGGAAATGTGTGGAGCCGCCTGCAACATCTTGCTGACTTGCAGATGGAGTCAAAGAGCCGAGCAGTCCCGCGAGGCCGCCTCCTGGTCTCCACTTGAATGAGATTGTGCAAACAGAAGGGCTAACAAACCCCAATTAGCGCTCAGGAGCATCTCCCAGCACGGCTCAACACACAGGAGGCTGCTTACACTGCTGTGGTGTAAACTAATGGTTAAAAGTCGGCTTCTGTTCTCATTCCTTCCAGATGAGCAGACTACGGCCGTGTCTGGTTTTCTCCTCAATAACCAAATCAAGCATAAAAACCAGCTACAGAACTGCTCGCGTTGCACAAGAGGACACGAGACTGAGCGCAATACAAAAAGCAGTTGGGCCACCGTTTGCTAACAGGCCAGAACTTCAGTACCTAAACAGATCCATTCTGCATCAGCAGGGCAGGAGATGCCCGTCCCACATCCCACACCGCTGCAGGAGGGGTTTGCAGAGTCTGGGATGCGCCGCCCAGAGATGAGCTGGCAGCAGCCTTCACCTTTCCAAAGGGCGCTCCTTCATTCTGCACCATTTCCAGCACTTTGCAGCACATCCTGGAGGACTGGAAGACCGGTGGCTGTGTGAGCGACAAGCTCTGAAAGCTCCAAATCTGCTGGGCCCACAAATTAGGATGAATTTACCACGAACCCCTGGAGGGACCCACACGTGGTGCTCATTGCTGGGGCAGCACGAAGGCTTTGTCAGAGCTCCTCTCTGCAGGGAGATCGTCACAACCAGAGATGCAAAACGTTTCTGCTTCTGGCAAAGCCGAGCACAGACCTGGGAGTCGATCAGACTGTAAAATCCATTATCTGGGCTTCAACTGTGTGTTGTTTCTGAGGGCGATTTGCAAGGGTGGAAATACGTTCGTTTTGAAACACGGGGAAACGTGGCGTCACCAAATCATTTGCCAGACACCCTTTGGAACAGATGGGATAATTTGCAAGCACAAACGTGTTCCTCGCGTGTCACCCCACAGCAGCACGTGCAGCTCAAGGTACCCCCATGGCTCTCAAGTTCTATTGGCCCAGAAGGCTGTGCACATCCCTGCAGGAAGGGAAGCCGTCCCCTCCCGCTGCTGGTGATGCTGGTTTCTTTCTCCAAAGGGAATGTATGAACACACGAGCACCTGAAACAACGCACGTGTAATCCACCAACAGACACAAGAAGCCCTGGGAGCCTATCAGTTCTGACAGCGATTTCCCCAGGGCTACCCAATTACAATACAATGAACTAGAGCTACTAAAATCCTAAACAGGAGCGCGTGTCTCTCTGATACAGAAATGAGCCTTAAGCCACAATTTAAAAGCCATGCATGCAACGCAGAGATACGGGATGGCTTCTGAAGGGGAGAACGGAGCGGAGCTGTGGAGCTGAGGGGCTGCACAGCCCCAGGCACAGCACAGACAGCATGGGGGGCTGCTCACAGCCCCTGCAGGAACGGGTCCCCGTGAAGCACTCATTAGCAGTATTACAGCCTTCCTATCCAAATAGAGCCCTGCTGAAAGCCAGAATAAGCAGCAGGATGGGGAAAAGCCCTTCAGGTATTTGGGGACTTTCTGGAGCTCCCCCACTGCTGTTTGCAAACAGGTGCACCAGCACTGCACTTCGGAGCTGCAAAACAGCTGGTTTTCATACAAAAGGTTCTCAGCCTGAACTCAGCCCCACCTGATTGCGCTAATCACTTCACCTGGTGCTAATCAGCCCAATGAAGTGCTCCTCATTGTAATAAATCACTCCGTTTAACAAGGAGTGCCACGGAGCCCTGCCACCAGCACCATAAATTCGCAGAGCACACGGAGAAGCATTTGCCAGTGGCAGAACCTGAAGAGTAAAATATTGCCTCATTTGTCGTCCCTGAGTGCTGCAGAGGCAATAAGGCCCTCGCTGACTTCAGTTGCGTGCGCAGGAGTTTAACAGAAGGATTTATTTTTGTAGATTTTTATTCAACCAGAAGATGCCAAAAGCAAAGACAGAGCTGTCCCTCAGGCTGCTGTGTCCGACAGCAGCTCCAGGGCACAGCACTGGTAATTGGCCATTAGGGCAGAGCTGGGCACTGACCATTGGGGGGGTGCAGCTCTGCACAAGCAGCATAGGGAAATCACAGCCCACCTCTTGCTGGGAAAGCTCAAGCATCAGCACGTTTTCCCACCCCAATCTGCAGCCAAGCAAAAGAATTACTAAGGAAATTATTTTTTTCTAAATATCTGCTTTACAGAAATATTTTCTCGGAGGAGGAATTCTTTTTTTTGTTTGTTTGTTTGTTGGTTGGCTTGAATTTTTTTCAGTCCAAGCAGCAGCTTTATCTCTGCTCGTCCTTGCTTCATTTTTTGCTTCTCTGTGTATATTTTAAATGGCAAAATCCTGGCTGCTGATGCAAGCTCACCCCTTGGACCCCCAGGAGCATTTCTGAGCCACCCCCGCAGCAGCCCAGCTCAGCCCCAGCCCCACAGCTCAATGCAGGAGTGTGGAGGGCTGGAATTCACTTTAAAGCATTAGGAAGGAGCTGCCCTGCAGTCAGCCCATTGGAGGATTTTAAGTATCTACAGATTAAATGGATGTGACTAAGAATAGACACAAAATATTGCTTTGATTCTGCTTTCAGATGGGGAATTTGCTCGTGCACCACTGCCAGGAGACTGTGTTAATTAAGTACTCGTGCAGGCTGGAGCTTTGCTCAAGCCATGAGCTACAGAGAGAGCCTGCACACTTCAGCAGGGCACTAACAGTGCCAACGCACACTGCACGCAGCCCCAGAGCCTCTGCTCCCCCCAGGATCGGGGCAGCACATCTGGATGCTCAAACACACCACTAAAGGGCTTTGCTCATGAGGCCAGGGATCCGTTTGACCGCTTGCTTCCATGCCACAGCCACACAATGCCCGTGAGCCAGCGGCATTGGGAAAGGGACTGCGACTCCACGCAGCCTCCAAATAAGCAATGCACGTTTGCTCCGTGCACAAACAGCACAGAAAAACCACAACATGCTTTTTGCATCCTCCGTCATCACGAAGAGATGCTGCTGTGATGTCAGCTGGGTGCCTTCCCCGAGGTGTCCCAGCTTCAGTGCAAAAAAGGATTAAAGCTTTTGGAGTGACGGCGGTGTCAGATGGCACAATTGGACATGGATGGAACAAGCAGCAGATGACATTTGCATCTTTTTGTTTGTGACAGCAAAAGGAGGTCCTGCTGTCAAACAGCTCCAAGTCATTTAATTCCACAGAAGAATTTGGGATTAAAAGATAAAAGTCGTCAGAGCGGTGTTTCAGGCTCGCCCTGCCCTCCCTTCCAAGCAGCACATGAAGGGCCTGAAGAGATTATGTCTCCTAAGCATGGAAGACACGGCAAAAAATTGATTACATGGTGATAATAGGAATATGCTGGCTGTTTAGGTGTCAAATGAAACATAATTCTGAAGAATATTTTTGCCTTTAGAATAATACATCATCTTTCCAAACTGCCACGAGCTCCCCTGTTATTAATGCTCCTCAGAACGACGACAATTGAAATGATAATGCCTTTCTAAATTAATATTGCATCTTCCCATTTCGGTATCTGATGAGCTGTATCAAAACTTCATTAAATCACTCCATTTCGCCGGCTGCAGCCCATAATCAGCGCTGAGACGCACATCTGTGCTCCATCAGCCCACGCTCCCAGCCCTGTGCTGCTCTCCCTGCCCAGCTCCAAAGCACAGACCCACCTCCATGGTGGTTCCCATTACCTGCCCCGGATTTAATTGTTAAATGACAGAACTCAGCCGAGGGATCGGGCTAACCGAGTTCCAGCAGCACACCGTTAGGTCAGAGTTAATTAATTAGAAAGCTATTTCAATACCTGTAAAAATTTAAATCCCACAGCTGCCAGGCTCCGCTCTCCCCTCGTGTTTTTGTTTATTGTCAAAATTGACTGTAATTAAGCTGTATGTGCCAAGCCAGGATTATACCTGCCTTTTAAATTAAAATGGCCCCTTCAGCGCCTGCTGATAGATGCAGCTAATTCATTTAAACTCTCATTTCAAGACAGACATTTCATTTCAAGCTTGAAACTTAATTACTCGGTCAGAGCCCAGGAGACCACGCAGCCACACAGCACAGCACCGCCAGCCCCATGCAGGATGCTGGGACCACCGAGGGGCCCTCGGGGCTGCCATGCACAGGGTCCCCTCTGCTCCCACACCAGCTCCTGTGCTGCTGCTGCACAACCAGAGGAAGCAAACGAAGCCACGTTTCAGACAGCTGCAATCCTGGCAGCGTTGCTCTCAACAGGAGCCAACAACCAGCTCACAAAGGAGGGGATGCAACAAAGTCCGACCTGGCGACTACAGTACTTCACTTCTTTTCCTGCACATAAGGCTTATACATAACTTTTCCATAAAGAAATCCCAGGATGGAATTGATTTAAAGGCAAACATTACAATGCATTGAGTTCCACCCTTGGCCCCCAGCAGTGCTGCAGGGAGCGCTGCTCTGTTGCTCAGGGCTGATGGGCCCAATCAGCTGCAAGCAGAAAAGCCATAAATCGATTTGCAGCGAGGTCTAAGGCATTGATTTTTCTTAAAGTCGGTGTATAATGGCACTTCATCTGATGGGACAGACTCTGGAAAAAAAATAGATCAGCTGTTAATTTGCATTAATGAGCCTTAACAGCGTTGGCCAGGAAGTGATCAAGGAACTGTGTATAACCTCAGTGTCCACTGACACAGAAACGATCCCAACAGATCCCCAGGCTGCAGGTGAAGCAGCAGCCCTGCTGGGACAGCCCACAGCCCCCTCTGCTCCCCTCACCCACACTGGGCACATTCTGCAGCTGCAGCTTCCGAAGCTACAGCCTCACTTTCCCCATGGAATAATCCAAAGCAAAACCCATTTGCTTTCAGCCGGGCTGCTGCTGCTTTCACTGCTGGGGAATTTGGGGTTGAATGTTTTCGTTTTGAAGGCGTTTCTCATCGCTTAGGTTCTCAAAGCCAGGAATAAACGATGCTTTTTTTCTTTCCAGCATGAGTTTGCACTAAAACACGACCCAGCAGAGCTTGCCTCCTATCCAAGTTATTTCATCTATTTGGGCTGTCGAATCGTGACTTTTGCAAGTTGAAAGGATAAAGGGATTATTAAAACACATCAAAACAACAACGGAAATGCACAACAAGAAAAGCGTTTGGGAAGCGTGGCTGCAGCAACGTTACATAAAAAGATTTAACGAGTTCTGTGGGAAAAGCAGCAGACGCACTCAGCAATTCAGCTGCAAGGTATTTTAGCTCACTTGCTCAACAAATAGGTTGCACTGGGACTTCAACTTATTTTGTCACTTGTTATGAATTGCAGCCCTATGCTCTGTTTTTTCCTCCCTGTTTTACACACGCTCACTGCTCAGCAGCTCAGGGCTGCCCTCCCAGCATTTGGGCATTCCTCACGTTCAGATTCAGGCACTGCAATCAGCTCCAATGTTTCTCTTATGCCAAAATCCGGGATGTTTAGAAATCCATACAGGTCAGATAAACCATGGCTGGGAAATCAACTGAACGGACATTAAGCAGAAACTTGAGGGTGAATTTAAATGCCGTTGGAATTAGAAGTAAAAATAAGGAAAAATACATCGATTTCTGGAAGGGAAAAGCTTGTTATAGAGAAACAAAGCAAAAACGACCCATCAAAGGATCATTTTACAAACAAAAAGCTGTTCAACCTTTAAGAAACTCCACACCCCGAGGTCTACTTTTATCCAAACCCAACTCTGTCCTGTTTGTGTCTCCCTTCAAAGGGATAAAAACAAGAGGTTGCTTAGCTCTAAACTGACAGGTTTAGGAGATTCGTTTTCATCTGCTCTCCTGTGAGCAAAGCCAGTTCACCACAGCCACTGGTCAACCCTGAGCAGAGCAAGGAGCTGAGTTAATAGGAATATTGGCTTTCTGTAAGTGTTGGGGGCAGAGCTGAGGAAGAAAGAGGAACAGCTGAACGTGGGGCAGCCGGTGTTTAACTCAGCTAAGGAGGACCAGTTGTCAGCACACCAACCGAGGCAGTGATTTGAGGACGACTGGATGGTAATTTTCCTCCAAGGTACCCAAATTATGGCTTTTACACATCCGGGATAATATTACCCAGCTGCACAGGCTGGGCAGTGGGCTGCTACAGAAACCCTCTATTTGTGTGTTAATGCACACACTGCTGCCACGCAGAGCCCCACATGCAGTGCCCTGACCTGCCTGGGTCAGCGTGGGCTCCTCACCCTCCTCCTCGTGCCTCCCAGGTTGCAGATGCTCAGCAGGAGCAGCTACTGTAATTTTCACATGGTAATTAGCACGTGATGCTGCTAACAGAGAGTAGTGCATTCTTAAAACTCAGAACTGCAAGCCTGCTCAGCAGCACTGCCCGTGCGCTTTGCAGGAGTGCAGCAGCTCTGTCTTTGTGGAGATGTGCAGGTGGGACCAAACCCACCCCAAGCTGCTGTGCAGCACGGAGAGCTGCTCTGGCACTCAGCTTTGGCACAGCCACGCACCGGGCAGCAGCACGGCCACCAAGGAACGCTGGCAGGGATTGCTGCACAAGGGCTGCAGAAGTGCATCGTGTCAGGCTTTGTTCCGTGATTCATTATTCTGAGCTGCTGAATAATTCAGCACGCAGGATTGATGGCATATGCCACCCTGACACGTCCCATATGGCACCCAGCTCCCTCAGGACAAGTGCTTTCCAGAGGTGACAGCGCGGCACCAAGCAGCAAGCAGGAGTTGGGCATGGGCTGCCCATGGGAAGCTGGAGCTCGTGGGTTCCCTGACCCACAGCAATGGGACAGATGGGGGGTGAGCTCTCCTCTTTGCACTGAAGGGGCAATGGTAGCAGCAGAGCTCCAGCCTCATCCCAGAACATTTAACAGAGCAGCAGGGGACGTGCCAAGGCCAACAGTCTGTGAGCTCAGTTCCCCACAGCCTTTCAGTTGTAATGGCTTCATTCTTCACTTGCTTTCCCAGGCAGATTTCGAACACTCCAATGCAAAAAAAACCAAAACAAAATACAGAGGGAACTCCCTATACTGCTTACTCACTGTTGTACAAAGCACGACTGCACTTCAGTAATGCTCGTTTTTCTTCCCTGCTAAACCAAGGCCAGTCCAGGACATGGGATGGGCAGTCACCACCAACACACGACATTTTAAGTCAGCTTGAAATTCGATGGGACGTCAATTGCTCCAAATGAATGTCCGTACATGCAAGGTGCCTTCCTGCTTCTGGGAGCTGACCTATGCCTCCTCACTGCACATTTGCTGATGCAAGAACACACGCAGGCAGTTCCTGTGGATGTGAACATGGCTCCAGGCCTTCCTTGTGCTGGAAGGGTTTTGCCATGGGTGAAGAAGAAAGGACCGAGTCCTGGAGAACAGAGAAAATGATTGTGCTGGATGCACGGGTCTATAGGGAGAGGATTAGTACTGGCATCTTCCCACATCCTAATCAATAATGATTGAACAGAAAGTGATAACCAATTCAGAAGATAGAGATCTCACTAAATTAAATTAACATGTACAGTGTAATCAACATTCATTAAGCCAATTTAGTCAAGTGATGACCTCAGCAGCTTTTAATCATATACTTAAATGTCAAATCAATATGTAGATTTGGTATAAGTCCTTTCCAATTATATCCCATTAAAAATTTTTGAAGTAAATAAATGTAACTGAGTCAGCTGTGTCCAAAGAACATAAACACAAAGCCTCAGGCCAGGCAGCAACACTTTGCTCCTCTCCCACCCCACATTTAGAGCTGCCTGCAGGACTCCCCACATCCTGCTGCCTCGGTGCCACCCCTGCCTAGGAGGGATTTCAGTAACAGTGAGGGAAGACAGAATGCCAGAACCCAAAAAGCGCACTGTTCTTATAGAAAGATGAGCAGAAATTCACTGACGTCCTCTGCATTGCCAAAGGATGCGTGCTGTTACACACACACACAGTTTGTGGCTGCAGAACTGGAGCAGATTTGTGGCACGCTGGTGCATCTCCCCACCCCCTCACACAGGCTGGATGTCTGGGCAGGCAGGTGCAGGATTGCAGCAATGCCAAGGACCCAGAACGAAGAGCAGAAGCAGTGCCAAGCAGCCAGCCTTGGCAGATGTTCCTGGTGTCACAGCAAGAAGCTCCAGACCCGATTTCTATTCCTGGAAGGAATGCTGTGAACGAGTCCTTGCAGTTTCACCTTGCCATAACCTCCTGCATCTTCACCTGCAAAAAGAAATCCCCCAGCTTTTCTGCTTTGGGGAGCGCAGCTAATATCACACAATTTTATTTGTGGGGCAGCCATCTGAATGCAAGAAGCAGATGAAAGAGAGCCGAGGAGAGGGGGTCAGCCAGCAAGCTGTGCTCTGCACCAGAACTCTTAGTGGTTAACTTATCAGACTTCTCATCTAAACCTCCCTTATGTGGGGAATAAATCTGCTTTAATGTATCATACCTATTGCTAACTCACAGAACTGAAAATCTCATTTCATGGGCTCCAGGTTTACCAGATTACAATTCCACTGCAGGGAGTTTAAGTAATACAAACTGCTAATAAAATATTAGAGGTAAGAGCAGCGTTTTCCTCCCAGCTGCCCTCCCCCAGCAGCATGCAGTGACACGGCTGCATCCCCCAGCCCTGCACAGCCGTGCCATGCAGGCACACAGCCCTGATGGCAGCAGCTTTCCATTGGCGTGCTTATCTAAAGGGAAAAAGCATTTCCTCCAACAATAGCTGCGAATTTATGATCAACTCAAGATGTCAAGATTGCTGAGAGACACCCTCTTTAAGGCTGCTGTAAATTGTTTAGACAATGGGAAGTGACAGCTTCTTTTATAGCTTACAATGGAAAACCCAGGATGGAGTGCAGATGTATTATTTTTCAGGTAAAGAGACCAGTGAATGAGTATCCCTCAAAGGGAAGCAGGCATCTCTAGCGCCGCGTATTTGGTTATTCCATGTTTGTACTCATAATTCAACCCACTGAACAGCAGCTTAACTCGCTCCTGCCCTGCTCTCACTGCAGGGCTGCTCCGAGGTGCAGAGGGATGGCTGCAGAGTGGGGCTAGGTTGCTGAGGGGTTCCGTGCAAATCCAGAGCCTCAACCTTGCCCTTGCTTCCCAATTTGTGTTATTTATTCACAGCCAAGGATCAGATTTATCAAACAGACTTCATCATGTGGAAAGCAGAGTGATGAAGCCTGAGTTGCAATTGACTGAAATCTGAATTAAGCAATCAACTGATTAATTACTTGACTTTTGTCTAATAAAGCTAAATGTAAATGATACTGGAGAAAGAGCTGCATTCCATTTCTGCAGCTTTAGGTTCCCTCTGCTGCATGGCATGGAAACCACGTTGCAATTAGCAGACCAGGCCACCAGAAATGCCCATTGTCACAGCCTGGCATTGTTTGTTCTTGATGCTCATCCTGCAGAATATCTGTGTATACATCAAGCTACCAACAGGACCATTTCCACACCAAATGCCAGGATGCTGTAGATTCTGGCACAGAATGTGATGTTATGATTTTACAGTCCTTCATCAGCAGTAAAGTAGATGCAACCCATCGTATCTTTCAGATTGATTTCACACTGATAGATGTGAGACTGTCAGGTTGGTCAGCGCTCCCAAATGCATTAATCCAGTCTGAGGTCATCCTGGGCTCATTTAAAACAGCTTAATGTCTCTCTCTGCCCCTGTGATACATCTGATAAATGGCCACTGGAAGACAGTCTATCCTGAAGCGTGTCATGGCCACAAAAACGAGGGCTGTCAAAAAATCAGCATTAAAACTTGCTCCATGTGCTGCTTCTCTGAAACCTTTTAAATGGCACGCTCTGCTTGCTGACATTAATCAAGGGTGACATTCTTTGGAGGGCTGAGTGTGTGTGTCAAAAGGAACTTCTTCAGATCCCACAGACGTGAATCACCTGGAAAGCAGCACGGGCTCGGTGCTATGGCAGGGCTCTTCTCTTCCAGCTGATAGCAGTGCCTTGCCATGCTGCTGTGTGCCAGCTGGGACTGGGAGAAAACTGAGCAGCCCCAGGACTGGGTGGACGCTCGGCTGATAACTTTGTGATCATTTCTGCATCAAATTTAATTGTAGCTCTCACAAAAGAGCCCTACAGCAGTCACTCACTGCAACCCCTCACCTCGAGGCAGGATGAGCCTCACCTGGAGCTCCCTGGGAGCAACGCTGGACAGCGGGCAGCAGAATGCAATATCTCACCTTTCCAGACCCAACAGCTGGCTGTGCACACCCAGGACCACACTGCAGTGATAGATGGAAGCTGTGAGTGCCAGAGGAGCTCAGCCCTGTGCAGATGAAGATGCTGCAGGACAGCTGTGAGAAGCTCTGCCAACCTCCGTGCACTGCTGCTCCTCAGTTTGGCCCACGTTTGACCCAGAACTCACCAGCCACACTGCAGGGTCCGAACAGAGCACAAACCTACAAGCCTGTAATGCAGAACAAATTCCTCGCACGCTTCTGCTCATCCTTCTATTCTCCCCTCTCACCCTGGTGCTGCTGGAAGGCACCTTGCCTCAGCCAACCTCCAACCCTGCAGCATTTCTTCAGTTCTGCTCCCTTGAGGGTCTGTCCAAAGATTGTTTTTCCTTCTTCCCCTTAACCAGAAAACACGCGTTTATTTTTAGCTGCTAAAAACCATTGCTTGCACCTCTTACTGACCCATAACCCTTCAATTATTCTCTACTTCTTCTCCCATCAACCACTGACCTGGGAGAGCAAAAGCAGCAGCACATTGCCAAGCACTCCAGTGATGTGCTGCTGGAGGAGACCCCAGAGAAGCCCCCCACGCCAACAGCTGGAGGGGACGTGCATTAGGGACAGCTCTCCCTAATAACAGGCAGTTCTAATTTTAGCAAACGGAAAAATAAATGGCTACAGGCCTATATAATCTACACATCAGCACAACAAGATGCTTAGTCAATAAAATAGTTCAACTAAGTGATCTCAGCATGTAATTCCATAAGGATTTTTTTTTTCAAGGGGAAATGCTATCATTTTCCATTTCTGTTTAATGAATCATGTGAATTATAGTAACATTACAAATGGTTCTCTTTGCAGCCTATTAGTTTGTTTCTGTAGGGTTCTAATGGAAGACATGCTTCATTTAGATCTTAGCTTGCCCCTAAGCCATAAAGAATAAATTGTATTATCATAAGCAGTTACCTTTTAAAATGATCTTATCAAAAGAAAGTATTCTGCATTGTTGAGGAGGGTTATTACCATTTTAGGGAAAGTGCTGCAAGCACTTCACTTTTCTTAAAGTACAAATTGCAGCAGCAAAGAGACCGAGGGGCTGGAAGTGCCGAGGCACCGTCCAAGCACAAGGATGAACATCTTCCCAATATCATCCCATCAGCACTAAACTGAGTCACTCACAGGTTGACTTTAAGGCCACAGGCAGCAGCCTGAAACCCCGTGCATCACAGCACCGAGCCCGTTTGCCCCCTGCTGAAACCAGAAGCCACTGCATTTGGGGAAACGTGGCTGTGTTTGCTGAAACGCACCTTGCTGAAGAGCCTCTTGTCTGGCACAGAGCACTGGGTCGGGGGAAGCAATGACGTTTTGTGCATCTGAAGAAGGTTCTGCTCTGCCTTTCCCAGCCTGCACAGTGCCAGCTCCACGACCTTTGCACTGATCAGCACTGCTCCCTAGTTAGAAACCAGGTCAGGAGGCACCAAGGCTTGAGCAGCATTTTAGTGTCTTGTTTTCCAAGTAACTAAAAAGTAAATAATAATATCTCTGTGTTTTCTGAAGCCCATCAGGATCACTTAGCTGAAGAATGCCATATCTCACCATTTAGAACATCTTTTGTGTTAGTAACCCATACAAGATGGTGGCTCCTCTAACCAGCTTAATACACATGCACCGAGTCCAGAAATATTATGGTCTGGGCAAGAACATGGGCAATGGGAGAATCACTGCTAGGTGATAACATGCTGATAGTGTGTGACAGCTGAGCTCACAAGCTGCTGCCCAGGTCACCAATTGCAAAAAGCCTCCATTCATGCAGGACTCTGTGCCACCACGAGCAAAGGGACACAGCTCAGCTCCTACAGCCATCACAGCCCAATCCACGAACAGTAGCGACAGAACCACCAGGTAACTCCATCACTGTGCTGCTCAGTAAGAATAAAAAGGCAATTCTAATTATCTGTGACTGACAAGAAAAATAAAAGCGCTGTCAATTTAATGTAGTTTTGCTTTTTCAGTTTAAAAAACCATCACACGGAATGGTAATAATACCCCGTAACACACAAGGTCAAATGCCTCCTAATGACAGGCTGGGAAGCCCACATTTGCTTTGTCCACCTCGTGAATGACATTCTTATTTAAAAGAAAAATACCTCTGGGAAGGAAATATATTAATTACACTGCTATTGTAGCTGTGACACTGGATGGAGATGACAGACTTCACAGGGTTGTTTTTACAGCGTGCAGAAAGTGGGCTTCAATTCCTGATAAATTGTATAGACATCTCTGCATAGGTGCTCACAAACACACACTGGAAGCAGTGGGTCTGGAATGGGGATCACACCACTGCTAAGCACATCTGGAACTCTGAACTGCATGCATCCAATACACAAACATGCCAAATCAGCATATAAAAGGCCACGAAAACTGCAGATAACTTTGGAAAGGAGCCGTGCTCAGAGCAATAAGGGCTGCCCCTTGTTATTCCTGCCCAGGCTCCAGAGGGAAAGGGCTTTCACATCTGTGGTGGAATTCCTCTGCCCAGGAGGAGCCAAGAGGAACCAGCAGCCCCTTCTCTCCCAGGGCACACCACTGCCAGGAGCTGAGCTGTCCTCATCTCCCCGGCCAACAGCAAAGCAGACAACGAGATAAATTAAGTGATGGCAAATAAAGAAAAAGCAGCAACCAAAGTTAGGATTCAGGCCACAATCGAGCAAAGAAATATTGCTGCCCTTATCTCTACATGCTGCTCTGCCCCCCGATGCCGGAGGCAGGAGCCTTTATGGGACCAAAACATGATCCGGCCATAATTGCAAGTCTCCCCAGCTACCAGGCTTTTAATTGTTTCTGTATAAGTTTTGCCTAAGAGCTATTTTAATTCCAAGCAGCTGTCTTTAAAAAAAAAAAAATAGCAACAAGAAAACAACTTAATATGTAGTGCTTTTCTGTGATGGCTCATTATTGATTGAGAAGACAGGAAATAATTAAGTCGCTGAAAAATGCCTTTTGTTCTTCTGAAAAGCCACAGCAGTGGGTTGAGAGGTGGGTTTGTGGATCTCAGTCCAGCAAGAGGCATCTGCCCACCGTGCCAGGATGCTGGGCATGGAGAGCAGCGAGCCCAGGTGAGGATCTGCCACCTCAACCAGCGCTTCTCCAATAGAGCCCTGCTGGACGTGAGGAAGCTCTCCCACTTTGAGGCACTTTTCATCAATTATCTCAACCCATCTGGCTCCTTTTCGAAGTTGCATTGATTATGAGCATCCTGTGCCCTAGAGATAAAAACCCAGCCCCATTTCCCCCCTGTGCCTTCTCCATATTGGCTCGTAACGTGATGAGACTGGTGATGAATAGCCTGCTGGGAAATCAATATGAGCCCAGACATGTCACAGCCCCAAGATTAATGGAAGTGACTTGGCACAGAAAACTCCCCGTCATCTGCACAGCCAGCCCACATTGCCTGTCACTTCAAGTTTCCTTAACCATGGGCACAGACCCGACTCACACAGCAATCCTCAGCACAGGAGCCCACCAGCAGGAAAGTCCACAGCGGGTCTAAAGCCAAAGAGATCTGCAAGATTGGAGAGGATTTTTCTTCCCAGGCACTCATGGGCAGAATACAGAAGCGGCTGAGCAGAAGGACCCGATGCAGATTGGTTCTGCCAGGGTAGCAGCTGTATGTCGTTAATGAGAGATAATCATTTTGGGGAAGACCAATTAACTTTTCTATGAATCCAGCCAACCAGTCCCACACCTTACCCGAGTGTCCCATCAGATCCAGCTCAGAATCACTTCTCTGGTGACACGCAGCCACACTGGGGGCTGACTGGGAGATGCTCAGTCCTGCACTCCCAAACAGCTTCCTTCCTTCCCTCCCAGTCCAGCTCCATCTCCCTGCTAGCCCTGCTCCCCTCCCAGATGAATTAGCCCTGCAGTGATTACAATCCCATCTCAGTTAGGAGGAAGCTGGGCATCTTTATCACCTTGCCTTCTTTGATCCCAGTTCTCCTGTCCTTAAAACAACAGAAAGTTGTTACTCAGGTAACTTCGTGTTAATCCAATACTTACTCCTATGCTAAGAACTATTTCTCTTTTTCTTCCCAGCCCCTCTTCCCTCCTCAGGAAGCAGAAAACCACGGCTTGTGGCTGGAAACCCGTCTGCTCTCTGAGCATCTCCAGGGGTTTGGATCAAGGCACAACAGATTGGGGCCTGCAATGACTCACAGAAGGATTTCAGCATGCTGAACGCCATGTCTGAGTAATATTACAGCAGGTAGCATCCCCACCCATTGCTACAGCAGCTTATCCAAACATTAAGCACCTTCCCCAAAACACAGGAGCAGATGGCCCACCAAGGTCACCCAGGTGCTCTGCCTTCTCCACGAGATGTGTGCAATTACTGAGTTATCCTGAACCTTGCTCTGCTGCTTCCCAGGATGCTGATTAGCTTCAAGTATCACATTTCTCATGTACACCTAATTTCAAGCACTTTTCCCAATGTGTGCAGTCCTGCTCTTGCCCCTGAGCACCCTACAAGCCTGCACTACGTACCCACACTACAACATACAACTGTGAAGTCTTAAAGCACTCCATGGAGTGCAATATCCCTATCTTGGAAATCATACAAAGGCATTTCTGGCTTTGGCAATTCCTTCATCTGCTACATTCAGATAAATAATGCATGCCTGTAAAATTACCTAGATAAGTATTTTTGCCACCCTGAAGCCTCTGTGGTGCTGCTTTCACAAATACAGTAGAGCCTGAGAAGTCTGGCACCTGGCTCTGGGTCCTTTGCAGACACAATCCAGCACTCACTAAAAGTGAATTACTTTGGAGTCTTAAAGTACAGCTGATTCAGAAGGCTGTAAGATGAAGTTTAAAATATGCACCAGCTCACACACAAAGCCTGGATCAAAGGGTCCCCTGAGCTCCAAGCTCCCCTTCCCCCCATCCTGCTGTCAGAGCTCAGTTCTGACCCAATGCAACATGAAAAAAAATGAGGAATATCAATATTTTTTAATGTGACAAGAAAGCCATTCCTCAGCCATGCTCCTTCCTGACATCTCCGGGGCCTTTCGTGAAAAACCTTGAAACTTTCAATCTATAATGTGCACCCAAAGGGTGTATAATTAAAAGTGCTTCTGATTAACTATCATATAGCAGATAATAGCTGCCATTAACTACAGATTTACAAGGTCATGCAAACTCCAAGAATCCGTCCTATCACTATTTCCATCCCAGTGTGCAGTCAGAGGCTGCACCCCAACCCAGTGCTCATCGCTGCGCTACCTGCAGCCCAGCACTCCAACAGGGACAAGTGGATCTCTGCAACTCACACCCCCTTGCTGCTCAGCCCCTCTTACCTTGTAATAAGCTGAACTGGGGCAGGGTGTGATGGGCAGCAATCCTGTTTGTTTGCAACACTCGATGCACACCCTGTGATTTTAGTAACCTTTCACTGGCCATTGGAGAGCATGCATAACCTGCACGAGTCCTCCTGCAGGGTGGGGTAGATGGAGAATTTCTGCTGTTTGGGCTGCACAACTGTCTGATGCTTTCCTATCTCCGTCCTCAAAACCCTTTGATTTCTCCCAGAAGCTGCATGAGAGCTGGTACAATTGCAACACGTGCCTGAAGACCTCAGTGTGCACTGGGCATCCTGATGTGGCACAGAGATGGGAAAAAAGCCCCCAGATCCCAGTTCCCCGAGGTTAAGGCTTTGGGATGAGGCTGCTGGGAGTCCCATTGCTCAGCTTATTGGGAAGCGAGGCAGGAGGGAAACCTATGCCCATTTTGTAACATCTTCATCAGGCCTGGAAAGCATTAGAAAGGTCTCAGGCCAGGTTTGATGGGGCTTTGAGCAACCTGGTCTAGAAGGAGGTATCTCTTCCTATAGCAGGGGGGTTGGAACTACACGATCTTAAAGGTCCCAGACCATTCTATGTGTCTATGACAGCGCTGCCAGCCTGTCACTTTGCTTGGACCTCTTTGGCAGAGCTCAGCCTGCTTTAAACACAAAGCATATGGTTAAGCCCTTTCATCTGGCCTTAATTACTTCTAGTCAGAAAAATCTTTGTTTCCCCCTCTGCGCCACTCCTTCCCCAAGCATCACCAAGTCCTGCAGCAGCACCACACACTGCAGCTTGCTATGCAGGCTCTGCAGCAATGGGAGCACAGCTCTGTGCATGGAGAGCTGCAAGATCTTTCAACAGAGCAGAGCAATCCCTGCAACAAAGTCAGAAGAACTGCACTGACCCCCTCCTAGAGCTGCATCTTCCACTACAGCTCACCTCCGAGCCCGCAGGAACGTTTTTCCAGTCATCAGCAGGAGGAATTTCATGGTTAACGTAGGCAGGTGCTAAATAAATAAATAAACAATTTGGTTTCCAACCTGTTCCCGTGGGGCTCAGCAAGCAGTACAAAGCTGCCCCACTGTATGCAAAACAACGGGGCGTGCTGGAAAGCCAACCTGGATCCCGAAACAGAGGAGTGGGAGGAAAATGAATGAGCGTGTGTGTAAAATATAGATAAGAAAGCAAATCCCAGCTGTCTTCCTTATCAGCCCTTCCTATTTCTCTGGCAGGAACATGCAATTTTGAGCCGTAATAGCAAAGGTTGGAGTGACTGATGTCACATTTGAATGATACTGCTATAGCTTCCTTCTTTATATGTATCTGAAATGGGAATCTTGGAATCTGTTCTCTGGGTACCATTCGTTTTCCCAATGCTTGTCTTAGTCCCTCCTTTTCTACAAAACACACCTTTCTGAAGCACGGATCTGAGATAAATACCAATAGTGCCTGGTGTGCTCAGAGCCTTTCAGAAGCAGCATATTATTTATCCTTTCAGTGAGCTATAATTTGTGCTCAAATATAAAGAAAACGGAGACCACGGCAGTAAGATTTACCCAGGCCCAAGCAAATCCCTGCTGTAACAAAGTTCCTTCTGCCTAGGTATGAAACGTACACCTAATTCCTTCCTGAAAGGACCAAAGAGCCTGCTGGCGTTGCGGAACATAAAGGTAACAGTGCCACTGTATTGCATCAATGGGAAAAGCATTAGCTCAGAGAAGAAGCAAGTAGGTCCATATGGTTGAATGGAACAGCTGCCCAGCTCAGGGAGGCACTCCTGGGGACTCCGCCTGGAAGAGAATTAAGCAGAGCAAGCACATCGCTTTGCCAGGCTGTCACAGCTGGTTTCAGCCTACAAGTTTCCTCTGAAAACTTTATAAAGAATCTGCTCAACAACGCAGAACACCGCAGCCTTGAGCACACACTTCATTCCCACTCAGCTCTCAAGAGTTATTTTCCTAACCACGAGCGTTAGCACTACGCAGGGATAGCATTGTACACAGTCAAATCTGTATGAAAGAAATATGAATTTCCAGATAATCAACAATTTTGCAATGCAGCTGTAAGCACGAGATGAACGAGTCTTACATTTCAAACCTTAAATCTATACTAAACGCGCACCTAAGGACGTAGCTTAAATTCTACGTGTGCACAGTTGTCAGGTTGCTGACTAAATTAACGTGGTAAATAGATGTAGAAAGATAGATGGGGTGAAATCAATCCAGAGAGTTGTGACAGCATCACTTTGCAGGGCAGGAATGCAGCTTGCAAGGACTCGCATCTGCTTCCCCTGTTCTACAATGGGGGAAAATCCAAGCTGTGCTGAGCACTGCTCTGATGGAGGAGCAGCCCTGCATGGCTCTGCACGCTGCCTGCACCCAAAGGCTGAGCTCTGCCCCTGACTGATAGCAGGAAATTGAACTGCACGAGGCACACATTAGGAAATCTGATAAATATTGTTTGGAAATATAATTGAGGTTTAACCGGAGTGTGAGTTTTTCACTCAGAAGCAAAGATTTCTCCATTTATTTATGAGGAAGATTTAGCGTTACAAACAACGATCACAGTCAAGATAAATGTTAACCTAAGTTATTCCTTTCCTCCTTAACCTGCAGAGCCTTTTTTAATGCTGTCGGTCACTGCTGCACTGGAGAGAGCTGGGATTGCAGGCCTCCATTCCATCTGGGGTTCCAAATCCTGAGCTGCTAGTTGCAAGCAAAGCGTAGTTTATTCTTAGCTCAGGTTTTGTATCAGCATGGCTCCAGCACATCAGTTGACAGCTCTGCCACGAAGACATGAGAGCTAAGCAAGCACTGAAGGTGTGCTGTGGTGCAAAGCTCACCTCCTGGGCAGCTCTGCTCTCCCTACCTGCACAGCGCTTCACAAATCGCTACAGACACCTCATCTCAGCACCAGATGCAATGGGAAGAGGCTCCTTCTGAGGCTGCAGAGGATGCTGGAGGATCCACGCCTGCACTGCTGGCTGCAGGTGAGAGCTGCAGGAGACGCAGTGCATCACTGCAGGCTCTGCACACACAGAGCAGGTGGCGTTCATCCCCCACATCTTCCAACCTGCCACATCAAATGCAGAAACACCCTGAGCTCACTCCATTTGATTTGCAGAAGAGTCAACACTAAACAACACTTAGATACTTCCCTTTCCACCGCCCTTTCACAGGTTGAATTCTGCATTTGAATGCAACAAGCGCTCACATTTAAACCGTACAGACATGTGCTCCTCTAATCAGCTTCACTAACAAGGAGCTGCTGGTATCAGCCAACGTTATATTAAGTCAAGGATGAGCATTAAAAATTCCTATATTGCATCGGGTCAGGGCCGGCTCTGGACTTGCATGCTAACAGCTCAGCCCTCCTGCTGGATCTTCCTATTAACACTACTTCAACTGTGCAAACAAGATAGTAACAACACTCCACTACGCAGCAAATGCTAAATTCAGATCCCGGCTCTGTGCCTCATAAATTTTCATCCTGGCATCACTTCTTGTTCTTTTTACAGCATTTTAAAAATGTAGGTTATCCTTTGCATGTTAAGCAGGCGCGATGGTATCAGATGCCTGGGTTTTACAGCAGCTGAGATGTTCCTAAGTTTGATGAACTGATCTCAAGCGAAATAAATTATGTCGGTTGTCGGCTTTGTCAGTAAATCAGGAGCTGACATTTCCCTGATTTGTAAAGGTATAATGTTACAGTGAAGGAAAGTATGCTCTTGAAAATCCATACGGCAAGGTTAGATTAATAAGCAGTTTAAAGAAAAAGTCCCAGTGTAAAATGCTTGGAGCATCCACACTCCGTTCCAGTTCGTTGATGCTTCTGTGGTTTCTCTTCTTTAGGAGCTCCAAAATTCTGTGTAAAACATCTCACAGAATATTCCATCTGTGCGCTCCTTTGCTTTACAATAACTGATGGCATTTATATATCTCCCCACGTCACACCATGCCATAAGTTTGCACATAGCCAGGTAAAACTGCTCAGATTTAAACAGATCATTTGAATGAATTTCAGGAGCAGATTGCACCTCAGATCTGAACTGTATCACTCCCAGAAATCGTGGATAAATGGAAGGGATTGTAACATAGCCCCCGTTTAAACATTGGCAGCAGTTACTTTTCCAGGGCCCGGGTTATTGGAACAGCTTCAGTATAGCCCTGTAGAACTCAATCTGTTATTGAAGGGATATGCATGGTAATAGCGTATGGAGATGCACAGCTTTTAAATACTGCTGGTAGGAAACTGATGAAAGCAATCAAGCACTGAAATCACCTCTAAGTGAAAGGGATTCACCACGGAGCTCACCATCCTTTATCTTCCACATTAAGTTCCCTATGAAGCCAGCAGAGTGCTGGTGCAGGAAGCACTGTGCCCTACAAAAGTGCAGTTCCCCACAGCAGATGCTGCAGAGATGGATGCGCTCCATGGCTCAGCACAGCCCAAGCCACGCTGCCCCTCCTGCTCCCCAAACCCCCAGCTTCTCTGCACGGCAGGACAGTGGGTTTGGATGGTGATGCAGCACTGCTCAGCATGGCAGCACGTTCCACACAGAATCACAGAATCACAGAATCACAGAATGGCCAGGGTTGGAAGGGACCACAAGGATCACAAATCTCCAACCCC
>JAOWBP010004597.1:2205920-2283304 GCA_028571105.1 Tragopan temminckii
CAAGGCCAGGCTGGATGTGGCTCTGGGCAGCCTGGTCTGCTGGTTGGTGACCCTGCACACAGCAGGGGGGTTGAAACATGATGATCATCGTGATCCTTTGCAACCCAGGCCATTCTGTGATACGATGATTCCATGATATTATTTCTATTTCTTACCCTTAGGAGAGAATTGCGTTGGAACAGAAGCACACCTATAACATCAGTGCAGAGCTGTGGGATGGGTTCACCTGGTGGGACACGGGAACTGCCACAGCGCTCCCTCAAACCTGCTAAATATCTCATAAATCTCAAAAAAATGGGGAAAAAATGGAACTACATCTCATTTGGAAACCACGTTGGCTTGGTGCGATTCTGCAAATCATTTAAGCACGCTCTTATCTCAAAGCTAATGAATCAGCTTACTGAAATCAAACGATACTTAAAGGCCTTTGAAGATGCAATGCAAAGCACTCAGCCTCTGGTGGGGAGGTGGGAGGAGGGGTCCAGCAGTGCTCCCGGGGATGGGATGGGAGCTGTGGGCACACTGCAGCCAGCATGCACCCCATGAGCTGCTCCAAATGTCCCAAAGCTTTGCATACATCTCCGAATTGCGAGCACAGCCATTCTACAAGAGGTTAAAGTGATCGTTTTGTCTCATTTAGGTGAGGAAAAAAATCACTTTTTAATTTCGTCACTTCGCTGATGATAAATAATCGACAAAGCCAGGGAACCCTTGTGCTTGGAGCACATCTAACACTGAGCACCATCCCCTTCAGTGGAAGATATTCCTGAAAATGTCCTATTGATCCTGAGAGCAGAGCCATTCATTCTCTCCCGAAGGCTGTGGAGGAGCCGATCAGTTTGCTGACAAATGGAAAACTCAGCACTGATCAGCAGCAAGGAGAGGTGAGACTGAACCCATCACCATGCCTGGGCCCCCAGCACCAGCCAACAGCCCATCCGGGGGACAGAGCCAAGAGAAGGGTTGGGAAAAAGGGTTGTGTTGGCCTGGAGTGCTGGGAAAACCAACAAGACTGCCCCACTGCTCTGTGCTATCACACAGCAAGTCAAAGCTGAGAGCCTCAGAGTTCCCCCTCAGTGATGGTTTGTGATCTGGAGCATGTGATGTGGGCTGCAGGAGGAGGAAGGAGAGGAAAAAAAAAACCCCGAAGCCATTTCCACTTGTTCTCCTTTTGGCTGCTGCTGCACCCTTGGGATCGCCCTTCTCTTGGAGCACGGTGGTTTGGAGGAGAAAGAGGGTGACACGCTCTCAGGAGGTTATTTACAAGGGCTCTTGTGCTGGAGATCAATGTGCAGAGCCGGCTGAAGAACGATTTCAATTTTGCCCTTAAAACTTGGATCAAACACTGCTGACAATGCAAACGTCCCTGCCATCCAGAGATTAAACTTGTTCTGCTGTTTTTAATAGGGGGCTGAGCACACTGCCTGCCAGCGGGCGCTCACGCTGCACCGTTTGTCTTAAAGCAAGCACAGAGCATGCTGCAGAAGTAACCCATGTGTGCCTGCACTCTGCTTGGGATGCTCCTGGGGCAGCAGCACGGACCCAACAGAAGGGATATCCCACAAACTGGGTGCAAAGTGAGGGTTCCTCAAGGCAAACTACCCGGGTTTAGCTCTGGATTGCTTCGTGCTCTTCCCACGACCTTCAACAGCTCCTGATGATTGAGGGCACGATGGCAGCATGAGGACATGAGCAGTCCTGTGCAGTGCTGGAGTCTATAAGAGGTCTATATTCACACATCCAAAGCAATTTGCAGCGAGAGGCACCCCAGGCATCTCCTGGGACACGGCTGTCTGGCTGAGGCTGATCACCCTTGACTTCACCTACAGCTGTTTGCTCCTTGAGCCAGAAATTAATCCCACAACCTCCCCACCCCGGAGCCTCTCCTGCGATAAGTGCACGTCCAATAGGAGCAGCACCTGGTTCTGCCACATCCACCTTCCCAGCAGCATCGTGCAGAGCCACGCAGAGCACCAGCAGAAATCCCAGAGATGCAGTGACCTCAGAACCCACTTCTGCTGTGCATTCGTGAGGAGCCCAACACGAGCAGCTCCTTGCCTGGGGATGGCTGTGGCTCCAGGCTGCTCTCTGCAGCATCTCCCAGCAAATGAGCACAAGTCAAGGTCAAAGCCTTCTCCTCCTGAAAAGCAAAGGTGTTCCTGCTGTCATCATGTGCCTCAAGGAGGGATTGCAATCCTCCAGTAGAAACACATGACAACAGGTTTTCTGTTAGCTATAAAATGATATTAAGGGAGAGTGGATTAAGCCCTGGCCTGAGCTGAGGAGCCTCCCTGCAGTATCCCCAGCCTCTGCACAGGGCACACAGAAGCACACCGCAGGCTGCACACCCCAGCAGCAGCCCCTCTCTCTCTGGGACATTCCCCAAAGGCTCTGATGACTCATTAGTTGCCTTCAACTAACGAGTAATAGCAGCAAACAATGAGACGCATTTGAGCTTTTTTCTAGATCAGCACCATTCCAAAAACCTCTTCCGAATTACCTCTAAGAGCAGATGGCAATGCCTTATTCTGAGTTACTCATCACAACAGTACATTAATTCATTATTAATAAGAACAGTGTTTGTTCTATTCACGACGCTTTGAGCTTCATGTTCTCAGCTCTCCTTTCCTACCTGCAGGAGAACACCGCCAGGCTCACCCAAGCATTTCACCTTCCCAGGGCTTTCATGCTTGAGAAGGAACTGTGTTTCCCCTTTTGGCAGTCATCTCTTTGCATGAATTAATGATCCCCAGAGACACGATGCTGTTCACATTGCTTGAGCACGGCGTCAAGGCATTTTGCTGCAAGGTTCCTGTAGGATCCTTTGCTGCAAAGTACGGAAGGGACAGTTTGCATTTGCTGCTTCTCAGACCCAGCAGCATTTCAGCTGCTGATGTGGGGCTGTTTGCTCCCTTATCCCACCACAGCTGCAGAGCACAGCTGATGCCACACACAACGTGTGAAAGGATGTCCCTTCATCCTTGCTTTGAAACCCAGCACCAAGAGATGGCCCATGCCAAAGAAACCCTCTCTCCAAGCCAAGAAACTAAAATTACAACAGCAAATTACGTATCCATTGCCCTGGTCCCTCACACATGGCAGTGAGCTCTTCCAGCAGCACTAAGACTGCTGCACCACTGGGCTGTGACTGTGGCACAGCACTGCTGTCATTACTGTGCTCTGGAAAACGAGAGGCCATGGGCACGCAGAGCTCCAAGGACCCCAAATCCACACCCTCCTTCCCCCCCCAGTGCACCTCTCCCTGCCCTGTGCCTGGGGGTGCCCCCATTGCAGTGCCCATCGCTCAGCCCCATCCCATTGCATCCCCACCACCCTCAGACAGCGCCCTGCCCAAACGTGACAGTGCTGCACAAAAATTGGGACTGCATTCCGGGAACGATGCACATCCTCTTCCCATCAGAGCATAAAAGCACCTGACATCCCTGATGCTCCTCAGCGCAATATGCAGACAAACACTAACCGATGGATTTCATGCAATTTCAGACATAATTTGTTAAAAGCCACTCAATCCCATGTGATTTCGGCCTTAATTCGTTAAGAGCCAGGGCTCGGTGCGGGCAGCAGCCACCCCACACCATGGGAAGGGGCTGAGCCAGGAATGGCAGTGCCCTGTGTGCCTCTGGGATGAGAAAAGTGGATTTTAACCCCAAAAAATCGTGCAGAATGCCCAATTTTGGCCGCACACTGCTCCCCCTCCCCCCAGCGAATGCTTGTAATACAAAACCACAGTTATGCAGATTTATGCACTGTCTTCTTTTACACTTGAGAAAAGCCAACACAAAGTATTTCTTTATATATGACATTCTGCTTTAAATATCTGATGTTTACTGGACGCTGTTCTATTTTTTCCTTCTGCTTGGAAAAAAAAAAAACAAAAGCTCCCCATAGAAAATCGTGAAAATTTGCTCTAAAGAGAGGCTCGTTGTTTTCCAATCAGATTTCCACATGCAAATTGTGCTCCCACCATGAAGGAGAACCGGTGCACAGCAGACACAGTGCAGCACGGCTCTGCACACCCTGCCTCAAACACAGCCAGCAAGCAGAAGGGATGGGGCAGCCAAGAAGGGGAAGTCAGGGGCTGGGGTCAGGTTGAACTTAATGATCTTAGAGGTCTTAATGAGACTCTGCTATGACTTTACAAAGCAAACTGGGTCACATAGATCCAGGCAGCTTCCTGCATTGCATTCCCAACTCGCTGCACCATTTCTTTCCAATGGGATAAACTTTGGGTTGCCCAAGGAGATTGTGGATGCCCCATCCCTGGAGGCATTCAGGGCCAGGCTGGATGTGGCTCTGGGCAGCCTGGTCTGGTGTTTGGTGACCCTGCACATAGCAGGGGGTTGAAATGAGATGATCACTGTGGTCCTTTTCAACCCAGGCTATTCTAGGATTCTGTGAAAATGGGATGTAACTCATTGCTTGCTAAGCTGGGAAGTGCCACAGCCAACTCTGTGCCCAGGCACTGAGAGGTGTTTGGAACAGCCCCTCTTTCCTTGTCTTTTGCATGCAGGGTGAGAGGAAGCTGTCTGTGACTCATCCCAACCCTCTACGTGGGCAATTGGACACGTGGGGGGTGACTGCCCAGCCCCACTCTGGGACTGACAGACAGAAAAGAACGCTGCTGGGGGATTTATCAGAAAGCCAGGAGTGTGTCGATGGGTTTTTTTGTAAACTGGTTCCATGGAAAGATAATTGCAAGCAGAGTCTAATTCTGCAGCCTCTAATTTTCTTGTCTGACTAAGCAGGCATAATTTACACCCATCAGTTGCAAATGGCTTCTCCCACCAATCCTAAAGATAGGGGGAAAAAAAAAAAAAAGGTTGGTTTCCTACCTCTGCAGAAAGAGGATGAAACACACACAGAGCTCCTGGCACAGCTCTGCATTCCCACGCGGCCTCAGCCACACCATCGTGCAGCCCAGGAAAAGCAGCACCTGATGGAGCAGCTCCTGGCTGCCCCTGCTCCTTCAGAGCCACAGGGCATCCTCAGGAGATGCGCCATGAAAACGAGGCTCCTTCACTGACCCCTGTTATTCTAAGAGAATCATTGAGGTCAGAGAGACTTCTGAGATCCCCAAGTCCAACCACCCCCCATCCCCTCCATGCCCACTGACAGCCACCCTCAGCCCCCCAGGGCCACACAGGGATGGAGCCTTCGATCCATGCGGCCCCAGCATTGCCCCCCCCAGCTCCTGCTCTGGTGCACACCTGCCTTCCACAACAACACACGCAGCAGAACCAGGCATGTTTCAAACCAGCTATCACAGCAGCGTGCTCCCACACAAATACACACCGTTCTAAGAGCGCTATTCTGGAACCAAGACTGTACCAAAAAGTGCATTTTTCCCCCCAGCTCCAGCACTCGCTCCCCTCCCGCAGCGCTGTGCAGCGCCTTCAGTGAGCAGAGAGAAAGGTCTGGGAGAAATCTGCCAAGTGGGGAAACCTCCATCCCTACCCAGCGCCCACCCAGCACTTCTACATCACAGCACACAGAGAGGACGAGGAGATCGGTGCGGCCCTGGGGTGGGCGGCAGCCCCCGCAGCGCTCAGCCCGCAGCTCCCGGAGCCGGGGTGCGTTCAGCAGAGGGCACTCACGGCCCAAGAATGCGCTCCGCAGGATCGCGATGTACGGAGAACCCGAGGAGCTCCGTAACGGGAGCGCTGGGCAGCATCACTCGCGGTGATCGCGGCTGTACGCGCATGCATGCAAACATAACGCACGTGGGTCGCATCAAGCGGTTCAGACAGCGTTAGCAAGGAAAAGAATCTCTTTTTGTTCATTGGCACGGAAAAGTGTGGCGGCTACTGAAGTATTTGTCTCTCTCTGAGGTCTGCGCCTCTTCTGAAGCAAGGATCTGAGTGAAGGAGTCCTTTGTCAAGCTGTATTTTCCTCAGATATTAACGAAGTTGTTGCAGTATTTTTTTTTCCCCCACTTTGGCAAACAGTTCCCTTTCATACCCAACACGGAGAAGCCTTGCACTAAATCCATCCTTTTTGGAACAACCGTAAGCCTGCAGCTCTATTTGTGGGCGAGTGAAGCAAGATTTCATGCATATAAAGAATGTAAAGTGTAGATGAGTAACCTCCATGTGTGATATGCACGGCTCCAAACGCCACGAGCAGCACTGAGGGAGGAGAAACCCAACAGAGCTGAGCACCCTCATGCTCAACCAGGAGCATCCAAACAGCGCTGGTATCCTCAGGGCTGCACGGAGGGGCACACAGAGTCCAGAACAGCAGATCTGCATCTGAGCTCACCCCTCTGAAACCCCACCGTGCTGTTACAGCAGCGGGGAGCAGAGAGCAAAGCAGAAGCTGGAGCCTCTCACCATCTAACAGCAAACATCACCCCGGCAACTGCCTGATTCTAACAGTTTACAGAATCACAACTTCTTGTCCTGAGTTACTGAAAACCAAACTCTTCTCTAAGTGTTACAGTCAGAAGAGCAGAGAACAGCTCTCTCTGTAATCTTCCTCCCAAAAGCATTTCTCTAACTCCAGGTGCACAGATTCACCAGATTGTGACATTTGATTCCACACGAAGCCCACAGCAACAGCTGTCCTTTGTTTAAGCGCCGAGTGAAGAAAATTCCTCGCATGCACTCGTACCGAATCCTATTCCTTTTGGTGCCCTGAGAGATAGAAGCACCCTCAGAGCGAGGCTGCTCTCCTCCCCTGGCACTGCCAGGAGGTTTCCTGCGGGCACTCAGCTCCCCCAGAGCTTTTTCCAAAGCTCCACGACAACCACCGCTCCCTATGGCACAGGATCGGCCCCACAGCACTGGGTGCCCCACAGGGGGACCGCCTCACTGCGCAGCCTTCAGTCGCACACAGACGCCAAGGAGCTGTGCTCCGACTTTCAGAGTGATGGATATTTGCATCCCCCCCCCCCCCCCCACCCCTCCCCGGGGTGCACGGCGTCCGGGCGGAGCTGCGGCACTGGCATGAGCTGCAGGCAGAGCGAGGTCGGCTGCTCCTCCAACGCCGAGCGGAGAGACGGGCAGAATTAAAAGGATGAACAGATACGGACTAATAGTATGTTTGCAAGAATATTAAAGATTTGCTCTCGAGATGTTCCAGGCGATGTAGTTAGCAGACAGCTCGCAAATGGGAGCGATTGGAAATGATGGAATAGATCGAATTATTTAAATGAGAAAAAATAAATTCGCCCTCTCCGAGCCCCGCCGGTTGGCAACGCTTCCTCCTCCCCCGGCTCTCCGTCTCTGTCACCGCAGTCGTTCCGCTCCCCCATCGCGGGGCTCAGTGGTGGCACCGAAATGAAACCCATCCCCAGCCCGAGCCCACACCCAACCGCGCTGCTGCGCTCTGCCCCGCGCCCCGTGGGGCTGCTGGGGACACAGGGGACAGTGGGGACCTCCGGGGACATAGGGGACAGTGGGAATCTCGGGAGATGGGGGAATTTCTGGGAGCTCTGGGGGACACAGGGGACAGGGCGGACCTCCAGGGACAGTGGCACCCTCGGGAGCTCTGGGAATAAAGGGAACACCATCATCCCCAGCACAGAGGGGCCGTTGGAAACACAGGGAGACCGAGATTGCCAGGAGCTCTGGGGACACAGGGGCAGCGGGCACCTCTACGAGCATCGGAGACACCTGGAATACCGCTCTGGGGACAAAGGGTATCAACATCCCCGCGACACGGGGACAGCGGGGACACAGAGGGAACACAGAGGGGACACGGCGGGGACACGGCGGGGACACGGCGGGGACACTGGGGACAGCGGGACGCCGGGGGTCGGGGCGCGGAGCAGCCGTCGGGGCGGGTCGTTCCCGCAACCCCCCGGGGTGAGCGTGTCGGTGCGGGTGTGAGCGCGGGTGTGTGAGTGTGTGCGTGTGCGTGTGTGCACGCTCCACTCCGGGGCTTTGTGAGAGCCGCGCGCATCAGTGGTAGGAGGGGACAGAGCCGCTCCTGCGGGCGCACCGACAGCCCGACTCCGCAGGTGCCGCCCGGCTCGGCACGGCTCGACACGGCACGGTTCGCTTTGGACCCGCACGGCTCGGCGAGGCTCGGTTGGGCACAGCTCGGCGCGGCTCGGTTCGGCACGAAGTGCTCACTACGATGTGCCATGGGCGGCCGCTCCGGCTGAGCCCCGGGCCGCAGCCCCCCGCCCCGCTGCCCCTGGGGCCGTAGGGCCGCGGCCCCGCGCCCTGCCCGACGATGACCCAGCCGTGGCCGGCGTTCCGCGGCGTGCTCTGGGAATACTGCGCGGCTCTCCTGCTCGGAGGCTTCTGGGGACACTGCTCGCATGGGATGCCTCATGTCATCCGGATAGGTAAGCGAAGTGCGGTGGAGGGGGGGTGCGGTGCGCCGCCCCGCCCGGGGATGGGATGCGGGGAGCGGGGCTGGAACCGGCGCGTCCCTGTGCGGTGCCGGGAGGGAGCCCGGAGCGGGGACACGGGGCGGTGCGGGGCTGTGCCGCCTAAGGGGGAGACGGACACGGTGCCGGATCGGAAGGGGGATGCTGAGAATGGTACGAGGAGCGTCGCGGTGCCCGGTGCGAGAAGGGATGCTGCGCCCCGGAGAGGGGAATGCTTTGCTTTGGAAAGCGGGGCGCCGTGCCCGCGGGATAAAGGGATGCTGTGCTTTCAAAGGGGGAGATGCTGTACCCCAAAGAAGGGGATGCCGTGCCCCAAAAAGGGGGAAGGCGCTGCTCCTGGAGAAAGGGATGTTGTGCTCCTGAAGGGGGGAATGCTGTGCCCCGGAGAGAAGGATGCTGCGCTTCAAGAGTGGGATGATGTGCACCAAGAAAAAGGGGATTCTGTGCCCCGGATAAGAGGATTTTGTGCACTGGAGAAGGGGATGCTGAGCCCCGGAGAAGGGGATGCTGTGCCCCAGAGAGGGGGATGTTGCGCCGGTGCAAGGCGGGTGCTGTGTGGCTGTGAGCAGAGGTGCGAGCCTGCTGCAGGAGGAGCGTTGTTCGGAGGAGCTTTAACCCCGGCCAGGAGCAGCCCTCGGCTCAGGCTGGGCACGGGGTGCTGCCGTGGGGCTGCGTAGGGCAGGCAGTGCTGGGAGCCGTGCTGAGCCCGCAGCCTGCAAGGTGCTACGGCGCTGCGGGGGGCTGGGTGGTACTCATTAAATAGCTGAGGTTCCGGGGAAAATTAATTTTTAATGATGTTACATAAAGTAATTGCACAGATAACAGCTTGGGAAAGAGGCTATGATCTTTCTTTCTCTAATTAAACTAGATGCAGAAATGCGTCGTGTAAAGAAAGTCTCTGATTCCCTGCTACATCCCATGCACTTCGCCATCAGTTCACATCCACAGGGATTTGCTGTGTGCCCATAACAGCAGTCAGGACAGGGTTACTGCCTGCACGGGGACCAGAGTCCAAGCTGGAGAAACCAGTGAAAACCAAATAGATTTGTGGATATTTTTTAGTGTAAAAAAAAAAACAAAAAAAACAAAAAAACGGGACTTGTTTATGCTGATGTCAATGCACAGCAGCCATGGGAAAGCCAGAAAGAGCAAAATGCCAGTCTTGAAGGGCGGCTGCGTTCTGAAATATTGCCACCTCCAGAAGGGCTGTGAGTGCATGGCCCTGACACGGACTGGGACTCGAGTCCTGCAAGGCACACACTGCTCTCCTGTGCTGCTGTGAGCCGTGTCCCGTGTGTGCTGCAGCACCCCGAGTTGTGATGGGAAAGGCGGATGGGAGATACCCCGAGAGCATCAGTGCTGCTCACGGGGGTGTTTGAAGCCGGAAGCATCCCTGGGGCAGTGCTCAGCTCCATCAGATTTTCTAGGCAGGGCTCAAAGCAATCGTACAAAGGGATACAGGAGATTCCAGTAGGGAAACTGTGCCAGCCCTTCCCAAAATGCTGTGGTTGGGCTGTGCCTCTGCTCCTCCTCACCGCAGGCACCGAGCGGAGCAATGCCAGCACCCAGGCTGCCCCAGGAGCAGCGCCGTGCAGGGCTCTGTGCAGCCCCATGCAGCCCCATGCAGCCCCATACAGCCCCATACAGCCCCATACAGCCCCATGCAGCCCCATGCAGCCCCATGCAGCCCCATACAGCCCCATACAGCCCCATGCAGCCCCATATAGCCCCACCGCTGCTCCACTACTGCCAGCCACAACCAACAGCTCATCCCCTCGCTCAGCCCTCCCTCCACTACTAAAACAGGAACAGAAGGGTCAGAAAGGAGCTGTAATGGGGTTGCAGGAAGATCTGCATTTACCTGTGCTCTCAGCTAGAACTGGAATAATTCCGGCCTCTTTCACTGGGAAACTGCGGCTTCTCTCCCCCCCCCTGCATTCATTTGTGCAAAGCTGCTCTGGCTTTCAAGTAATTATTTTAATTATTAGGTGATGCCAAGAACTGGAGAACGCTTACATAAGTATTGTTTTAAAGCCGAAAATTAAAGCGGAGAAAACAGGTAACTTTCCAAAGCTCCCTTGTTTTCCCATGAAGCTGACAATTAAAATAAATACAGCGGAGCTTTGGTTCTTTTCTAGGAGATATCCAGGAAAGGAAAGGAAGAGCTAAAAGCGTTCCTTCTCTCACATGTAAAATATAAATATTTAATCTACACATCTAACCATAATCTACACAAATACACGTACAAAGAAAGCCTATCGCCGGGTTTTGTTGTTAATAGGGAGGAGTTGGGATCTGAAGCTTCCCCAGCAGCTGTTTAATTATTATGCAATGATAAATATTTGAAAAGGCCGCATCAGAAAGCAACCCAGCCATGTGCTCGGGGTGCTGCTGTGGCACCGGGCTGTCCCAGTGCAGGGATGGATGGCCAGGGCTGGGAGTGCAGTGCTTCCATTGCAGGTGGCAGGGCTGTGCTGGTGCTGGCTCACAGCCCAGGGGTCGGCGTGGGGCAGCAGAGCCCATCCTTGAAGCACTGTTGGGATCCACTTGGGATGGCTGTGCCAAAGGATGGCCCATTAGCAAGACGTACTGGCTGAGATTAATAGGAGATGGTGCAAGCTGCAGCACAGGAGCACTTGGCATGGCCCTGCTGCTCGCTTTGCTGGTGGCTGTTCCCATCTGCACCCAGCACTGCGGGGCTGCACAGCTGCAGCACAGCCCTGCACAGGGATGGCAGCAGCTGCAGCCCTGCAATGGCAGAGCCACCCCCGCCCCACTCCCTGCCCTCCTCTGTGTGGATACATTCCATTTTCCTCTCTGGTTTTAGAAGCAACCACCTGCACCGTTGGCTCACGGCTTTTCTCCTGGTTTTGTGTTTTCTTATATATATATTTATATATTATATATATTTATATATATATTTATATATATATATATTTTTTTTCCCAGGGATGAGAGCCCTGTGGTGCAGCAGCAGCAGTGCCCACGGGATGGGTGGGGACGGTGATGCTTTGGGAACGTGGGCTCCATTCCTCAGAGCTGTGTGCACCCAGGGAAGGGCTGCACACCGACTGCATGCTGTGCAGAACAGACAACCCAATGGGATTGGAATCGGTGCAGGAAAAAAAAGAAAAAAGAAAAAAAAGCATTGATTATTTTATATAAATACACAGAAAACAAATTCCGTGGATAATTACCCTCCTCTGTGTGATTGGCTTTTTGGAGGCTCATTACGCCCGCCTGGAATTTAATTCTGCAATCACCTTCCCACACACTGCAGACGAAATTGCCATCAGAAATAAGGCAGCACTGGGGGGAACTGGGACCTGGAGGACACAGAGCTCCCAGGCTCGGCGCTGCACAGGGACCCCCCAGGCTGTGTTCCTTTGGGGGCTCTGCTGCTGCATGCTCCCTGCTGCCACTAAAAGGCTTTGTGATCACCTTCGTGGAGGTTTCTCCTGCAACCCCACCTGCATTTGCGTGGCCGTGCACCCACTGCTCGAGCACTGAGTGGCACAGGGATGCGTTGTGGGTCAGGAGATGCTCTGTGCGTCAGGCAGCGCATCCCGGTGCTGTAAAACTGTTTGGTGGTAAATTAATTCTGAATACATTTGAATAACAATGTTACCTCTTTATGGCGGAATAGCCTAATTGTTTGATCTCGGCATCCTCATGGGAGCATGGTGCGGGAAATTAAGATCAAACCACACAAAAATAAATAAATAAAAAAGAAAAGCAAAAAAAAGTAATCGACTCCACTCCGTCGTGGGGAAGGGGTGTCCTGGGATGAGCGGAGCTGCACAGTGCCCAAAGTCACAGCTGTGAGTGGGACCTCAGTGGGGCAATGCACGGGTCTGTGTGCATGGAGGGGTCTGTGCATGGAGGGCTTTCCCTGCACCATTGCAGCCCCCACCCCCAGCTCTGCGCCGTGGCTGTGCCATAGAGCTGCGCGCTCGCCGCGCGCTGCAGCCAGAATTCTGCTCTACCACCAGCGGGTGCAAATCTGCCTCTACTACCTTCTGGATGCTCTTCTTGGCGAGAGCAAATGGCGGCTGATTTTAGGAAAAGATTTTTCTAGAGTTTTCAAGATGCAGTCCTGCACAGAACGATACCAAAAGCAAAAACTGCACGCCCTGCGGTGCTGCTGGGATGCAGCAGTGCTCCTGCCCAGCCCCGCAGCAGCAGAGGGCACTGGTTCCTCGCCATCTCCCACTGCTGGGGGTGAAGCAGCAGCTCCAGCCACCTCCTCCCCCCAGTGCTGTTGCAGCCCTGCATGGGACAGAGCTGCCCGAGGAGCTGCCACCGGAGTGCTTTGTGGGGACAATGCTCCAACTGAACCCGGCGCTGCGTATCTGCCTGCAGCACGCCTCCTAAAGCCTCCTAATCCAACATAGAGCAGTTTTGCTGCACAATTTTTATTCCCTCTTTTTGGCTAGAGGATTAATGCGATACCGTCTAGACTGCTTTCCTCTCCCTTTGCATGTTCTGAAGGTTCTGAGGAAGGCAGAGCACACAGAGAGCACCTGAGCTCCGCAGAGATGAAGGCTGCAGAGGGTGGGCGAAGGCAGGGGCTGCAGTGAGGGCTGTGCAGGTGCTGCTGTTGGCAGTGGGACAACCTGCCACTGAGCGCTGCAGCTTCCATGTCCCTAAAAAGGGGTTGGTGAGGCAGGACTGCCTCATTTCAGATGGATGTAGCGTGATGGAGCTGCGCAGCACTACTCATGTTCACTACCAATAAAAACAGGCAACGTGCTTGCTTTTAGCACTCATAATAAAGCCCCAAATAGGCTCAGGTCATTACCAAGAAGCAACAGCTTGCAGCACAGGGCTCTGCTCCCAAGGAGCAGCCCCATCCCACAGGAAGGAGCTTCCCTTCATGCACTGCATCTGCAGTGAGCACTGAGCACCACACAGCCACGGATGAGACCATTCTGCTATGGCTGGGAGAGGAGATAACCAGCAGCACCCTGCTCTGATGCAGACATCGCTTCCCAGAGCCGTGCAAGACGCAATCCACAGCACTGCTCTGAATTTCACCATACATAAACCAAACGACTCCGGAGTCAGAAAAGCATCCCCGTTTAGGAAGTCTTTAAGCATACACACAGACCAGCCAGCACCGAGGGAACAAAACAAAGCCTTAAAATTCCAGAAGTGTGCAGATGAATTCTTGAATTTGCACTTTGCTCATTGCTGGGAAGTGGGCACCAGGGAGCCCAGTACGGGGAGTGCAGCGCCGGTGTGGAAAACATTACAAAGGAGTGTGAGGTTGATGGATTGAAATGAGCCTTCCATTCTTCACATCTGCAAACAGCAGCTTTGGGAGCATTTGCTGGTGCCACTGCAGCACTTCAGACAATCACAGTGCTTCGGATGGCCAGTAGGAAATGGGAAAAGGCCACTGGATGCTCATTAGCTGGTAATGACATCTGATTGTGAAGGAAGGCTTCGAGGTGAGCAGGGCAGGGCGCTGAGCCCCCCAGGTGTGTGGGGACATCTGCATTCCTAAACCAACAGCACCAGTACTGCAAAACCCAAATTTCATTAAAGATGGCCACGGATGGTGAGAAACCAGTGAGAGCTGTGGGCGGCTTTACTTTAATGAATAGATGGCTGTCATCTCCTCCTTATCTCCCAGGATGAAACAGTAAATAAAATCTGGTATAACCCACAAATTTAGCTGAGTTATGACTGTCTATTGGGACTGAAGTGTTAGACTGGGTGGTTGGTTTTGCAGTGAATGCAAAGCACTCAGATGTCAGTGATTCTAACAGCAGCGATCCCAAATCCCACCCCTGCAGGCGGGTGAGCACAGCTCAGGTAACCCCAGCACAGCACAGGAAAGAAGCAGTGGGCGCTGAGCACAGGATCCAGAGATGGGGTGGGCAGAGCTGCAGCACTGGGAGCTGCACCCAGTGCCTGGATCGCATCCTTACATCATATCATAGAATGGCTTGAGTTGGAAGGAACCTCGAAGATCATCGCATTTCAACCCCATGACAGCGTAACGGGTGCTCCGCTCCATGCTGTGGGCTCCATGCTCCCTGCAGTCCCTCCCAGCTCAGGGTTCTCTGACCCTGTGACCCTGGGGTCCTCCTGGGAATACCCCATCACCCCGGGATCCATCCCCAGCTCTCTGTTCAGCTTTCCATTCACCTGCACGAGACACATCTACAATGTTTTCTCTTTCTTTCCTAACACTTCATTCCTTGCACAGCTGGTGATTTATGGAATAATCCATTTAATACATTGAAGCGATCCATCAGTGGCAGATAATCAATCCAGCTCATGATTTTAAGTGTGCAAGAGTGTATGATGTGGACTTGTGTATATATTTTCACCCCGAATCGCACCGTATCATTGTCAGACCAAATAAAGTCTGCCTTGCCATCTTCCTTTCCCAGTGACTTTTGTTTATGGCGTGTAAAAGAAAATCACAGCATTATATTACACCTTGTAAGTTTTACGGTGCTTGAGAGGTTTATGCAGTATGAATGTAAAGGGCAATGCAATAATGCAAAGGGCAGTGAGACATTTTTAAGCGCAGAAGGATACACAAGGAGCTGCAGAGATAAATCTGGGTGGATAATCATCCCAAAGTGTCTCTCCTATTTATGAGATAAAAAGACATTCGCTGCAAATCATGCTCCGGGTCACTCCTGCCCTGCTCTCTGGCTCTGTTTTGCATTACGGGCAGCTCAATTGTTCCTAATGGTGTTCCTGCCCTGGCACACATCCCAGCTGTGCTGTGCCCGTGCCGGCTCACCCTGAAGGATGCTGCAGCTCCCAGTGCTGACGGGGCACGTCGGGCTTGCCCAGTTCAAGGACTTGCATACAAGGATCGCTTTGTTGCCTTCTGTGAATCAGAAAGGGTTCATCCAGAGAATGAACCGTGGGAAGAAGCAGAAGGAATCCCAATTAGCCAGACTGCTGCTCACAGATACGAGGGGTGCTGGCTGCTGGGAGCCTGCTATGAGCTGAGCTGGGTGCAGAGCTGCACACAGGAGCAGCTCCAGGCATTCAAGCAGTGATCTGTGCTGGGACAAACCCCACGGCACGGCACTGCTGTTAGGATTTTTAAATAGTGAATCCATGAAACTTGCTCGGATTTGAATACTCAGAATGCAGCATTCATAACTGTAAGCAGAGCTGAAGACAAAAAGTCGTCAAAATCTCATTTGCTTTGTGAGCTCAGGAGGACAGAAGTGCTGTGACCCCCCTGATCCACCTCCATGTGCAGTGCTGCTACAGCTCTGAGCTGGAACAGGGACCCGTAAAAAGGAATTTCTTCATTTAAATTTCTGGTCTATAAATTCTTTAAGACTCACTCTTCATTTATGGGGAAAGAAAACCATTTTCTTCCCCATTTTACGCACTTTCCTTCTTAGGAATTTTTTTTTCTGCAAGATCAGTTTTTTTGTCGCCTTTACTTTGAAGAAATTCAAAGTGAGTCCTTGGGCACTCAGCTCCGGGGTTTGGCTCATCGTGTTTGAATGGAAATGGGCTCTTAAATTTCTTTTCCTATTCACCTGCATCGCAGGGAAAGGGCTGTCCACAAAGCGTGCTGCGTCATCTTGGATGGAGCTGCCATCATTTCACATTCACACAGAGCCCACCTTTGCACAGCATCACCTTCAATTAGGGCAGAAGTTAGAAATAAAAATATCAGATAGAAACCATCCCCTTCTCTTCTACCTGCAGCCCTGGTGATGTGTTTTAGCAGACAGGAGTGGTTCTGCACATACACCCATCTGCTGTAAACTGATCAGTGACAGCACAGTTATCTTCCACTGACTTCATTTCTTCATACGTTAACACAGCAGCAGTGCTTTGAGGAAAATCAGGAAATATTTCCCCTTCTGCAGCACGACTTTATATCTCAAGTGTGGCCGTTTAGAGTTGTTGGATCCATCTCTTCCAATTAGGAGGAGAGCAGCGGCACACTAAAATCTGCAACCCAACCTGATTTGCATGCCATTATCGTTACATTATGAACCTGCATTGAATTTTCACACTTTTTGGAGGTGATTCTGACTTGATTAACTTCCACTCCCTTTCTTTCTCTCCCTGTTCCTGCCTGGATCCAACACCCCCCTGCCCACCCCCAGCTCCCATTCGTGCAAAGCTGCCAGCACTGGTTGGGACCCCACACTGCTGCATGCTCTTAGCCCTGCTGTTGGAATTTCTGCTTATGCCAATGCTGAGAAACAAAGTGCTCACTCTGTGCCTTGATTTCCTACAGACCCAGACCCCACGGCTGACACAGCACAGCCCAGCTCTGAGTTTTGGGGGGATGATTCCCCAATGCACACAACCACATCGCCCAGCAGTGGCTCTAGGCTGCATCGCTGAGGTCACTCAGTGTGCTCACACGTCAATTTGTGCCTTGTGAGTTCGTGGGAAAACCTATTTTGCTATGAAATATGGAAGTTTATGCCAACAGGACCGTAATTCGTAAACTGTTCTGACAGCTGCAGTTTGAGAGAAAGCACAGGGAAACTGGAGCAATAAACCTTGCCACTGAGGGAGTGGACCTGGGAGTCCTGCAAAGAATTCTTATCCCAGGATTATTTATGATCACTGCAAAACAAAATGCACTTTTGCATTTTACTGCTAGAAAATTACTTGTAAACCCAGTAGGGAACGAAGGATTTTTCCTGTGTGAGCGTGATACTTCAGTCTGATTTTTGTATATACATTTCTGTGACCAGTTTAGCCATCGCTTTTGATTTATAGCAACAGTAATTATTTCTAAATAGTCGGGATGTTCTGGGGTTAACCACTGATTTCAGTCGGCAGAATGGAAGCTCTGACAGTGATGGATTTCAAAGGGGATTGGCTGGCGATGCGCTGCCGTTTTTCCTCTGGATTGCTTTAATGGTGCTAACGGCCTCTAATGGGGAGCACGGATTATTTATGTTCTTCAGTAGGTCCTCATTAATTTCACAGTGTACTTCCCAATTTCTTGGTTTCTTAATTAGCTCTTCAGGTTCAACAATGCAGAGCAGTGGAAAGGAATTCAGGAGGTACAACGCCTTCCGAGCCCCACTCAGAAGATGCTGCAAAGACTCCTTGTGCTCTGAGCACCATATCTGCTCAGAGCAACAACCCCGAGAGCAGGGATGGATGCAGGATCAGCACCGTGCACGGTGACACCTCCCAAACTGACCCTCCTGGCACAGATGGGCATCCGTCCATTGGGGAATACAAAGCCATGAGGATTCCCTCGCCCTGTGTTGGACCCTTAGGGGTCACTGACTCCAAGGAGAAGGACAGGAGGATGGGTGGTGGCAGCTCCGGGGCCAATCCCGTCCCCAGTGTGTGCTCCCAGTACCATACATGCACCCAGCAGGGCAGCACCCATCCGCTGCTTCACAGGAGAGTTCCTCATAGCAACACCACAGTGCAGAAAGCTGTATGAAGCTAAAGATCAATCTTAACAGGAAGGTGAAACCAGTCCTGAATTACCCATCGCCATGGTTACTGGGCTGGCTACACCCGCTGGTTCTGATGTGCTGCTCCAAACCCTTCTGATGGAGGCAGGGGGTCCAAGCAGCCCAATTGCACGTCCTTCCCTTCTGCTGTGCCCCGGATATGAGCAACAGCCACCAGAACGTTCATCAGACATTACAACATCAGCCACACGACTAACTGCATTTGGGACTGTAACACAATTTGTTAGAGCCGTGTTTCCTTTACAGACTTTCAAAGCCTTATTTTTAGAGAAGTATTTTTTGATCTTTCGTTGGCTCCCGTTCTGCCCCGTATCAGACTCCCCACCTGGCTTTGAACAAATGATTTTGCTCTTCCGTGCTTCAATTCTGTACTTGCCAAAAGGGCTAAGCCCACCCCACGCTGCTCTGGGCTGCGGTAATGGGGAGGGCTTTAAAGTGTGGGCATGGGAATGGAAAGAGCTGGGAGAGAGTGATGGTGGTCTGAGGCAGAGCAAAGAGGCAGAGCAGGCACAGCCCTACTGAACAGCAAGGCTGCAGCCTGGGACTCTCTCATTTGATTTGTTTGGGGAAAAAAAAGCACGTATCCTAAATGCACTCAACTGCTTATTTATTTTTAAAGTTATTTATTGAAATGTAACAACTGTTTACTCAACATGGGACGGGAAAGCCTGAAAACATACTCTTAATAATCCCTTGGTATTTAACTGATGTACAATAGTCTGTTATTACGTCCCAATTACACAGCCCAATATTACACTCTACTTGAGGTGTGTAATTAGTAAGGAGAAGGCTCCCAGTGCCCAGATCCTGCTTGGGTCCATGCAGTGCTCTGCCCTGGTCACGGGCATAGGGAGAGCCCTGGGGATGGCTGCTCCCACGAAAGGACTGCTCTGCCTCTCAGAAATGGGAAAATCCCAAGCCCTGTAATGTCTGAAAGAGGAAGTGACAACAGCTTTGTGTGTCACAATGTGACATTAATTCCTATAAGTGACTTTTTTTTGTTGTGTTAATTATCATCCGGAGAGTCAAAACTAAGCAGTCTGGTGGTGTTCAAGATCAGGTTGGATAGGGCCCTGGGCAGCCTGCAGGTTGGTGGTCCTGCCTGTGGCAGGGGGCTGGAGCTTGGTGATCCTTGGGGTCCCTTCCAACCCAAGCCATTCTATGATTCTATGAAATCTGGGGACTCCTTCAAGGATGGAGTGTATTTGTCTATTCCAGTGCTTAAATACAGCTCTCAACTGTGGGGCTGATGACTCTGCAGGTTCTCAAACTGTGTCCGTCTCACCTGGAGGTGGAGATCAGTGCTCTGGGTATGGGGAGAGGAGAAGTTCCAAACTGAAAGGGGAACTGCAACATCCACTCCTCTGCTGTTCCAACCCGTCTAAAATAATGTTTGGACTTCATGTATTGCTAATTACATACACTGCTGTTCTGTGCTACTTAATGCCAACCAGTGATGGATGGTCTATAATCTTATATAAGAGAGAGCACATTTGTTTTCTAAGGGTAACTGCACACAATCTGTTATTGTATAACTCTGAATACTTTGCGGGTTGGTGCCTTTCAGCACTGAGCATACAGCCAGGCCTCCCTGACAATAACCCCCATTAATCAGAGCCTCCCTGGGCTGCAGCACTGAGGACCACGATGTCTTCTTTGCATGTCTAAGCCGGCTGGGATCGCGTTCCGAGAAACCTCCCACCATTTTTCCCTGCTTTTATTTTGCTTTATTTGCTTTAAATGGGAAAGCACCCTCCCGGTGCTGCTCTCATCATTTCAGTCGTGGCTCCAATTTGTCAGCGTTTCCACTGCTTTTAAATGAACAGCTTGAAGGGGTGGGGACAGCTGCAACTCGCTGGGAGAACTTCACTAAGAGAAGGTTTGGCTTCTTTGGTTTGCGCAAGAGCTGCTGAGTGCCCAAAGCTTTGATAAATGCAGCCCCTTGTCCAGATCCTGAGATGGATTTGGGGGAGAGGTGTTCTGAAGGCACTGAGGAGGTGGAGAAGTGTGGGTGAAGGTCGCACTGAGCTGTGCTGCACAGAGGATAGATTCCTGCAGGAACGTAACTTCTGCTGCTTCAGCTCGAGGATCCATTGCTGCACTTTGATACAGCTCAAACTCACAGCTGCTCTAAGCAGGTGGAAATAGGGCGAGCCCATCTTCCTAGGAGAGATGGAGGCTGTGGCCAGGTTGGGGTCTTCCTCTGCTCATGGGTAGCAGCTATAGGATGAGAGGTGATGGCCTCAGCTTGCTCCAGGTGAGGGCCAGGTTGGGTATTTCAGGAGCAATTTCTTCTCAGAAGAGCAGTGATGCTCTGACACAGGCTGTGGGTGGCAGTGACCTCGTGCCATTGCGCCAGCATCATTTCAGCTCTGACTGCTCAATACTGCTTAGCAGGAGCAGTGCCTTCCTTCCCTGTGCCCGCATGGCTCTCCCAGGTTTCACCACGCGCTGAAAGTTTTTGGGTGTCCTCTTTTTTATTTATTTATTTATTTATTGCCCGGTACGTTTCAAATGCTTCATTGTCAAACTGCTTAAAAGCCCTTATTTATAAAATGTGTGCGTCTCTTTCAGCTTAACTGAAAAGGCATTAAAATAACTGCAGCTGTGGAAAGAATAATTACAGCGAGTTTTGTCAAGGACTCTCTTGTCTGATGTTGCCATCTGTGACATGGTGAATGCAAAGATCATTTTAAACATAGGCAGTTGATGTAGAGAACAATTTGGGAGCTTTCGATATTTATGGTAAATTATTTAACTTTACAGTTTGATTTTATGGCCTCATTGTTCCACGTAGGATGGATCTCTGCTCTCTGCGCGGTTCTGCACTTTGATTTTCACTTTGTGATGGAAAAGTAAACTGCTGCAGAAGTAACACTTTGCACATTGCAGAAGGGGACGTGGCACTAATCAGATTATTTTCATGCTCTCCACCACCATCCTTGATGCTTTTGAAAGAATCTTTAGAGAGGAATGTTGTTATTGACTACAGGTGTTAATAGGCAGTCCTTCAAGCATGGGCAGCGCCGTGGGCTTTGTGAACACCGTGATTTCACATCCATTTTCTCCCATCTCTTAGCATTTTGTTTTTAAGGCTCCCACTATGAGGATACTGCTGCATTATGTCCTTCACCAGCCCCCTAACTGCCAAATTAAGAGCAGTGAATAACTGAATGCCAGAAAGAAGAGGGGAACTCAGCTTCCCCGGGTCTCTTGGCTTCTCCAGGACCAGCTCCTGTTGGGTGAACATCACAGCCGAACTCAGACCACGGTTCTGACAGCTGAAATTGCATCCATCCCCCTTTGGAATATGCACAGTATCAGTGGAAAGGGAGAAGGACCTCCCCCTTGCTCTGACAGCCCCTTCCTGGCCACTGCCCATGGCTGTGCCCGCTCCAGCTGCTCAACATCTGGCCGTGCCCCTGAGCTGCAGTGCATCCCCACCGCCAGCACGCAGTCTGAGAGCACGAGAAGCAATGTGTGGAGCGTGGCATTGGCACTGTTGCTAGCTGGGCTGGGTTGCATGGAGGTTAGCAAAAGGCACGACCCTGCAAGTTTGGTACTGCTGGGTGCGTAAGCAGCAAAACGTACTCACAGTATTTCCCTTGGTTGGCATCCCCCCGTGCACACAGGACATTGCCCTTTGCCAGGTGGGAGCCTTCCCTGGGTACGTCCATGCTGCAGACAGCAGTTCTTTGGTGGACACACAAGGAAGCCAGGAGCCAGCAGTCGTTCCTCAGCTCAAAGGGCTTTTCTCTGCACCCACATTTTGTATATACGGAAGAAACTCATGGAGCACTTGCTCTGCATTGGATAGACGTGAGCAGTGCAGGAGTGGGGTGAATGGGGCTGGCTGGTGCCAATGGGGTGGAAACATCCCCAGCTCCACACTGACGTCAGTTCCCATCTCATAGAGCAAAGGCACCATCAGCTGTTGGTAACACAATGCTGCTTAAAGATGTGTCGTATGGGGAAAGCCCTCCTCTGAAGACCATAGAAGCCTGTGCCAGCAGCGTGTGCTCCTTTTGTCCATACGTTCCCTTTCTGTGCACATAAAGGCGCAGATGGCCGAGCCCTGCAGGCAGGCATGCAGCTGGGAGGACACGTGTGTGTGTGCATGTGAATGCACACTTGTCTGAGGGAGTGGGAGCATGCACAGCTCTGTGATGTTGGTACCTCTGAAGGAAGAAGTGACACAATTCCAGGCTTTGCCTTTGACCCGGGCATTGATTTTTCTTGGTACAGCTACAGCATAAAGGTGTGTGCAGAGGTACCTGTGCACAGGGCAACCCACACGCATCTGACACTGCAAAGCTCACCCACCAAGGCCTTGGTGATGTGGTCTTCCTTGGGTCCGAAGACCAGACAGTAAGAGCAACTCTGCACTCTCCCATTCCCATCACTGGCTCTGCCTTTGGGTCTGCCAACAGACACCCCAATCTGAGATACTTCCACGTTCTCTGAATGCAACCCTGTAGCTGAAAACAAGAGGAAATGGGGCAAGCCATTGGAATCAGGCAGCTCTGGATAGGCACTGAAATGCCATGGGGCCAAAGCGCCTTGCGTAATGTCCATCCAAATGCAGTGGATGGCAATGGGAGATGGGCCCAGGGGCTGCATGCACTCAGTGCCAGCAGTCCTTGCACTCTTTGGCTTCTTTTCCCCGAGCCACCATCCTCGTTAACTCAAATTAACGTTCGTACTGCCAGATCTATAGGGACATGCCTCCCAGACTCACAGACATTTCTGTTATGGTCAGGATTAATCACAAGGGATAATTAGAGTATTAAATGAAATAATTAGAACATTATGACTCTAATAACCAAATTCATGGATATTAGCTCCTGAGAGAAGACAAATATGGGAACTGCACAAGTTCTGATGGATGCCTCCAGCTGCACTTATTTCTCTTTGCATTTTCAAATCCAGCACTTCCAAACATTGGCCACGCTGCACGAATTTCACCATGGGGCTGGAGGGGCTGCAAGAAGCTTTGATGGAGAAGCAATGCTTTGTAGCACCAATGCATGTGGGCTCCTGCCTACGTTCTGTGTATGCCAAGGAAGAAATGAATGCACGGAAGTATTATGCAATTGCAAATATGGAAAATCACGCATTCTGTGAGCACACACAGCAGTGCATGCAGCGCTGCAATTGCTGCTGCAGCTGTCAGCATCTCAGACACGGGAATGCAGAGCTCCCAGTCTGCGCTGGGCCTTAAAATGCAACGAAGTTCACAGCACAGAATGAGCGTTTTCATCACCTCAAGAAGTGTGAAGCGCTGGCACAGAGCTCTGTGCCACACACTGAGCTGTTCCCATGCAGCCCCCAGCTCTGCACTCCATACCCTGCACACACAACACATCGCAGCACTTCGGGTCCCGAATTCCTTCACAATACGCAGCGATAAGAAAAATTCTGCGTCATTCCAACAAAGCAGTCAAAATCCAGTTGCAAATGCTGTGCTGTTTATTGATAGCTCCATAATACAGGCGAGCTAGGTTGCCAGACAGCTGCATTTCCTGGCATTTAAAAAGAATTCACTGTAATGTATTGTAATACATTAGCATAATAATTGGTAAGCATTCGCAGATGAATAGTTTACTGACTGATAGATTTTGTACAGAAACTGTGAAGGTTACATGGAGGGTGAAAACATTTCACTGTGTCAATGAACATACTTAATTTTTCTGGAAGTGCTATTTAAATTGTGCAGCGCTGGGGCATTAGCATAACAAAGACATAATGCATGAGGCTGTGCTGTAATGGGGAACGCTGCCCTGCAGTCCCTTCATTGGGTGACCCATGAAGGAAGGGGTTGGGGCTGCTCGTATCAGTGCAGGGATGGATGCTCCCTGTGTGTGCTCGCTGGGAGGGTGGGAAGCTGACAGTGAGCGTGTGGGATCTGGTGGACCACAAGTGATGCAGATGAAGCTTTTCCATATGTTTTCTGTATTTATCATAGAATCAGAGAATGGTTTGGGTTGGAAGGGACCCTCAGAGGCTGTTTGGGGACCCACACCCCCCAATGCACAGAGACACCCACAGTTCCATCAGTGCTCAGAGCCCCATCTCCTGGCTTGAGGGGCACCAACCCCTCTCAGTGCAACCTGTGCCTCACTGCCCTCATCATAAACAGCTTCTCCCTTACATCCAGTCCAAATCTCCGGTCTATATCCAGTCTATATCAAGCACGTCTGTGTTTTACCAGACTTCCATCACAGATCATCACACAATGTCACCTCCACCCTGCAAGGTTTGGCTTGCTGCTTTACATTTGCTCCCAGTGACACTCTGGATCTTCTGCATTGCTGGGCACCAACAGCCCTCGCTGTGTCCCTGATGTCACTGAGCCCCCATCCTTGTTGGTCTGAAGCAGAACACCATTATCTCAGAGGAAGCAGAGAAGTGGATTTGAAGGGGCAGAGCTGAATTTTTTGGGTAGAAAGCTTTTTTTGAAAGCATTTCGAGCCAGATTCTTGCTTGCCATTATATATGTTAATTCCATTGTCGTTTGGAATAAATTGGGGAAAACAGATGTGAGGAGGAATGCGATGTTCCTGCAGATGAGGAGACAAAGCTTTCATCTCCGCTGTGACCAAATGGAGAAGATCAGAGGGACGTGGAGGCTTTGCTTGTGGAGGGATCCCCAGTCGCTATACCACATGGCTGACATTCATCTCCACATCAGGAATGCGTTTTAAAAATAAATCAAAGGAGCTTTTTGCCCGAGCGACAAACCCAAAATACTTCCTTTCAGTGCAATTATGTGACCCACGGTTTCGACCAGAAATGTACACATTTTACACTTTCCAGGCTTTCATCTGAACAGCAAACACTGGGGTTCAATGCATTTCTTCTAGGAGTGATGGAAGGATGAATCAAACCTCATTTGTGGAGCTCTTTAATCTTCGATGGCATCTGTGCTTTTGCTTTTCAGAAGGTTCCTATGCACAGAGAGGGGAGGTCCAGCCAGGTTTGTGCCTACCTTTAGATCTGGTAACACATCTTCCTATGGCTTTTTCAACCAGACTAACGTGATGTATGCAGGGTGGACACTGCAGATTAAGAAAAGCTTCCCAAAGGTAAAAGCATTTCATTGCCAGAAGGGATGCTTCAGTTAAGAACGGACCTCCTGAGGACTATGGGTAAAGAAATCCACTGTTGGGATGTCCCCACAGACAGACAGATCCGAGCAGAGCTCTTCCTGATGCATCCCCACCAGAGGATGAGTCCACACAGCTCCTGCTCCTGTGATTCCAGCCCTTTTCAGCCCTTTGGGGTTAACCTCACACTAACTGCTGCTGGCTGTACACAAACGTGACCCGCCTGACGCTCCTCATCTAATTGGTAACAAGGAAATTGAAATGCAATTTATGGTAACAGATTTCTTCCTGCTTTACAGTTGCAACGTGTTTCATTAACGCTTCCACAGCAATTTGCACTATTAAGGAGACATTTGCTTCCCGTGAGAAGAGAGAAAATTGAACAATACGGAGCGTAATGATGGGGTCAGTGTGACACGTGTGGGTCCTGCTGCCATGCTGAGGGCTCCTGGCAGTGAAAGCTGCATGGAAAGCTGCAGGAATTGCTGCAGGAATTGCATTGCTGCTTCCTTGCAGCGTCCCTGTGCTTTCTAGGAGCTGAGGAACAGAGTGAGCCCAGGGCTCAGCCGGACCACCTTCACAGCCCTGCTGTTTTCAGGAAGGTTTTGATAATATAGATGTGTTTATCTTCACCAGAAGAACCACACAAACTCCTTATTCTGTTTTAAAGACTGATAGTGATCAAACTGGCTGGTTTTAGGCTGGGGACCAGCTATAGATCCACCGACCAAGAAAATGCACTGATTCCTAAAAGGTTATCTTCAAAAGGAGGGTTTTGTCAGCACAGCACAGAAACCTGCTCCTCTGCTCAGAGGTAAATCTCTCCTGAGCTGGAACATACTGAGCTTGGTACACCTTCCTAGCACCACATCCATGGTACCTCAGGACATGCTTTAGTGCTGGGCTCACAGTGTTAGGCTGAGAGTTGCACCTGATGATCCTAAGGGTCTTTTCCAACCTGAATGACACCGTGGTTCTGCGATATACCTAAGTCTACTTCATTCTACAGCCTGTATGTTAAGAGCACCAGGAAGGGGCATTCTGTGGTGAGATGCTCCGTGAACCCAACATCATCAGTGCTCCTAAAAACAGCTCTTTGCAAGGGCATGAAGTCAGCTCAGCACAAGGACTGCAGTACCCAGAAGGCTGGGGCTGATGAGAGCACCAGGGAAAACCCCAAATCCACCCTGAGCAACCGCACAGCAAGCAGCCACCAAAGGCAAAGGAACAGCAGAAGGACCTGTGCAGAACAGCTCTGCTAATGCAGCTCTGCTGTCCTCCTGCAGCCCAGGCTCCTGCAACTTGAAAGGGAGAGGCACCACAAAACACCAAACATTCATTAATTTTTACTTCTGCTGCTTTAAAAGATATCTATTATTTATTTCTGCTCAGATATATTTGATAATTAGCACGAAAGAGAAATCGAGTAGCAGATGGGGACATTCCTGGGGAAAATTTCAGTGCTGAATATTTCATAAAGTACAAATGTAACTTTCAGCACTTTGCTTTACATCGAGCACAGTTTTGCAGACAATCGGCGAAGCTGCAAATTAAAAACAAAAAAAAAAAAATTGCTATTTGCCTAACAAATAAAGTGTGCTTTATTAAAAACATCAGTTTTTAAGTAGTCCCGAGGACTATGTGGAGATTCGCTTTAATGCTTTAAGCCAGACGGTGGTGCCTTTCCTGATGGTCTCCATAGGAGCACCAGTGGCTTTGGAGCCCTGCAGCAGCCCTGTGCGAGCCCAAAGCAGGGGCTGGAGTCGCCTCTTTGGGGAAAAGCCCACAACTATGGCATGGCCTCGAGCCTGTGCTGAGCAGCATCCTCACAGCACCTCCAGAGCCTTCATAGTATTGCCCTGGGGATGCCCTGCAGCAGTGCAGTGCTGCCATAAAGCAGTGCCCCAGCTTTAGGTGCTCCACGTGCACAACGCTGCCCCATCTCAACAAGGCAATAAATGCCCCTTGGGTAGAAGGAGAGAGCATTTCATTGCAAAAGTGAAAAATACTAATGGGGGGCAGTGCTATCTCAGCTTGCTGCATAAGCAGCTACACCAAGCAGTGTGCCAGCATATCGTTTGGAACAGAGATTAATAATTCCTGCACTGAGTGGCGGTACCGCCTGATTTATGGCAGGGATGGTATTATGGTCCCAGACTTTATTGTCCTCTAAATTATACTGCAGTCTATACAGGAGGCAGACAGGGATCTAAATCAAGGATTATTGCCTGTAAATTTGGAAACAAATAGTAGTTTTCCTCCCTCTAAATCACGGGGTTTGTGGCTTTTATAAGGTGAGCATTACGACTGTTCTGTGACCGCGGTACTTGTTTCCTCCTGGCTTTTTCCACCCCAGAACCCTGCTCCCTTTCCTGCTCCCAGCCCTGCTCTCGTTCCTTTTCCCATTCCTTTTCCCACTCCTGCTTCCATTCCTGCTGCTTGCTGCAGGATCCGTGACTTTTCCGCCGTCTCTGTGCAGTCCACTTTGCAGCAGTAATTGAAAAGGAGATAAGAGGAGCTGTCGCTGCCAGCCCTGCTCACCCTGCTCTGCTCGCAGTGCATTTGCAGGCGCCTGCACTCTGTGTGTTGTCATCTCATGCCTGAATGCCTGGACCCAGCTCCTTTATTCCTGCCCTGCCCTGTGTGCCACTTGGTGTGCTCTCAACCTCCCCAGTGGTTCTCCACTTTGATGGCACCATGCAGCGATGGCAGCATAGAGCTGACACTCCCTGTGGGTCTGCTTCCAGCCTGGTATTCTGTGATTCTATAGAGCAGGAGGTACAGGGCAATACCTGTGGATTGGTCAGGGTGGGGAAGAAGCAAGGGCAGGATCCTGCACCCACTCTTCCCAGCCTCATCCTTCCCCAGGAGGCTGCAGGCACCAACCTGCACTGTGTGCTGCCTTTCTAACCACGGCCATAGTGCTTCCTCGCAGTGCTGTCCTCCACTCGGTCTAGTACAACACAAAGGATTACGTGTGAACAGATACCAGAAATGGCACAATCGCATACACACCTTATTGCTGAGCACAGTTTACACACAGCAAGGAACGACCTCATCTGGAACGGCATGCTAAATCCCAGCCCAGCACGTCCTCCTTCATTCCTTAAGAGCACGGTGCCCTCACAGCACAAACAAACACGACACTTCAGCACTCAGAGCTCCTCACAGTCCTCCCAGCATCCATCGTTCCTCCTGCTCTTCGCAGTTCTGCTTTGTGCTGAAGTGGGGATCTGCACTCCAGAGATGTAAAAGAGGTGTAAAGTGCCACTTGGCAGAGGTATGGGCATCTGCAGTGCCCTCACGTGAGGAACGGCACCGGGAAGAGCCCCAGCCCTGCAGCACTGCCCTGTGCCCCTGCAGACCCCCCAGTGCTTTGCTCTGGCTCTGAGCACTGACCCAGATGCAATCCAGGCCCACACCAAGTGACGGAGCTGAGCTTTGAGCCCTGCTCCTTGAGTGGCCCATGCTTCTTTCTGGTGGCTTTTTTTTTCCCCCTTTTGTGATTTATAAAAAGCAGTGAAAATGCTCCAGCGGGGCACCAGCACCGACGTCACCATTGTGAGAGCCACTTCCCTCTGGCTCCTATTTTTAACCAACCTCCCGGCATCCCTGCTGCCCACACGCTGCTGAGAGCTCTCCAAAGCTTAACAGCTTTGACATTTTCCTTTCTGTTTTCCTTCAAATCCATAACATCACCCGACTGAGCACTACAGCCTGTTTGCGTCCTACTGCCTGCACGTACACATCCTCAGCCCTAAGGCATCAGTGGGCACCGAGGTGTCCTGCTTCCATGGATGGCTGCAGATGAGCCCAACCCCAGCCCACCCCCCCATACCCACTGACCATGTCCCCAAGTGCCACATCCCTGCGGTTCTGAACACCTGCAGGGATGGTGACCCATCACTCCCAGGGCAGTTCGTGCATCACAGCTCTTTTGGAGAAGAAATTGTTCCCAAATCCTGACCGAAGATCTCAAAAACATTCGGAGGGCTCATTCTTTGTGCTTCCCATCTCATGCACACCCACCCCTCTTGTGTCTGCTGAGCACAGTGTGCACAGAGCAGGGCTGGCATTACCACAACCACACTTAGTTCTTCCCCTCCTTTGGAGCCCAAAGCTCTGTGGGGTTCAAAGGCCCCCAGCAGCATGCTATCATCTCCGGGTGGAAGATTACAGCCAGTACCGAAAATTGCACAAAATGCCTTCCCAATGATGGAGATTGCAGGGAGCCTGGGAAAATTACCTTTTTCATTACGGCTTAAAAACACCGCAATCTCAGCCTGTGCCTGAGATTCCAGGAACTGCTGCGCTGCTCAGAACAGGGAGAGCAGGAAAATGGAGCCAGGTGTGCTGGGACCCCGTGACCGCTCCTCTTAAATCCCTGCACCGTGGCTGCTGCTGAGCTTCCTGCAGCACACAGACAGCAGGGAGAGCTGCATGAAGGGCTGTGCGTGGGGTTTGTGAGCTGCCTGGGCTCTGTTCTTGTCTGGGTAAGAGAAAAGCTGCCCAGAAGTGTTGGGGCAGGAGCACAGCAGCAGGTGGCAGAGCCTGGAGCTCCAAAAGCAAGATGCCTTTTGCCCAAAACCTTTGGGAAAATGTAAAGGCGAACGGTGCAAGAAATGTGGGGGTTCTGAAAATTTACTCGACTATGGAAATACATTTTCTTTGGCAAATCAGAGAAGGAAGACAGCTTTGGCCCGCAGCCCATCCCGCTTTATTGCTGAACCGAAGCCAATAATAAAATTAAAGAAACAGAGAAAAAAAAATACAGCACTGAAAGCATAAAGAAATGGAAAAAAAATATATATGGAACCAGCAACAATAAAGATAAATCAGAAGTTTGGCAAAGTAGAAAATATATGTGAAATGCTAAATAGATCTTGGTAAAATGCTCACGGTCAGCAAGGCAGGTGGGAATAGGTGACATCCCACCACGAGCCAATCCATCAGTGGGACACCATGAGATGAACACGGTGCAGCTGCTAGCTGCAGAAGCAATATGCAGAATAGAACATATTTTTTGTACATGAAAAACAATGTGCCATCCCTGCTAACTGGGGATAAAACACAGCTCAGCACGTTTTAAAGCACTCCGTGCTGCTGCTGTAAAAAGGTGTTTGGATGCAATGCGCTGGTGTGGCACAGCAGCTCTGCTTCCTATTGCTGCTCCATCCATATTTCCTCTGCCCGGATCAATTTCTTCCCTCATATTTATCAGGCAGCGAATCTTATTTCTTGAAGCAGTATAATAGTGGGGTGCTAAATAATTTCATTAAGGTCGGTGGGAACAGATGCATCCTGGCTTTGAAAGCATTACTTCCAATTGAATCACCCGCGTGCATTCACTCTCAGGCAGTCCGTTCTATAGGGACACTTAATAACAACAGTTCCTCTTCTCTGCTTGCTCTCCGAGGGCACAAATCTAATACACTGCTTTCCAGCTCCAGTCCCTGTTGGCACTGAGTTTTTCCCAGTGCAGGTGCTCAGTGTTGGCCATGCAGCACTCAGTGCTGCTCTCCTGCTCAGCACCATGCAGTGATCTGTTGGTACCTGGCACCCACAGCCAGCATCTTCCCCAAATGAAAGCAGAAAGTGCACGCAGGTACTGTTGTCCATCAATACAGATTAATTGAAAAGAGCCCTCTCCCCACAAAGCGTTCCATTAAGAAGGATGTGCAAAGAGCCCTTCTGCTGCCACCCGACCCGTACGCACGCGCTCTGTCCCTTTTTATGGCACACCTGTAAGAACAGATTTCACGCCCCATCGCTTTGCAGACAGCTGCATTTACTGAGCTGTGCTGGGTGAGCACATTGCCACCTTCAGCTGCTCCCCAGGTCTGGGGCAGGGTGGTACAGGGGGGTCTGGGACCTGCCCTGACTGCTCCTGCACGCTGCAACTGCAGACAACCAGCAAAGGACCTGGGGAGCCCTCAGAACCTGTTTTGCATGAAAAAAACTTTGTTCTTCCTTTTATCTGCTTGCTTTGTCAGAATGGAAGAGTGCCAGCTGGAAGGGGCTGCACAGAATTGTGTCTGCAGAGCGCTGAAAGTGGCCACCATCAGTGCAGCAGCACTGGGAGGGCTGCTCCCATGGGCATGGCAGTGCCAGGCACAGACTGACACATCAGCCAGGCTCCCAAGGCCCCTTGGAACTGTCAGTACAACCCCGTGTTCCTGCAGAGCCCACCTGCCCTGCCCTGCCCTGCAGCCTCGCTTGCTGCCTGATGCTCCCATAATAGATCCAAAGCTCTGCAGGGTGTGACCTTGTCTGACAATGTGCCTGACTGAATGTCTGAAGCACGGTTTAAAATAATTAATAATAAATGCCAACATCAGAATGCACCAATGTGGGAAAAAAAGGAACAGCAGGCACAAGTCCAATCCCAACCTACCCAACCAAACCCACCAACCAGGTGCCCCTGTGCCACATCTCCACGTTCCTGGGCAGCAAAAAGACACGAGAGGCCCTTTCTGCTGACTTCCTGAAGATGCTGCATGTGATGTTTGCACCCCCTAAGTCCGCTGGCAGCAGAATACCTGTGATGAGGCATTCTCATTAGATGTTGGTGTTAACTGCAAATGCTGTTGAAAGCTGAGGTGCGTTGTTCTGCTGTAGCCTATGTGACCTCAGTGAGGGACGACCAAAGGAGCTTTCTCCTTTGAGGAGCTCGGAGAAGAGATGTCTATCACTGCGGCACTTGGAAACTTTGCTGCATTATTATAGGAGCAGAACAGATTTGGCACCATCGATGCAGTTGGTGCTGCCCCCAGCCCAGGCAAGTGCTATTCCCCTTCCACTTTCCATTCCTTTCCTAGTTAGACTGACACACGCAAAATGTTTCTTTAAAAACCACCTTATCCAAGTGCCCTGTGCTGGACTGGAACACCCACAGCTCCGTCAGGGGCTCAGAGCCCCATGCAACTGGACCAGGGCCAGCCACAGCGCAGTGAAGTTTCTCCCTCCTTGAGATGAATCCCTGAGAACCAGCAGGGAAGGCTGTGAGACACGCTCCTGTTTGCTTTGCACAGAGGAGGGATGGAGGTTCTTTTCTGGCAGGGGTGGCAAACAAAGCTCCTGCAGGCTCAGGTTGCTTCTGAATGCACGGTGCTGTAGGAGAAGCACCAGCAGGCAGCGCGCGGGGTGCATCTGTTAGGGCAGCTTCAAGGGTACACTTGAAAAATTAAGATACAAGAGAGAGTCTGCGGATCTGAAATACCACGTACACGTCTGCGGATTTGGAGAACAGGCTCAACAGACAATGGAGCATCTGGTTGCAAAACGCAGACAAAGCCAATAATCAGCCTGATGCTTATTTTTATATCATCATTCACTGCGGTCGCCGTGCCCTGCCTCCCGACAAGCAGCCGATGGGGGGAAGGCGGCAATGGCTGCGGGCGGCACGAGGAGCACACAGCAAAATGCAGTCTTGTGGGAAAGGCAGCTGAGCTGCTTCCCTGCTGCATAACCTCAGTGCTCCCAGCAGTGCTGGGATAGCCCCATGGCACGCAGGGTGCCCGCAGCACGGCGTGACCAGGGCAGGGTGCTGAGACCCGCTGCAGTCGGCATTGGCAGGGAGAAGCAAAACGACCCGAATGTAAGCGACAAGTGGTGCTCGAGCAGGAAACGGTGCCTTGCTGAACTCTGCACATAAAATGAGTGGAGAGAGTGGAAAACGTCTGAAGCAATTTGAAGGAGTTTATTGAATCCCCGCAGGGAGCTCCAGATGGTCTGTGTGGCCAAAGCCGCGCTTGTTGCTCATGCAGAGGCTGCACTGAGTTTTCAAGAGCATTCCTGACAGCAGCGCCGTGCAAAGCCCCACAGCCACATGTTTCCCCTCTTTCCTCACCGAAGCACTTCAGGGCCCCTCAGCACTGCCATGGGACCCCTCCTGCACAGCCCCGTAGTGCCATGCTCAGCTCACAGCCTCCCCATGCTTTGTTCTTTGGGAACCAGACCCACTCTCAGCCCTGCTTTATGATGGCAATCTGTTGTCATTGAGCTGTAGGCTCTTCCATTCGGTTTTTCAGCCACGTTTGGGCTGTGGCAGCAGATCCTCCAGCATTCTTCCTAAAGTAAAGGAAGAAAAGGATCCGGCGTTGTCTTTCTCCTATTTGCGCATTTTTAATTGGACCGTAAATCCCACTTTGTTGTGTTTTAGAAGGTTATTTCCCAATAGAACTGTCTCTTCTCTGATGAGGGCAGAGATTTATTACCCAATTTCCGAGCTTTATATTTCCCTTTCGGTGTGTTGCTTTAGCAGCTCCCTGGTTACACAGACAGCCCTTTTTTCCCATTATTTTACAGCTGAATTTCTTCCAGCTCCTCCTCACAGCACGGTGCTCTCAGCACCTCCCCAGGACGCACCCTGGCCCTCCCATGCCCCATTCCCACTTTCTCTCTTTGAGATGCCCATAACCAGGCATTGCTCTGCAATATTCCACTGCTTTTACAGCTCTGACCCTGGGCGCTGTGCACAACACCTCATGAAAAGGACATCTGAGGTTTTATTTTCATACCCCCACGGAGAACATAGGGGTGACCTTCAATCCAGCTGGTGGTCATTAATCAATGGTTACAGCCACCGCAACGCCCTACAGGAACAGCCAGAAGCTTGCACCACTCAGCAATGTTTGAACCAATGAGGAGCAATCGGAGCCACAGCTGATTTGGGTACCAACACCATGCAGCCCAGTGGTAAAGCCGGTTCCCCAGATGTCCTCATGGTTGGTGTGGTCCCTCCTGGGAGCTGAGCTGCCTGCAGACCCCTCTGCACACCCTGGTGGTGTTTTTTTGAGGAAACACCTTGCTGCCACACACTGAAGAAGCCTCATTCTCTGATGTTATATCAGCCCGCTTATACAAAATATCTCAGCGCAGACTTCAAAGGTGGCAGGGGAGCCCCAGGAGCTAATTGGCCCCATTGTTTCCAGCACTGCTTCTGGCACAGCTCTGTAATCAGAGCAGGAGCAGCATCAGCTATTGGTGTTTGACACCGCTCAAAAGAATGAGAGCTCACAGAATAATTCAGCACAGCTGAGAAAAATGGGTTTTCTTCCCCCCTCGTGGAAAAAGCTGTGATGTTTCCACCAGTGCTGAGTGAGCACTGAGAAGACCACAGAATCACTGAGGCTGGAAAAGCCCACCAAGATCCCCCAGCACAACCACAGCCCACCCCCCCTACCCACCGACCATGTCCCCAAGTGCCACATCCCCACAGCCCTGAACACCTCCACCACTCCCTGGGCAGTGTGCCACTGCATCACTGCTCTTCTGAGAAGCAGTGTTTCCTAATATCCAACCTGACCCACTCCTGGTACAACTTAAGGTCACCCCTTCTCATCCTATTGCTGCTACCCAGGAGCAGAGGCTGACACCCCCCCCTCCTCCCCCCCCCCAACAACCTCCTTCCAGGGTACTGGACTGCAGACCCTGGCTGCTCCGAGGGTTTGCATTAGAAGAAGAAATGCAGGAAGAAATGAACTTGCGTAAGTGAGAGAAAACAGGGAGCCCAAATCTATGCCTCAGACCTGGACACTTGTTTCAGCAGCACAGCATGCAGCTCAGACAGGATCCCGTAGGCTCAGAGAACTCAGCTGGAATGAAGAGCACGGCGTGTTAATCCCGTTAGGGCTTCCACACTCCTCCCGGAGTTTATTGCAGTGTCATTACTGCATTAAGGCTCAGTTACACAAAGCAGGAGCAGGGGCTGAACCAGCAGGATTTGGGGTTTCATGAAGCCTGCTGTCTCCGAGATAATGCATTATTTTCATCTCCGTTTGAAAGCATTAACAAAAATGTGTTAGCTCAGTGTGAACGCTTTAGGAAGAGCCTCCCAAATGCAAAATGCTGAGCGCACAAGCTTGAGTGCACCCAAATTGACTCACGTTTTTGGGGAAGCACACACTTAATTACTACAATATAGAGAAGGATTACGGCTATCAGAAGTGTGTGAGGTGAGCATGGAAGGGTGTGCTGGGAGATGGCAGCGAAGGGGACATGGATGGGGGGATGGATGCACACAGCCTGAACCCAGCAGCAGCAGCACCACGGATGTAAAAAGCCAACAGTAGCCTTGAAACATTGCACCCAGTGAAAAGGGCAAGTTTTGACAAAGAAAGTATAAATGGCTTCTCCTACCACCTCTATTAGTAACACTTTTACCCGTGCTTCAGCTCATGCTCCTAAATAATATCAGTATCAGGTTGGATATTAGGAGAAATTTCTTCTCAAAGAGTGGTGATGAACTGGCACACGCTGCCCAGGGAGTGGTGGGTCACCATCCCCAGAGGTGTTCAGAACCACAGGGATGTGGCAATGGGGACGTGGTCAGTGGGCACGGGAGGGGTGAGCTGGGATTGGAGTTGGGGGTCTGAGAGGGCTTTTCTGACCTCACTGATTCTATGTGTGTCCCCAAAAGTCAGGCTGCTCCTGCTGAGCAGGAAGGCACATGGAATTCTGATCTCTGCTGCCCCGTGCACTTCTGTACCATCTGAGAGTTTGGCTCTTTGCCTGGGACTGAGCTCCAGAAGTTCTGATGCAATTGCTATAGCTCTCAGCTACAAACACAGCCACTTCCCAGCTGCCCTGCTGCCTTCCAGCTCCCTGGTCGTGCTTGCAAAGCAGCTGCTGTCTGAGCTCACACACCTGGAAGGACACACAGGCATTTGTAAACGTCATTGGAGAGAAAAGCTGCAAAGAGCTCAGTACCACAGGGCTCTGCTTGGCCAGTCAGGCCAGTAATTCCCCTTCTTACCCTTTGCTTAATGCTTTCAGTGCCTGCCTGAAACCAGGAGCTCAATATCAAGCACCACTTCCCCTTCCCTGCTCACCTCCACGCTGCTCGGGGGCAACAAACACCCAAACCAGCAGAAGCTGTTATATAAAAATAAAAGCAGTTGCAAGCAGCAGCCGAGCACCCCCAGCTCAGCCCTTCGCTCCATCCCCAGCTGCATTTTAGGAGCAATAAGTGATCCCCCAGCTGCTGAAGTGCTAACAGGGCAGCGGTTTGACTCCCCGCTCCCATTACTATTCCACCTGAGAAAAGCAATTACAGCTGAGAGCCTGTCGTGCTCTGCCTGGTGCTGTGGCCCCGGGGAGCCAGCACAGTGCTCAGCCCCAACTGTGCTCAGCTGTGCTGCAGGTGATGATGCCCTGGATGGAACCCAGGTGGAGCAGTCCCACAGCACACAGGGCTGGTGGGCGCATGGATACCAGTTGGATTTTTAGTTGCTGCTGGCAGTTAATGCACAGAAAGGAGCGAGATGTTGGCTGATAACTGGCACAGATTTCCGCCCTGGGAATATCTGTCCTTTCGTCAGCTGAGGGTTTTCAGTGTCTAAAACAGCTCACGGGAGCTCGAAGGCAGCACAAACCCGGGGTTCCTGCAGAGTGAACCTGAGACCTTTTCCTCCCTGTGAATTTCTGAGCGCTTTCCTGGTGGCCCAGCATTGCCAGGCCACACCGTGCAGCTTTGTGCTGCTTGTTCCATTCGCTCTGCAGCCCACCAGGAGAGCATGCAACAACAGTTTCCTTTCTTTTGAAAGGATAGATGGGGGGGGATGGCCCCAAGCAGCTGCACTGCCCCGGACAGCAGCAGAGCTCATATGACCGCACTGAGCTGGGCTCAGTTCTGTGATCCCGAGCAGAGACCCATCCTTCTGAGCCACGATTCTCCCACCTGCAAACAGATTTCAAACCCACTCCTTCCCCTCCTTGCCGTCAATAGCTGCTGTCGTTTTGTCTCTTTAAACTATAAAGCCACAGCGTTCTCTTTATAGTACAAAGCCCAGCGAAACGCTGAGCAGTGGGGTTATTCCGACTCATTGTCTGGTGAGATGAGATTGAGGTCAGGCCTTGAAGTATTTCCACAAACAGCATTTAAGAAGCAAAATAATTCACATCGTGCTTCCTGTGAGCTGCTGCCTGAGAGGGAACCGCATCCCTGCCCACCCCTCCCTGCATGGGAAGCGGGGGCTAAAGGGGCACCTGCAGGAGGAGCCTTCTGTCTGCTGTGCTTCCCCACGTAGTGCTGGGCTGGGAGGTGCCAGAAGCACCTTTTCCAAACAGCCTTTAAATATATTGCACGCATCAAGAATGAAGATGCTCTGTGTGCCAACAGAACCGTCTCTCTCCAAATTTGCTTTCACGTGGACGGCTCTGATTCATCTCACGCTCTCTTGCTCAGCACTATGAGACTGAAGGCACCGTTTGGGTTTTGCAATGAGGGGTTCAGATCTCTGGGCTCAGCTCCACGTGCAGAAGGAGTGTTTTGCCCAACGTTGTGAGCTTCCCACGCAGCCCACCACTCACTGCAGACACACCATGGGGAGGAGAAGGTTCTTGGGCACTGCACATGGATGGGGTGGGCATCGGGCAGCCTTCACTCCCAGCTTTCCTGCTTCTCTCCCTTGAATGCTGTTTAATTGAAGCCAAATTCAGCTCGCTGCACCCCACGCTCCCTCTGCACCTCCCACCCACATGCAGCCCTTTCTTCCGAGTTCACCCAACTCCCAGCAATCCTCTTTTCCATTGAACTCATGCCATTCTCAGCTCATCGCTCCCTGCTTACCCCTCATGGCTAACAAACAGCACACAGGAAATACCCATTCTCCTAAAAGGAAGGGAATTGCTGAAAAAAGCCACTTTGGGAAAAGCAGCAGGCGGTCATTTCCCATGCAGAGGCAGCTCCCCTCTCACAGCCCCACCTGCAATATCTGACCCTGTGTGTGCCCCACAGAGCTGCAGCCACACAACAGTGCAGATTCCAGGTGGACAATGCGGACCCCTGCCCACCACAGCACCTGTAACTCAGTGCATGACCCTCCACCCCATTAACCCCCAACCCCCTGCAGTAGCGTGCTCCTCACAATGCTCGTTACAGTGGCACATTGCATCTCATTAATTAGCTCTGCATGGATCAGTGCCATCCCTGGGAAGCCATCATGCAGCAACACACCACTGAGTGCCCACACAGCCCCCAGGCTTTGGGGTCAGCTCAGAGCAGCTCACCCACTGCTGTTCATGGTAAAGTTGGGAGCCCTCAACAATGACGCTCCTTTTGCACTGCATGTGAATCCTTTAATAAAGTTTTCCTCTTCCACCTCCTTTATAAATAAAGCATTCTTGAAGTTTCCCCTTTTCCGAGATACCAAACTCATAATTTACCTGCTTCAATTTGCGATCTGCTCATCTGGCTCAGTGATATTAATGCACATGCAGCTCCATTAGCACGCAGCTCAGGCTGCGCTCAGCTCTGCCCCTATGGCAGTCAGATCCTTGCAGTCCCCCCATTGCAGGGGGCACAGACGGCTCCTGGGCTCTGCCACATGCTTTGTTCTCCTCTTTCAGAAGGAAAGGGCTTTTTCTGGCCCATTCTGAATGCTTATGGGACACTCAAGTTCTCCTGCAGCTCCAGGCGCATCCCTCCGCTCCGTGTGTGGCTTGTGAGCAAAGAGTGAGGGATGGGGAAATGAAATCTATTACAGAGCTTTCATCTCTTTCCCTGCAGAGGAGTTTGGGCAGAGGGCAGAGGGATGCAGCACAAACCATCTTTCCAGAGGACTCTGTGCTTTTTTCCCCTCTCTCAGTGCTTTCTATTAAAAAGAGTGGGGAGGAATGGACAGGATGCCAGCCAGGAGGACCCCACTATGGGTTTGGGATTTTCAGCTCCAAAACAGAGCTCTGTTTGCCAATCAAACTCCATATCTATCAGGAGCAAATTCTCAGCAGGTGGCACAACAATCTTGCAAAACCGAACTGTTAAATATTTAGGGCAGATGACAAACAATATGTCATAATATTTGCAGAACCGCGTTTGCTATTCCGCGCCTCATCTCGCCGTTTTTGGAGGCATCCACGGGAGAATGGGAAACAATTGACTGCCACTATTTGGTTACATTGTGAATGAAGTGTAGGATTTAATTTCGATTCCTTAAGCCTAATATTGCAATGCTGCACGCCAGGTGGATTTTAACACTTATTAGCTGGGGCCTCGCAATGAATATTGAAGAGGAATTTAATTAACATGTGGGAACTCTGATTTTAATTGAGTTCAGGGTTTTATTTCAGATTTCATTCCAATGTGGGACACCTCTAAGTCTCACTCCCACTTCCAGGCAGTGCTGCCAGGACAGCTGCTGAGCACACACAGCCCCAGAAAGGTTTGGGGAGCAGAGCAGTGACAGTGTGGCAGGGCACGATGCAGGGAAACACTATGGGTGAGCTCTGTATTGGTGGCAACCTCAGCAAAAACAGATCCAGATCCACATGCTTCTATCCCTTACACCCAGCTCTGCTATCCCATCTGCTCCCAGCTCTGCTCCCCCCTGCACCCAGCTTTGCTATCCCATGCATTCAGCACTGCTATCCCATGCACCCAGCTGTGTTATCCCATGCACCCAGTTCTGCTATCCCATGCACCCAGCTCTGCTATCCCATGCATCCAGCTGTGCTGTCCCCTGCACCCAGCTCTGTTATCCCATGCACCCAGTTTTGCTATCCCACACACCCAGCTGTGCTATCCCATGCATTCAGCACTGCTATCCCCTGCACCCAGCTCTGCTATCCTCTGCACCCAGTTTTGCTATCCCATGCACCCAGCTGTGCTGTCCCCTGCACCCAGAGTTGCTCCCTCCTGCACCCAGCACTACTGTGCCACACTGTGCATTAGGTAAACCTGACTCTTCCTGGCATTTCCATCGCCCTTACCTTGATGGAATCTACTCCTAGGAGACCACGATGACATTTTTTTAAATTAATTAATTGAGCCTGCTTTTTAAAAAAAAAAAAAAAAAAAAAAAAAACCCCGTTTAATTTTAAAAACGGAACAATGAAAATTAGAAATGTAAATATCATTAGGAAATCTGTTGCTCACTTAATTCCTTTCTGCTGTAGCACTGCAGAAGGCCTTTGATCTCCTCTTGGCGCTTTGATCCGCTCTTGGCCGGGGCTGCTGCGAGGGCACAGAGCTCACCCCGTGCAAACGAGGAGCAATGCCAGGAGCTGCAGCAGCCCCCACCCCGACCCTCAGTGTCCCCGCATTGCCCCGGTGCACCAGCAGCCCCCCACCCCTATCACAACCCAGCAGTGGGAACACAGAGCCAGACACATCCCTGTAGCTCCCTGCGGGTGTCCCATTGGGCACAGCCCCTCAGCCCGCCCCGATCTACTCCTCGTTACAGAACGAGCCGCCAAATTCCATTAATTTCTCATTTAGTGAGGCTAAAGTGCTGATACATACATTTTAGCTACAGTGCTCTTAATCAGTTAATTTAACCAGAAACATTAATAATGTATTTCTTTGCCACTTGACTGCTCATCCGTTAAACGGCTTATCCATAGGAGAAGGATGTCACCCCTCGTGACATGGAGTACCTAATACAGTGCAAATGGAATAAGATTTTGCATATTTAATATCAGAATGAAGAAAGAAGGAGATGCCGTCTCCTGGGAGCTGCACTGTGCGGCTCGGCGCCGAGCTGGGCGTGCTGCCCTGGCAGGAGGAAATCCCTCCTTACAGGACAGATTTCATTTTCTGCTCGAATTCATCTCCTTGGCATTACTCAGCAAATAACTCTCTGTCCCCGTGCTGAACACTGGGGGTAGCTCTGATGCTGACATCACCCCCAGGTCCCTCACCAGGGGGGGCACAGAGCGCTCGGACCAAGGGAAGCTGTGTCCAGGGTTGGAGTGTTTTGTGGTAGCAGCTCATTAGGAAACATAGAAAAATTTGGGGGGGGAATAAGTAGTTGTTGCTCTTTTTTTTCTCTGCAGAGATAATGCCTTTGCATTCTGTTGCCTCCATCACATTTGGTACTATTGCAGCAGCCATGTGCTGAGTGGGCAATCCTGGTTGTGGCCTCCAGCTGCACCAGGGGAGAGTCAGGTTGGATAGTAGGAGAAATTCCTTCTCCAAGAGTGCTGATGCATTGGCAGAGGCTGTGCTGGGAGTGCTGGGATCACCATCCCTGGGGGTGTTCAGAACTGGAGGGATGTGGCAATGAGGGATGTATGGGCATGGAGGGGGTGGGGGGGAGTGGACCTGGGGATCTGAGAGAGCTTCTCCAACCTGAGTGATTCTGTGATTCTATGGCTGGGCAGTGTTCACTCCATCCTCAGAGCACAACTCAGGGAGCTCCCTTTGCTTCCCACTGATGTTTTCTTCCTGAGAGTTCAGACACAGCCTTAGGAACACACAAAGCAAGGCAGTGTCGTCCCCTGACTGCACCACTCCCAGCAGTGGAAGCAAAGTGCCAAACCTCCCCTGGTGGATGCACAGGCAAGGGATGTGCAAAGCTCAGCCCTGTGCTCACACCATCCCCAAACGGGGCACAGCAGAAGAGGACGAAGTGCCGGCGCAGGGCGCAGGGCGAGGGGAGGCAGCAGCTCTCGTGCTGCACCCAGCGAGAGCGATTTCAAACCGAGCACTTCTGCCAGGATGTCACAGGGAAAGGCTGTCAGAAAGCTGTCTAAATGTGTTAACAACACTGTCAGCGGGGGAGAGAGAAGTGCTATCGGAATGGTTGTTCTTCAGAGCTAAATAACTCCGCGATTTTGTGCGGAGTAGAAGACGAGATCGCACCACGCACCGAGCGCTGAAGGAAGTTCTTGCTGAGGATGGAGCTGTTTGTTTTGTTAAAAAGGGGGAGGGAGAAGAAAGTGAAAACCTGAACCACTCTGACTTTCCTGACCTGGCTTTCTGCAAAGCTGAAAGCAGCTCTGATTGCAACCAACAGAGCAGAGCTGAGAGGGTGAAGCAGAGGATGGGGCCCGGACACAGCTCTGCTCTCCTGGCACAGCTCTGGATTCTCACCATCCCTGGTTGGGATGGGGCAGCAGTGCACAGGTTTGGGCTCAACCCTTCCCAGAGCTCCACATCCCAGGCACAGGTTCAGCCTTCTGCTTTGGGTTCTCGTTATGAATTGCTGCTCAATTCCCACCTCAGCAGCAGTGTCAGTGGCCATCCAGTCAGATCGAGTAACACAAAATAATAAGACATGAAGCAGATCCTAATTAGCGTGCTTTCTCATTTGCTGATTGACATTCTCTGGAGAGCAATTAGCCTACTCTAAAGGGAAAAGACAAACATTTACTTAACCTGCCTGGTGATTGATACCTGAACTCCAAGAAGTCAGAATCCCAGCCATTGCTGGGATGTGATGACTCAGAGTTTCTCCCTGTGCCTTCCCCAGATACTGCAGAAAAGCACAGAGTTGCAGTGCATGGAGCTCACCCAACAACCCACCGCTGCCACCCACCCCCACCCTGACCATACCATCCTGCACTCCCTAGTCTGCTCCACCACCAACTGCTTACAGTCAGTGCTGATGATGGAGGGCATCCAGCAGCAATCTGCACTGAGGCATCTCCCATGGGCTGGTTCCCAGGTCTGGTTCCCATCGTACCAAATGTTGCACAAAAACAAGGTTTTTTGGGGAAAAAAATACAAGCAAACAAACCTCAGTGTGAGCTGAGCAGCCCATAGCATTGCAAGGTGGATCTGTGTGTCATTGCCTGGGCAAGGGAACAGCAAGGTCCCTTTCTGGGTGTTCTGTGCAGCGAATGCCCTCTGAACCTTTGCACAGCAGCTCTGGGTGCTGCCAGCATCCCTGAACTCAGCACAGCACCGTGGGTGAGCGGGAGGAGAAGCTGAGACAAAGAGCAGCTCTGAGGAAAAGCCACCAGCCCCACATCAGGGAGCAGCAACCACTGATCTCCCCAACGCTGGAAGTAACTTCAGCAACACCTGGGTGGAGACAGAAGTGGTTGAATGAGAAGCGGCCACACCAGAGAGCTTTTAGTTTTACTATCTCTGATAAAACTGCTTTACAAGTATATAAAAGTGGAAGCTGCTCTGCTGTTGGCTTTTAACAGCCTGTTGGCTCTCCGTGTTCCACCCAAGAGGAGCGCAGCACAGCTCCTATCCCCCTGCAGCCATTGCACCCTGCAGAGCTGACAGGTCCTCCGAGCTCCCTCTGCTCTCAGGACCACTGGGAATTCTGGTGTGTCCATGGAATGGCCGCTTCATGTTCATTTTGAGGGTAAACGCTCAGTTTTCAGACCTTGTGCTGACTTCCCTGTGCTGCTCAGTGGAAAGCTGCTTGCTGGAGCCCTGCAACGCGTTGCACTGAGGGGTGCAGGGGGTCCCAAGTCTCCCTGTGATCTGCAAGCTGATGCCATCCCACAAATCATCTCCACTTCGCTCAAATGGAAAAGCTGCAACAATTATTTTCATAATTAGCTGCCTTTTCAAATTAATGCCAGTTATGCTATGTAATCATGATGAAGATTATGCATTAATCAGCTGCTCCAAGCCGGTTATTAGGCTCTTTAAATAATGATTGCAATGAATATATCTGAAGGAGAGACCCAGAGCCAGGAGAGAGGCAGCACACAGCATCCCTCGGTGCTGAGCACTCAGTGGTGCCTGCTGCTGGCACCTCTGCAAACACGGATTTCACATTGCTGATGTTTGCAGCACCCAGCAGTGCAGTCAGAGATATATGGCTCCTTCCTGCCCTCTTCCACTGCCTGGTACTAAATTCAAGCTATTGGGTGGTTGCACGGAAAATTTGTTTCTGTCAAAAAACCTATTATATCCAATTGGATGTCTGGAATGGGAATTTATTTGGGCTCAAGCAGCAGTAATCCACATAGGCAGACCTTCTGTATTGTGCCCTAATAAGATGTGCTGCAAAGGAGCTCTGAAAGCTCTGGGCCTTATGTCAGCTGCTCAGTGATCGATGTCACACGAACCCAGTTATCATTCCGGGATGATGCTGGAAAACAAAAAATCCTTTGCTACAATGTTCTGGGCAGTAAATCTTTGAACAGAAAGGATGAACCTCATGCTCACTTCATTTCTGTTTATTGTTTCTGGTGTAATATTGAGCAAGAATTTTCCCTACCCTGTGAAACTTGGATGAGCTACTAGTGAGTACAAGCTGATAGGGATGAATCCATCTCTCCATAGCCAGAGGTTACAGCAGGATCCAGTGAGCACGGGGCTATGGGGCAGTCATCCTGGGCTCCTGCCCACACTGCTGGGCATTCTACACTGGTCATAAGTGACTTCTTGGAGATCCCATAGGATTGAAATGGGTCTCTGGAATCTTTTCTTTACTCTTCCCCCCCATTGCCCATGTTACTACTGAGACCTAAAATATTTTTTCCCATTGGAAACATTCAGTGAACAACTCCAATATCTGTAATGAAATACTTTAGGTCCACCTTAAATTGAAAAGGAAGATTTTCTTTCCACTAACGAACCCAGAGCCCATCTGTTACCAGTTGCACTTGCTTATCTCGCTCATCCATTAATTATTTTGGTTTACTTTTTAATAAGATGGAGCAAGGTTTGTGAGCCTTTCTGCAGCTCTGTGAAGGGCGCGGGGCTGTGCCTACAATGATGTACAAGTGCATAATTTACAGCCACCCCGAGTTGCTTCCATTAGGTTGGCTGTCAGCGGGGAATTGAGGACAAGACGTAGCAATCCGGAGCTGAGGAGCCAGGCAATGCCACGACATGAGCTGGCTGCCCATGGGGAGGTGTAATGGCACGAACAGCTCCTGAGCACGGGGAAGCAGCATCCGAGATGTGCACTATTGAGCTGATATGCTGTGGGGTAGGCAGATCTCTGCTGGTCTGAATTAAGGACTCGGATGAGCAAACATGAGGAAGGATGGAAGATGAGAAGGGCACTGAAAGGCCACGAAAAGCAGCAGCCCAGCCCAGCAGTGTGCCCCTCCCCAGGGCTGGCCCTGCTCCCACAGCATGCCACACACCTGCCTCATACAGATACTCCCAGACATCAGATTTGTCCCTGAAAAGCCGACACCAAAAGCTTCCCTGGGCAGCACCTACCAAAAACCCCAATGAGCAGAACCATTTTATGATGCTACTGCAGCCTGGGACATGCTATTGGTCAGCTCGCTGATGGCACAGCTCCATCCGAGCCTTCTCGCTGTGTACCACCATAACCACAGCATCCACGGCTTCATCCTGCTCCTTTTGTCTTCCAGGAGGGATCTTTGAGTACACCGATGGCCCCAACACGCAGGTGATGAGCGCAGAGGAGCAAGCCTTCCGATTTTCTGCCAACATCATCAACAGGAACAGAACGCTGCTGCCCAACACCACGCTGACCTACGACATCCAGAGGATACACTTCCACGACAGCTTTGAAGCCACCAAGAAAGGTGAGCAGGCAATGCATTCCCCTCAGCCACGGGCTCAGTGCACAACTGCACGGGGCCGACCCTCCAAGGCACTGACACAGGGCAGCAACTGCTCCTTTTGTCCTCACAAAGCTCCTTTCAGTGCTTGCTTCTCATCCTGCGTACAGGTCTGCAGGCCATGCTGTGTTTATTTCATTGTATCCCCAGCAATTCAAACCTCCCCGGTGCAGAACGTCGGCTTCCTTTCTTTCAGGGCAGCTTTCCTAATGCCTTGCAATGAAGCAGAGCTGTCAGAAAACCCCACGCTGCCCTTTGATTTGGAGGGAGGCAGCAGAGGCGACAGAGAAATAATCTGTTCCTGTGAAAAACTTTAGTGTTTTTTCCCCTCAAAATGCCTCCAGCCCTAAATGCAGTTATTCTGCTTTAATTTCTCGGTGAAAGCTTCAGCGGAGCTCGGGGAAGCATTATTTGGCAGAAAAGAAACTCTATTAAAATTGATGGGAAAACGCATTTGTCAGGGCAATTTTGATCATTTCTGTGCTCATACCCAACACGGCCCTAATGGCGAGCTAACCGGGCAGCCCCCATCCACACTCCCATTAAGAGGTAATTACCCTCTGGAGCATATTCAGCTCGGATCAATGGAAATGAGCTGCTCCAAGGGGGTGTCAGCCCCACATCACACCCCATGGGGTGGGCCTGGGGGGCTCGGCACAAAGGATGCCAAAGAGGAACCCAGTGGCTGGGTGGCTATCTGGCTGCAGGTAGGTGATGTCTTTGGCATCTCCACAGCTCAGTCCGTCCCCCCTCTGCCCCCACCCCACACTGCTGCCTTGCTCTGCTGATGGCCTCTCTCCCCTTGCAGCCTGTGACCAGCTGGCTCTCGGCGTCGTAGCAATATTCGGACCATCCCAAGGCTCCTGCACCAACGCCGTGCAGTCCATCTGCAATGCCCTGGAGGTGCCACACATTCAGCTCCGGTGGAAGCACCACCCGTTGGATAACAAGGACACTTTCTACGTCAACCTTTATCCTGACTATGCTTCCCTTAGCCATGCCATTCTGGACCTGGTGCAGTACTTGAAATGGAGGTCAGCCACTGTGGTTTACGATGACAGCACAGGTAGGTGAAGGAGGTGCTTTGAAAGGAGGAATCTGGGAGATTTCTTATTGTGGGTCCCATTTAGGAAGTGCTCTCAGGAACCTTCCTGGAAGCCAAATGTCACAGTGTGCAGAACACCCCGGGGTCCCTTCCCAGAGCTTTGCCATCCTTGGGCACATAGAAGCCAGGGCAGGGACAGAGGGATGGGGAGGATCAGAGCTGTGGGGCAGTGCCTGGCCCAGCTCCATGGCTGCTATTGGAAATTCACTTTCCCAGCTGAAAGCAAAGGCAGTTCTGCAAAGTTTTTTTGTTTTCTGGCTAATTCTGTAAAAAAATAGCTGACAAAGTTTTTCACTTAAAGAATGCTGTTGATGGTTAAACAAAGCAAAGAGCTGCACAGCGCTATAGATTAAAAAAGAGAAGAAACAAAAGACACATTGGAGAGCCTGTCCAACCTCATTCCACTAAACCAAATGGTTTCTGTAGGGGAGGGCTGATGAGAACACAGTTTGACATTCCTGTTTTGCAAATGTGGGTCACAGTATGTTCCCTTCGTGGCATATTCTAATGCACTTCTACTATGCACGAGGAACTCGCTTTGCTTTTCCTGCCTGCGATAGGCATCTGCTGAACTCCTTCTTGCAGCATGAGATACCAATAGCTCCTGCTCGGCTGCATTCAGCACGGCTTTGTACCTTCCACATAAAACAGGAATGAATTCTAAGGACAGCGAGACGGTTACAAGTTGTGATTAAGTGCCCGCTATGAACCACGCTATTCATAAATCTAAGTGCGTTTTCATTTTTTTCTTTCGCTGTTGCGCATGATAAATACCGCGGATTTTAATTTGTCATGTAGATAATTATCACAGCCTGTCCTTTCTCAAGGGCATATTTGCTTAAGAAAAAAGCAGTTTGACAACAGAGATGACCGAGGTTGGGAGCCCTATTTCCCTCTTCCCACCCAGCGCCAGGACCCAGCTCTGCCCTTTACTTTGATAGAACTTTAGCATTCAGGGCAGGGAGGAACGGCTTGTCTGCATCCCATATTATTACCAGAAGGAAACAGCATACTCTGATGCCCACCTGCAGGGCAGGGCAGCCCATCCCGTAACGCTCTGGGTTTGTCTTTGTGCAATGCCTGAAGGCCTCATCCGGCTGCAGGAGCTCATCATGGCCCCATCACGGTACAACATCCGCCTGAAGATCCGCCAGCTGCCGCTGGACACGGACGATGCACGGCCTCTGCTGAAGGAGATGAAGCGGGGCCGGGAGTTCCGCATCATCTTCGACTGCAGCCACCTGATGGCAGCCCAGATCCTCAGGCAGGTGAGCGGGGGGACTCTGGGGATGCGAGGGGACGTGGGGACACAGGGGGTGGGGACATGGGCTCAGTTCTGCCTACAGCAGAAGGTAAAACGTGTACATCTCATGCTAGCTCTCCTAAGGCAGCCTTTGGGCCATCCTGCACAAATGCAAAAGTGGCACCACTGAGCAGCAAGGAAAATGTCAGCTCTCAGCCCCACTCCTTGCAGCAGGGCGGCAACCATGTCCTCCTGGGCACTGTGTGCAGCTCTTGCACCCTAAGCCAGATATCGGTGATCTGCTGTCACCAGGCTCCCCCTCCTCCTTCCCTGTCTCCTGCCTCTGTCGCAGCTCCTGGCCCAGCTCCTCTCACCCAAGTGCCATTACGTGGCAGGGTCAGCATCAGACAGAGGGAAACATCTCAGGAAGAGCGCTGCTCAGATCAGCCCAGCAAGACGCTGCCATACAGATTAAATAGATGCCCTGAAGGGCTGGGAAAGCAAGCAGAGAAAGAGACTTCTCCTGCAACCTGCCTGATGCAAAATGAAGAGAAATCAGAAAGCCTGGGAGGGATTATTAAAGAAAGCAATAGAAGGGACTCATTGTCTTCTGCCTATTATTTTAGCATGCTGGCTGTGCTCGGTGCTGTTCACTTATCATGTGGTTTATTATAGTTTATTGTGCCATCTGCTCCGCTTGTCGCTGCGAGTGCAGCGTGAGGAAGATGGAGGAGGGGGGGCTGCAGGGAAGGAACTTCTCCGGAGCCCTTCTGTGTGTCAGCAGGGTTTGCTCTTCTGTCAGGAACAGCGGCCACTCCATTCCTTTCCTTCCTGGACAAACAAATCACTGCAGGACCCTATAGGAGAGCTCTGCCTGCTCACGGGCATTATCTGCGTTCTCCAGCCATGCCCATTTCTGGTCACTTTATAATGCTGTACGCCTGTTCTCTTGCTTCCCAGCCCCTCTGCTCCCCTTGGCAGCTGTCTCCAAACAGCTGCAGCTCTCCACAGTATGTAGATGTGCTGCCTTCACTTTGATGGAGCTCCCATCCCATCCTGGGGCTCACCCGCAGCTCCCACTCCCAGTTCACCACGGATTTATTTCCCCACCAACCCAGACATCAGCTGTGCTCGTGCTGCAGGTGCACGGCTGGCTGCCTGCAGCAGGACAGGGCTGCCATCCACCACCACCTCCTGGACCTGAACCTCCCATTTACTCCTATGATTTCACATGGCCTCAAAGACACCTATTTCTGTACCCAGGCATGCAGCTCTGAGAGCCCCGCAGACCACAGGCACAAGGCTCTCGAAAAGACATTCCCAAGAATCTCGGGGTGAAGATGCACCCCAGAGGTACAATTTCAAGGCTTGTGCTCTTCATCCTTTCCTTTACCCGTGGTTTTTGACATCCTGCTTCTTTCCAAACTGCCACTTCCTTCCTCGGAGCGAAATTCTGCCCTAGTAATTTCAGCAGAAAACAAGGGAAGTAAACATCTCCTGGGGGACGTGAAGTTGCTTTCCCATCAGTGGAGATTTTAAAGTGCTCCTGCATGTGTTTTTCTGCAGAAAACATGCTCACAGTCAGCACCACAGGAAGAGCCACGACCGTCTCCTGATTACGGTGTCAGAGAATCACAGAATCACTGAGGTTGGAGAAGCCCTCCAAGATCCCCAAGATCCGAGCTCAACCCGACCCATGCCCACTGACCATGTCCCCAAGTACCACATCCCCACAGTTCTGAATGCCTGCAGGGACGGTGACCCACCACTCCCTGTGCAGTCTGTGCCACTGCATCACTGCACTGTGGAGAAGAGTTTTACTCCCTCCTTTCCCTCACTAACCGCCTTTCCCTCCTCTCCCCAAGGCCATGGCAATGGGAATGATGACGGAGTACTACCACTTCATCTTCACCACGCTGGTAACGTATCTGCTCTGTAACCCCAACTATCCTCCCGTGGGGGGCTGCAGGGTGAGGGGTGGGATGCTGGGGAGGGCTGGGAGCAGAGCTGGGCTGAACAACCCAGCAGAAACCATCAGCAGCCCCACCACCATTACAGCTCCATCCTGTGTGCTCTGCAGAAAGGACTCTGCACGAGATGAGCTCTGCTCTCATTTTCCATGGGCCACTTCTTCCCAACACCAGGAGCCATTCTAGTCTGGGCTTTCCGGCATGCTGCTTTTGTTCCCACTTGGGATGCTATTGTCTACTCTACTGTTGAGTGTTGCGTGATTCTGAAAATCCAATTTATCTCTCTGCCTTTAGGAAAGCGGCAGACAAAACTAACCCTTAAAAACTGCAAAATTTATTTTTCAAATGCAAAAGACATTTTAATTACCCCTGCTACTATTATCTATTCCAGGCAGCTTTAAGCATTTCCCAGATAACCTCCTATTAATCAGCCCCAGCTGAGCCTAGAGTACATTTCATGTGTAGGTACAGCCTGGAGGCGGGAAAAGAAGAATTATAATAAATTAATAGATAAGCAATCACAATTAATGCCACTTTCCTGAAATAACAGTTATATCATGGGAAAGATATTTTAATCTGTCATTCCTTAAGGCAATGTTTTCCTAGCTTGCAACGCATGTGCTTCGGCGTCTACAGTACTAGACCCATGGGGTGCTAATGAATTAGTCTATTATGTTATACTGAATGTTTCTAAAAGGTCCCCAGTCAATACCGAGTGCAGTGCATCAACACTTGGCACGAAATGCTGCAGCAGTGTGCTCAGCAGCACGGCTCTGCTCAGTGCTCCAGCAGCAGCAGCCCCAGCTCAGCCTCCCCCATAAGAGCACAGCCCTCTGTGCAGCTCTGCTATCCCATAATGTCCTGAGCACGGACAGTCTTCTGAGTCCAACGTTTCCAGGGATTTCCCAGCAGCTTTGGAAAGCAGCTCTTTGCAAACATGGAAGATTCCCAGTGCCCCAAAGGAAGCAAGGATCCTCCAATGCTTTATGCAGAGGGAAACAGAAATCACAGCCCCCGAGCTCAGGCTGGGGAGTGGGGACATGAGGATGTCATGAATTTTTGGTGTCCACCCTGACTGCCCACTGCTGCTCCCATGGGGAATGGCATCACCTGGGGAGGAACCCCCAGATCCAGGGGAGCAGAACTGTCCTGAAGGCAGCGGGATGGAGGGGAGAATAAATCTGCAGTAAAAAAAAGTGGCGAAAGAGAACGCTGATGAGGTGGAAAATAGAACCAGATGTTCCAATTTGTGGCTGTACAGGAGCGGAAAATGTGGGAGAAACTGATAGGGCAATTCCCCCCCTGAGCCTGCTCTGATGCTTGGTGGGGCTCTGCATTGCCCAGCTGTGCTGGTGGGAGCACAGCCCAATGCTGCACGGAGCAGAGGACCCCACAGACATATGCGTGTCTGAGCTTAAGCAGCTCCATGTGCTAGCGGTCACTGTAACCCATCTGAAAGTCAGCACACAACCGGGCCCGAGTGCTGCCCTTTAATGAGATGTGAGGTTTGCACTTGCCATTTTTCAGCAAGAAAACAAAAAAAAACCCCAGCAAATGCCCCCCCAGCCCAGGTTCTGCGCTGTGCTACCTGTGATGAACAGCACTGCAGGCTGCTCCAGCAGGTTACAGCCCAGCATCCATCAGCAGCCAGCCCGGAGTGCAGGGTCATGGGGCGGCACACAAGGAGAGATCAAACCCCTAAATCTCATGAAAGCAAAACAGCTGTAGGAACTCAGATCTCCCACCGAGCACGAAGTGCTGGCTGCTGGTGAGCACTGATTGTGTTCTGCTTTGCTCAGGGCGCTGCATTTCAGGGCCGGTGTTTCTGCAGCTGCCTGTGTGCAGAACAGAGCTTGCTGCTGTGTCTGGGTGAGCACACAGCCCAGCTACATCCTGCTGGTACAGCTACAACATACAAAGCAGCCCCAAAATCTCTGGCTGCCATGCATCTCATGCCCTAACTGCACCCGTGCAGCTCTCCGCTCCCATCCGGGCTGTGTAGGCTCTGGGCTGTGTCCTGTGCTCATCACTTGGCCCCACAGCAGTGGTGGGGCACTGAGGATGGTCCCTGAGTTGGAGTCCATCTCGAGCTGAGCGCCGGAGCCAGGAGATGCATTAAGGAGTGCCCATCCCTGCTGTGTGCCAAGCCATGTCCGCAGGCTGGCTGCCAGCAGCTCAGGGCTGCTTGGCTGGGAGAGTTTTTTTTCAATTGCATAAAGGGCCCTCTCATTCATTTGCAGACTGTGTAGGCTGGTTGGAACGTCAAGAGATGCGTCTCCGTTCCTCTTTGATAGCTGTCTGCAAACTGGCGCTCTGGATTCAGAGTCACTCCACCATCCCCAGCACCCGGAAGGCTCCAGTGCTCACAGCAAATTCTCTCCCATCACCTCCCAGCTCCACCAGCACACAGCAGCATGGGTTGCAGCAGACAGCCCTGCAGCACCACTGCCTCCTGCCCACGCACTCTGCCATGGCACACACACAACCCAGTGCAAAAGAGATTAACATCCCACAGCTAAACCCAATGTTTAACCTGGTTTCTGTCTTTTAAGGATCTTTATGCACTAGATCTAGAACCATACCGCTACTCTGGAGTGAACCTGACTGGTTTCAGGATCCTCAACGTGGAGAACCCCCATGTGTCCTCCATCATCGAGAAGTGGGCGATGGAGCGGCTGCAGTCTGCGCCCAAAGCAGAGCTGGGGCTGCTCGACGGCGTGATGATGGTACGGGGCGTTGTGGTGTGAGGTGTGCTGAGGGTACAGGGTGTGATAGGACATGGAATAATGGGCTGGGGCTGCTCAACGGCGTGATGGTGTGAGGTGTGGTGGTATGGGGTGTGGTGGTGTGGGGTGTGATGGTGGTACAAAGCATGGTGATGGTACAAGGTATGGGGATGGTACAAGGTGTGATGATGGTACAAGGTGTGATGATGGTACAGAGCATGACGACAGCACAAGGCATTCAAATCCAAAGTTTTCACTGCTGCCAAAGGCAGAGCACAATGGGATTTGTCACCCCAAGAAGTCCCCAGAAGGACCAGAGCACATGACTGGACTGGGTCAGGCAGTTTGCTGAGATTGATGCAGGGAGGAAGAGCCACAGCTATGCCCAGAGACAGCTTCTGCCGCAGCTTTGATGACTCCTTTTAGGGCCTGATGGCAGCTCTGCTCCACTGAGTTACGGCTCGGAAGGTGCAGCACCTGCTCACCCATCTGTCTTCCCTGCAAGACTGTCTCTAGCCCCATAACTGCTGACTGGCTGCCTCCCGATCCTTCCCACAGGTAGCACAGCTCCCAGACTTTCACCTTGAGAGGGCTCCTCGTATCCCTCTATTCTGCTTTATTTTCCCTCGGAGAACAGTCTCATCACTCTTCTCCTTTTACTCCTCTGCAGCGCTGCGTGCAGGGGTGCAGGAGGGTCTCAGCACTACATTAATTCCCCATGAAACTGCCTGGCCACGTCCTCGTGCCCCTCTCCCAGCCCCACTGCTGTGCCAGGAGCCTGTAGGACACACACTGCCCACTCGTCATGCTCGGGTGCTGCAGCCATGGGGACAGTGCCAGTGCTGGAGGATTTTCTCCATGGCCACGTCCTGATGGATATTCCCCTTTGTTTGCTGTGGTATTTGTTTCGTTGTGTTGTACACTGTTCTGCAGCTTTGGGAATCCAGCAAACAATGTATTTTCCCCAGCAGGACTCATCACACCAGGGTGTAAAATTAACCCGGTGCCCTTCAGTGGTGTTTGGAGGAGAGGTGGGGCACTGTATGGTACCCAAAGCCATCACCTCACAGACACAAAAAGTTCTCCTTGGTTCAAAAACTGAAATGTGGGCAGATGTTGTGTAGCTGTGACGTGCTGGCTGGGTCATTTTGGAAAGTTCTCCATGCACAGGGACAAGTCACTTTGCTTTTCTTTTGCTTTCTCCTTGTACATGTGCGCATGGCTAACATGCTCTCATGTAAGGCTGCTTTACCCTCCTTAGACTAAGCAGATGAAATAAGAAAGCTCTGTTTCTATCTCCTACATTTAGAATTAGCTTCTCCATTTGACAACACAGCAGTTAGAGCACCAGGAACAGCCCGGATAGACGCACGCAGGCAGATGACATTGTGCCAAGCTCTGATTTCAGGACAGAGCTGTGCTCTTTCAGCCTGAAGAACGGAAACCCGCTCTGCTGCAGCTCTGCCCTGTATGCACGGATGTCACCAGCGCTCTGCAGAGCCACAAATGCTGTTCCCTTCCCTTTAGACAGACGCTGCCCTGCTGTATGATGCTGTGCACGTGGTGTCCGTGTGCTATCAGCGCGCCCCGCAGATGACGGTGAATTCCCTGCAGTGTCACCGGCACAAGGCCTGGCGCTTCGGCGGCCGCTTCATGAACTTCATCAAGGAGGTGAGAGCCCAATTTGCAGCTCTAATTGCTCAAAATGACTGCGAAGGTTCTGCAGCAGGAGCAGTACCTGCACACATAGCAAAGGGTTTCGTGCTTCCAGGGCTATGAAAACCCTCCCCAGCACCCCACATGTTGCTCTGGCTGCAAAAAGAGCTCTTTGTAAGAACAAACGAAGGCAGAGTTGCAGGGAGATGGTGCAAACCTGCCAGTGTGGCTTTGTAGGAAAGTCACCTTTTTACCCCCAGGCCTTTGGGAGCTTCTGGGGCAGTGGCTTTTTGCATGGGAAGTGGCTGCAGCAAAGGACACACGCCCAGGGTTGCACCTAACAGTTTGGGCACAGAATCCCATAAGGTCCCTAAACATGAAGACAGAAGCACGCTGCTGGTGTCAGGGTGCTGTGGCATGCCCTGCAGACAGCCCTGCACCCAGCCTGGGCAGCACAACCATGCAGCTGTGGGAGCAGTGAGAGGAATTGCTCCCATCACAGGCAGAGAATGAACCTCCTCTTAATCGGCTCTGAAGATTATATCTCTTCTCTCTCTGCCACTCTCTCTCCCCTTTTTCATGTTTTGTTCCCTTCTGTGGAAAGCTGCTCCAGCTGGCTGCCAAAAGACAGTGTAAATAATTTGTTTGGTTGGTTCCTTTTGCAAATTATCCTGAGCTCACACGCCAGTGCCCTCCTGTCATTTCCCATTCTGGCACCAACACAGCACAGTGCAGGGATAAGCGTGCCCCTATTGCACCCCGAGCAGCACTGCCACACACTGTGAGCACGGCTGCAGCCACGGCCGCAGTGCCACCTGCTGAGGTCACACTGCAGGAGTGCCAGCGCTCCCACAGCTGCTCATTGCTCAGGACATTCAGGCTCCCATTCCTCTCGGGAGCATCAGCATCCTGCCAAAAGCAGCTCTTAATTTATGAGCTCAACCAGAGCCGTTCCAGAGCCGGGCTCCCCGCAGCCCAGCATTTATCAGCACCGCAAGGATAAACGCAGCCCGCAAGGATGCTATGATGAATGCAGGAGTTTTTTACTGAGTCATCACAGCCCCAACAGCTGTCGGACACAAAAGGTGCGAACAAAACCAGCACAGGGACTGCAGAGCATTCTGAACATCTCCATCTGCAGAACACGGCGATGGAGGTGGCCATTAATTAATCATGTTCTTTGGGGAGAAAGAACCAGGAATGGGACTAATTAAAGGGTAGTAGAGCGGAGGGCAAGAAGCTTATTTACGATGCCAACTGACAGCCCTGTGTTCTTCCTCCCCCCTCCAGGCCCAGTGGGAAGGACTCACCGGACGCATTGTCTTTAACAAGAGCAGCGGTCTGCGCACAGATTTTGACTTGGACATCATCAGCCTGAAAGAAGACGGCCTTGAAAAGGTAGGCAGTGTCCGTCCTGCCCCAGCACAGCTCTGACGCAGAGGAGACGGCTGGTGGTTGCGTTGTTACTCTGTTTTCTGGGTTTTATATAAAAAGGATATTTATTCTGCAAGATTTCTCTGTTCCCTCTCCATGCCTTCGCTGTGACTCACGGCCCCGGAGCAGCGCATGGCGGATTACAGATCCCAGCTGCAGGAGTGCTTGTGGCACTTCTTGGGGACACGGCAGAGCATGGAGCAGAAGGAATGCTCAGATCAGCCATTAACCTCTGCTTGCCCAGCCCAGGGGGGATAAAACCCATCCCACCCAGCTCCTTGCTCGGCTTGCTCACAGAACACCAAACAGCTCTTGAAAGCATCACCTTGGTGTGATTTCCACAAGGAAAATTGCTTGGAAATGGCACTGACTTATTACAGGCTGGGTTCTGGAGGATGTGCTGTGTAGTTTAATTTGCTTCTGTGTTATTTAAGGGATCATAAGGAAAAAGCAAAGCGTGTTTTCTGGCTGGGCTGCAGCCTCAGCCCCTTGTATTGCTGCAGGTCTCAGGGACACAGACACCATGCTGGTCATTGAGTGGTCAGTGAGATTTCATCCCCTTTTCTCCAATTACTTTTCAAAAGAAAAGCACCAAAGGCAAAACAGAGCAGCCTGAGGCTGCCTCATGGCCACCACTGACCCCCACTGGGCTCCAAACCCACACACGAGGACGCCGAGGGCTCCCAGAGCCCTTTGCAGAGTGATGCTGAGTGCTGGCCCTGCTGAGAGCTGTGCTGCAGGTTTGCAAGCTCCAGGGCAGCCATTCATTTCCTCTCTGGAGCCGTCTGCTTTCAGACACACACAAGGTGATGGACTGGCAGCAGTGACAAGGCACTGAGCCCTGTGCCCATGGGCATGGACAGGGGGTGGATCCCACAGGGACACCAGCTGGGAGCAGTCAGGAGCAGCCTGCAATCTGCCGAGGGGAGCAGATGCCTCCTCAAGTTGGGATTGGGGATCAATTGCAGTGCTCACAGAGTGTTTGAATCCCAGCTCCCAGCTCCTATCCCATCCCATCCCAGCTCCCAGCCCCATCCCAGCTCCCTTCTCTTCAGCAGAAGCTGTCACCACACTTTCACACCACCATAGTAACTCTGTGCTTCCAGCAACAAATCTCCAGGTCAGCAGAGCTCTCCCCTAGCAATGCATTTGTTGGTGCCAAGCACAGAATAAAGAAAACGTTATTTCAGATAAACCCTGTGACCCCCAGCCCCATTTGCTCAGAGCCCATCCCACACAAACTGAGCACATGCTGATCTTTGTACCCCGACTGCTTCCTTTTCCCCATAGAGTCTGAACCAAAAAAGAAGCAGCAGCACCCAAAGCACAGCTTTCTGGAGTGCTGGAGTAGCAGAGACGTGTGAGGCACTGCACAGTGCATCTCCATGCTGCACATCTGTCTGCCAGGTGCTCCATAGGGCCGTGTTGTTATCAGTGCTGCGTGCCTCACACCGCCCGCAGCTCCGTGCATATTGTGTGCAACTTTTGTCTGCAGCAATCCCAACAGCTCACCATCTCATTGTCTGAAAGCCTCCTGTGGGCTCAGGAGGGGCTCTCGGGTATCGATGTCAAATCTCCGCCGACGCCGCGCTGCTGTCAATGGTTAATCTGAAATAACAGAATGCTGAATGGCAAACAAATCCTGCTCGGGTTCTGCATTATGTAGAGCAGCTTATGTCTGTTGAGCTTTAGGATTGCACTCCTGATCCCGATACCTCCTGGATGTTCCAGGGATTACCGGAGCATTAACTAAACCTAATTACAAGTGCTTTGACTATCTGAGCCGCACAGCTCTCTTAAGGCACTTGTTTTCTTTTTCCTTTTCTTTCTGTCATTTTGTTAAACTCATTACTTCAGCCTTAAGTTCCGTGGATTTCCTTTTCCTCAAGAAGGCTCATCCCGCAGAGCTTTGAGCAGGGGAGATGCGCTCAGACCCCCTGTGCCCATTAGCAATGCAGACCTTTGCACTGCTGGGACAAAAGGGAGGTGGGGGGCAGAGAGGCTTCACCTGAAACACTCAGAGCCTTTCACAGCACTCATGAAAAGTCCTCTGGAGTTTATGAGGTTTCTTTGCCAGGCAGCATCACCCATTACAAAGCCTGCTGACCCCACACTGCGCCGTCACGCTCCTCCAGCCTCCGGTGCTGCACGGTCCGGGTTAACAGGCTTAGAGCTGCCCAGCCAGCTTCTCTAAATAGAGACATGTTTTGCTATTTCTGGGTCAATAGACACCTTCAAAGCCTAACGACTTATTGAAATTGACAGCTGGAGAAAAGCAGAGCACCTGGAGGAACCTGGGGGAGGTGGAGGAGATGTGGTGCTCTCCGCAGCTCCTGGCACCTTCCTGGGAAGGCCCTGCTCAGGGAATTAAAACCAAATTTTGGTATATTTTTGCTCCCTTTGGTTCTACTCTGCCCTGGCCCAGAGCTGGCAGTCAGTGTGTTCTGACCATTCACCCCACGCAGTGCTGCTGCAATCGGTGCACTCAGCTCCAAACCCCAATCCTGCTGCCTTCCCCGAGCATTGCCCCATGCAGCACACAACCCATTGCACAGCACAGCAGTGACCCATGCTGAGTGATGATCGCAGACTTTTGTTGGGTGAAACCAGCTTTGCTTCCGAAAAAAAGCAACTTCCATTTCCAGGGAACACTGATGGTGTTCCAGCAGCTCACCTCCTGTCCGCTCGCTTCCTTTCAGGTGGGAACGTGGAACCCCTCCAATGGTCTGAACATCACCGAGATCTCCAAGGGACGAGGGCCCAACGTCACGGACTCACTGAGCAACAGATCTCTGATTGTCACCACTGTGCTGGTAAGAAACTGCACTCTTCCTCCTCTCTGCCCTGAGCTCAGCACACCCTCTGCCCCCCGTGTGCGCCCTTGTGGACACCCCATGGGCTCCCACAGCTGGGCTGCCAAGTGACCCCCATCAGGGATGCTGGTGTTCTGCACAGCGATGCCAGGAACAGACCCAGACCCGGGCTGAGCTGTGACAATCGCGTTTCTTTCCCTCTCCTAAGCACGTCTTTGATAAGCCAGCTCCGAGTAATGCCATTACCCAGCAAAGCACGGCTGCTTAGCGGGCCCCTCTGCTGCCAGCTGTCACGCTGCATTTTGTCCGCACGTTTTCTATTGGATTTGATGGCAGGCATCAGATCAGAATGAATTTTTATTTTCTATCTAATGAGTTATGACGAGTGGCTTTGGTTGGATATAGCCATATCGCACAGTGCAGGTTCATGGAGTACCACCACGAAGGAACAAGGAGCACCAAACCCCACACAGCCAGCTCACAGCCACACGGTCCTCCTGTATTTTTGGGGAGGGAGGGTGGAGAGCTGCTGCTGGGGGGACCTCTGAGGCTGAAAGCTTTAGGCTGTGCAATCCATGAGACCGAGGGCTGTGTATGGAGCAGTGGCAGTGAGTGCAGCCACAGCTCCCCAGCAGATATGGGTATGGAAAGCAACAGCCACACTGGGAGCTATGGCACAAGTGCAAGTGAAGTGACAAAGCAAAAGGCACGGGGGTGGGGGGAAAAGGAGGATGTGGGAGGGGCACTGGGAGGTGCAGAAGCCCGCAAGGGTGAGGTGAGGCCATGAGACTGCAGGAAGGATAGGGATAGATAGAGCTGAGAGCTGGGCTGAAGCTGGGGAAGGCATCTGCCAGGGTCAGGATGCACTGCAGGGCCTGGAAACGTCCACTTGGGGTGACCCTCCAAGACCAGGATGTAATGCAAAACGATGGGGCCAGAAGGGGACCTGTGAGCCATCTGCCTCTGATACACTTCTCTTGGGCAGCGCTTTCATCCCATGCTCTGCAAGGATGTACAGACTGCAAAACATGCAGGCAGCACCAGTTCCTATGGACTGTACTGCGCCAGGGGCTGCACATGGGGTGGGGGAACCCCGCAGCCCACAGGGAATGCGCTCAGCCCCAGTCTGCAGCCACTGCACCCTCACAGACCGGGCTCTAAAAACCCACATCCCTAAACTGTTTGTGCATTTGCACTCTGCCTTTGTCCTGCTGTGCCGGAAAGCCAGAGGAGGAGCCTCAGAAGGGGAAGCACGAAAGATTATTTTTTCCCCTTTTTGTTCATATCGCAGCAACTTGTTGGAAGAGAAATATTACCCCAGCAGCCAGCACCGCTCTCCCCAAGCAATATGGGAACTGTGAAGTTATGAAATTGAGGGCACCTTCACTGAGAAATCGATTAGCAAACCGAGAGAGCTTGTGAATTGGATGTCTGGCCATTTTCAGTAATAAATTGTGAAATAGTCCGTGAATAAGTGGTTCACAGAGTTCAGAATTACCCCCTAGGAAATGTTTGAGACCTGCAGATGCATTACTGAAGCGGGCGCCGTGCTAATGTTCTGCGCTTCGGCTGTTAAATATGTATGTAATCCCTACAGCGCTTCCCAAAATTAATAGTGCTTTACAGCTGCTCTGGAGCTGCCGTATTTATATCCAGACCCATCGATTGGACCGATCCACAAACAAAGCACTAATTCTAGAGATAAAAAAGAAAACCGGGGAGGAGGTGTGGGGGAGCGGGGTGTAACAGAGCTGCGTGCCAAACTCAGCCCTATCACAGAGGTTCTCCTGCATCGCTCTGTGCTTCTGCAGACGCTGCTCTGTGCTGCAGGCAGACACCAGCTCCATCCCTGCTCCCCAGCACGGTGCCGGAGCCCAGCCCCGTCGGCAAGGACACCAGCCTTGTGTGCAGCCCTCACTGTGGCCATCTATCAGCTGCTGCTACCTCCGCCTGCCTCCCAGCCCCTGCCTGCTGCTTCCCAGCCTTAGCCATTCCCATCTGTCCCCTCCGTGTTTCCCCCCTCGGGCCGCCCTTGTGCCCCCCGTTCCCTGCCCTTGGTGGCTGCCCATGCCTAATGCCATCCCAGGCCGTGCCGCTCGCTGCACCCACACCTGCTACTCTCTGCCCCATGGGCACGGAGCACTTCTCCAGTTGGAGCTGCTGCCCCAACCTCCCCACTCCCCAGAGCAGAGCCCTGCATCCCGCAGGGAGCGCTTCAAAACGGAACAGAACCAAACTGGGGGATCATTGGGCTGCAGCAGCCGTGCACAGAGCCTGCTGGGCTCAGCCCCAGCCCCATAGCATGGGGGGCACCCGACCGTGCAGGGCTGGCGCTCCTATTCATCCCCCTGACCTTGCACTGCCCCTCAGCACTTCATTTCAGAGCATGAAATGGATATTTTTGTCCCTGAAATCCCACCAAATGGAAAACAGTTGGCCGCTCAGAAGAGACAAAATTAAATTTTGTGGGGTAAACAAGGTTGCTAATTAGCCGCTGCGCTGTGCAAAGTTAATTTACTCCCAGCGTGTCCCCGTGCCAGCACAGCCTGGCGAGCTGACCCTGGAGCCAGGCTGAGCTGTAATGGGGTCTGTGCTGTCCGTGCCCAGGAGGAACCCTTCGTCATGTTCCGCAAATCTGACACGGCCCTTTTTGGGAACGACCGCTTCGAGGGGTACTGCATCGACCTGCTGAAGGAGCTGGCTGTCATCCTGGGCTTCACCTATGAGATCCGCCTGGTGGAGGATGGCAAGTACGGAGCACAGGACGACAAGGGCCAGTGGAACGGGATGATCAAGGAGCTCATCGACCACGTGAGTGGGGCACGGGGCTGCAGTGGGGCTGGGGCACAGCATGGCCAAACCTGGGGGGCATAGCCAGAGGGCATGGGCAATGCATGGGGCACAGCTCTTTCTCCCCATATCTGCACTTTTAATAAGGCAGCTTACAAAAGCACACTGACATCAGTGCAACTGCAGGGGCAACCCTGCTCTTACAGCTGCCAAAAGGTCACCTAGCCTGAAGTCAGGACACACAGCCAGAGGACGCTGAGCTCCCAGTTGGGTTCTGCCTCCAGTACATCCCATGCCCCCTCAGGCCCGCTCAGGGCTGTGATGTTTGTACAAAGCTCTCCTTCCTGGAAAAGGTCTCTGGAAGAGGAGATGAGGACAGAATTCACCTCTGATCTCCATTTCCCAGGCAGCAGCTGCAGCTCTATAGCTACAGCACATCCCTCCCTCCTTCAGTCCTGTCCCAGAGGTGCAGCACTCGGACCCCCTCCCAGCCTCACTGACACCTCCCAGCCTCACTGACACCTCCCAGATTCATTGGCTGCACTTTCAGAATAGAGACAAAAATAATCTCTTGTACGTAGCAGCCGTGATGCTCTTCCAGGCCGTGTGAGAAGGATGCATTTGCTGGGTGAGTCACTTTGGTAAATGAGCTTTGCTGTGAACAGATAACAGAGCATTGTCTCGCGGTGAGACGGCAGAGCTGGGGCTCAGGGATCTAGGTTGTGTTTCCAGATTTGTCTTGTCTGCCTTAAATGACATTGGACAAGTTGCTTCTGTGCAGTACTCGCTCCATCTGTAAAATGCAGATGATAATGATTATGTCCCTTAGAGGGACACGGTGATGCTCCATCAGTTTGAGAAGCACACGGCAGTCCTTAGATGGCTCATCCTGGAGAGGCAGGAGGATGGCAAGGGCGCACGAGGACAGCCCTGGGGACCAGGACACGTTGCCTCACAGGGGAATGTGCCACAGGCTGTGCAAATCTGCCTCTGTGCTTCTGCTTCCAGACAGGTCCATGCAGCTCTAAGTACAGATTGAAGGGTCTCTTACACAACAGCCCTGGCTATTGTGTGCCCTGAGCAACGTGTGTGACATGGATGTGTGACATGGATGTGTGACATGGATGTGTGACACAGGCTGTGTCCCCTGGTAGCGTGCCAGATCGCAGCATCCCACAGTGCCAAGCAGGTCCCTGCTCCCAGCACAGCATCTCTGCTGCAGGTCGCTGGGGAAAAGCTCTGAACAGGAGATGAGATATGGGGAACAACAGCCGTGCTGTCACTTAGTCTGACCCATGTCACTTTCAATGTCCTGCAAGACGTTGCAGGGCTCTCAGGGGCTTTTCTGATCTTCCCAAGACTGGAAGCGACAAGCTGAGAAGATACGAGGAACAACCTCATTAAGTCATGCCCTGAATTCACGGTCAGTCTGCACTGAAGCATTTCTTGGCCACTTAATAAAACAGTACATTAACATTCAGCAACAGCAAAGGGCCAAACCCCTCTTCTTGCAGGTTTCCTTGCAAGCAAGCATCAGGCTTGCACTCTGCCTCTGACAGGTACGGCTGGGTGCACACCAGGCAGTGATTTACAGCCGCTGCCCAGACCCTGTCTGAAGCCATTCTTTTCCTTATCTACACGTCATTGCTTTTTACAGCAGTGTTTATGTAAAGCATTAAAAAATGAAACTGCAACCAGATGCGGCCCTTCCTTAGCAGCAAAGCTCCTTCCTACCATGCAGGGAGAGGAAGAACACCTGATTGGTGCTCGGGAGAGTTTGAACCCGTTTCATACCTCTTAGGAAAAGTGCTGGAGATGGCATTCAGACACAGTGATGGGAACAGCACTGCCCACACTGCGAGGCATCTCCTTCTCACCTGTGCAAAGCAGGGGGGTCTTTGGGAAGTCTCAGCACATAGGCAGGGGTAGCTCCAACCCCACAAGCCCTTCTTGTGCTGTGAGATGCCCAGGCAGTGGGGCTGCTTGGGAGGTGTGACGAATGAGTTTTGGGGTGGTGGTGCCCAGCTCACAGCAGTGCACACCGCAGCACGTGCTGAGGATGGGCTGTTTGCACAGCTCGCTGCACTGCTGCCTTTGGAGTCGCACATCCTTCCGCTGTCCCTTCTGATCCAGACATGCCTGCCCATAGGCAGCGATGCCTCGGGCAATCCGCCTTTGTGCAATTGCTTTGTTTCACTCTGGCCTTAAGCATAAACAGGAAAAGCAACAGCAGTCAGAGCCACTCACAGCCTGACCCCATTTGTGCCCCCAGGAGCAGACCAGCCCCAGGCAAGCAACCCTCTGCCCTGCACCCGCCTGCTGCTCACCCTGCACGGCATCACCCACCCTGCTCTGCATCCACAGGCAGTGAGCAGCGAGCTGGCAGTGGCACATCTCTGCCCTGCATCAGCACTGAGCTATTACTGCTGCTTATTCATAGAAATTATTATTGATACAAGCAGAGCTGCGCTGCGCGCCGTGGCCCATCCATCCCGGTTCTAAATCGTAGCTGTCTGCCAACAGAACGGCTGCAAATCTTCCGTGTTGTTTGTGGGCAGAGCCACATAAAACCACAGCGTGAATTGTTCTGGACATTTTGCACAAACTCGTTCACAAATAAAACTTGTCTTCTGCTGAGACAGTACATATCAAATTTCCATTCAATCTGAAAACTTCTTGTGGGAATAAAAAAGGCGTGAAAAATAATAGGGTTTCTAATGGAAATCCCTGCCAATGGTAACTATAGAGAAGATGTAATGTCTATCCTTAGGGACGATTTATGACAGCTGATTTAACACTTTCACAATAAATGGGCATTTATTGACAGTACATTCTGGCAGAAATACATATTGCACCACATTGCCACGTTCCCATTAGCGCTGTGCACTGGTGGGTGTTTATCTCAAGTGCTGCAGAGAGGGGATTCATCTGGGAGCCACTGGGCCAGCAACAGGAAAACCAATTGCTGGCAGATGAGGCTCCTCTTGTTTCACCTCTTGTTTATGCCCTGCAGGAACTCAGCGTCAGGAGATGGCAGTACGCCCCAGCAGCGGGTTGCACCCCTCCTTTGTGCCCAGCGCTGCTAATTGGGAGCATTCAGACTGATCAGACCGATGGAGCGGCTGATTGAAGCTCTCTGTGGTGTGGGGAGCAGCCCCAGCTCTGTGCTGGCTCCCCGCTCTTCCCTCCCTGGTGCATCCCTAGGAACTCGGTTGCTGTCGCTGTGATCCCTGTGACGCCCTGAGGTGTTCCTGTTCCCTCTCTGAGGATCTTCCCTAAAGAAAAGATTGGAAGAGCCTCAACGCTCCCCACTTCGGCCCAGCTCCCTGCTAGGGCTCCCTGCCAGCACAGCGGTGCTGTGGGCAGAGCTGTGCCCAGCAGGGCAGCTGCACCTGGGGATGCCCCAATAGGGGATGAACGTCTGGGTGCTGCCAGACAGAGCCTGGATAACAACCCAGCAACGCATGCACTATTTACCTGTCTCTCAGGCAACGCACACCTAATTAGTTTATGTAAACACCGAGCTCAGATAGGCAAAATAAGCACTGAGGCAGCTTACTTTCTTGAATAAATGTATGTCCTGGTGCACTGCTCCAGGGGCTGCAGAGCTGTGGCCCAACACGGCCCCGTGGAGCAGAGCTGCAGATGGGACTGCGTGGTCCATGGAAGTAGTGCAGAGATCTGCAGTGAGCACAGTTCTCCTGCACAGAGCACACAGTGACACAGCACCGGGGCTGCCCCGTTTTGTGTTGGGAATGCTGGCTCCCTGGCCTCGGTTCAGAGATCCGTAGCACTTGGAGGGTGTGCAGGCTCCGAGAAGGCAGAAGCATGTGCTTAAGTGGCTTTGCTGGATAAGGGCCTTTAAGCTGTTGGCACTCACCATAATTCCTCATTTCTAATAAAAGCCATCTAACCATGCAGAGCACAAAGCTGGGGATGGGAGAAAGAAGCATTCAGGGCCCGGTATGTGACACCCAGATTGTGGTGGCACAGTGTGACCAATGGCAGCTGCACCTTTGGGGGGCTGATCCACAGCCTCTCCATCAGCAAAGCCTCAATCAGAGCCACCTCCAGAAAAATCTGCATTGAGAAAAAGGGCATCAAAGCACCCCGTCCTGCCCTGAAAGCTGTGGGCACAGCACAGCCCGGGCTGCTGCTTCCTTCTGGCTGTATGGGACACGTGCTGCCGAGGACGTGGGGCTGCCATCAGATCACGGGAGCTGCTGAAATGACACAGTAAAATTTTATTACTGTGCTAAAAGCGTTTTGATCCTCGGGCATCCATGCAGATTTTTCTCTTCTCATTTTCTGTGGCAAAGCACAAGCTCCTGGCCAGCATTCCGCTTGCTCCATCATTCTGACAGTTCTGGCTTGCAGGATCTCACACAGGTGGCTGCTAGCCCTGGACGCAGCACTGCTCATTTCCTCCCTCTTTCAAAAAAATCAGGAGCCAAATCCTTCACTATCTCCACCAGCTTCCCCTGCTCACCTTGGGACATACACAGTGCTGGGTTTGGAGCTCTCTGGTGAAGGCAGCAAGGACAGAACCTCTGCACCATTACAGCATGGGCTCTGCTGTGGCTCCCAAGCCACCCCAGCAGTGCAGGCTGAGCCTTTGGGGTCAGGGCATGATGCTGCCTTTCAGCAGACCAGAACAAGCTGAACCCAGGCTTCCCACAGCCCACACAGCTGAAAGCCAGGCTCTGTGCCTGGGTCTGCGCTGCCCTGCATCCCAGGAGCAGAGCAGGCAGCAAACACAGCTCCATGTGCTGGGGAGCAGGGCCGGAGGGATGAGGATGCTCACTGTCTAATGGCTTCTTTCTCTCTCTCTCCCTTTGTGTCTCTCCCCGTGCCGTGCACAGAAAGCTGACCTGGCTGTTGCTCCTCTCACCATCACCCACGTACGGGAAAAAGCGATAGACTTCTCCAAGCCCTTTATGACCCTGGGGGTCAGCATTCTGTACCGGAAGCCCAACGGGACCAACCCCAGTGTGTTTTCCTTCCTCAACCCTTTGTCTCCTGATATTTGGATGTACATTCTCCTCGCCTACCTGGGGGTCAGCTGCGTGCTCTTTGTCATAGCCAGGTAAGGGGATGCCCACAGGGCCCCGCTGCTCCCCACATCCCGCGGCGTTCTGCAGGGATCCAACTGCACCACAGGAGCCACGACGTTAATCCTGTTTAATTAATGAGATTACCCCTGGCCCACGACCCATTGCTCCACTCCACTCCTACCCTTCCCACAGAGGGGGGATCCCAGCATCAGCTGCAGCACAGGGTCTTAGGGCACCCGTGGCTTTGCAGAGCGCAGATGGCTTTGTGCTCAACTGTGACACTGCTCTGTGTTAAACCAAAACGGGCCCAACTTTTATCTTCCCTGTAGTGACCCTACTCTGTGCGTTCCAATCAGTGCCTCCCCTCCTGCACAGCCCACTTCCAGCAAGGGCACAGCCAGCCCCACAGCCTCCCCAATGGCAAAAGAACGGAGAGCACATTGCTACGGACCCGACAGTGTGTCTGTTTACAGAAATTAATATGCATCTAATTAACATGTTTAAAACCTCTATATTTAAAAGCAGCAGAATTTGCATATATTTGCATGTGTTATTAATTTCACAGCGTCTTTGATGAGAATCACGGTCCAGGGCTGCTCTGCATACGTGATGCCACCTCCTCAAAGCAGAACAAAGCCTTTGCTTGCTCTTGGCCATATCCCTGGCCATGCACACTCCTTAGGTGCTCAGATATGTGGGGTGAGGCTCAGGGAAGGCTGCTGCACACCTCTAGCCATGCAGCAGTGGTTCAGGAGCACCTGCTGCCCCCCTGGGCTGTGCCTCCCCACAGCACAATGTAGAAGGCAGCCCCTGCCTCAGCCCCTGCCATCCATCAGGCAGTCAGAGCAGAGATTAAACATGAAACTGCAGTAACTAGAACCCATTAACCCTCATGTTCCAACAAATCTGCAATTTTCAACCTCCCTCAGGTCCTTGGAGGCTTTTAGAGATGATTTCCTGAGTTTACTATGTAATATCCTAATTACACATCACAGCAGTTGTCAGAGGAATCCCTGCCTGGCAGACAGCACCAGCGCTTCCCAGCCCACCTTGGGGGCAAAGCTTCTCCATCCCTGACTCCCCACTGCAGGGGCCTCATGTCCCCTGATGGCACCAAGGGTCCCCATGTCTGCAGGCTGTAAGGGAAGCATTCTCCCTCCCTGTCCTTGCGATGCACCTCTGCCATGTGGCAGAGCCGTGGGGCAGGGCAGAAGGCACTGAGGCCCCCCAGTGCTGGTGCTCTCAGCAGGCAGGTGCTCACCCGGGACAGAGAACCCTGGTAATTGCAGAAAGGAGAAATACTGCGATGATTAATGGAATTTCTTCACTTTATGTCTCTGTCAGCCATGCAGAGCACAGCTAGATGGACTCTGCTGCCGTAACGTCTTTGGCTCGAACGCCATCAATTATAGGGATGCTCGCACAGCTTGGAATTAGAATTCAAATACAGTTTTAACTGTTATGAGTTTATTTCTCCCTACTCATCTCAGTGCCAAACCCAGCTCAGAGGACCCAGATTCGTCTCACAAAGCGTGTTCGTTGTGCACTCTGTACCCACACAAGGCACTGCAGTACAGGACAGTGCTGGCAGCCCCTGACCCCCACAACCCCCACTGTGTTGGGACCCAGCTCTGCTCAGCCCCACTGCACAGCACAGCACTGAACTACACAGGGGGTGAAACACAGCCCTATGAACAGGTTCTTCTTCACATGTTCTGTTCCTGATGCTCCTTCTGCCTTCAGACTCTTTTAAGAACATCAAGCATTCCGTGTAACTAAGGTTCTGCAGGAATGACAGAGAGTTAAGAGCTTTCATGGGCGAAATATGGGATGTATTTATCACACAGAAACAACACAGCCAATATCTGCTTTTGACCCCGGCCAGGCCTTTCAGATTCCATCCTCCAGAGGAAAAAACACTCAGCATCACAAAGCCTTAACTCAGAGCTGTGAGCTCCAAACCAGGCACCAGGGTCACGTGCTGCTGTTATGGCCATAGGTCAGTGCCACTCACAGCCAACCCAGGGACTGCTCAGAGGCAGAAAGGATGGATGTGATCCTATCCCCCTTTAATCAGCCTTTCTGCTCCCAGCCCTGGAGAACCACAATGCCAACAGCTCTGTGGGATCTCCTGTGAGGGGACGCAGTGTGGGGTCACAGCCACCGCCCATCACCTCCAACACAGCAGGGTGGGGATCAACACTCATCTTAATTGCAACCAGGACTGGGTGATCCGTGGGAGATTTCTCTGGAGATGCAATTTAGACTCAGAAGCATTTCGTGTTAGATCTCACCTTTAACTAAGCCTCCTTTGAAATGCTCCCCTGCCAAAAACAGACAAGAAAGTAATCAAGGGTTTTGATGAAATATTTCTCAACCCCTGTTCTGCACCTGAGGAAGAGGGACGCTGGCCCATGGCACATCCCAAGCAGCCCAGATTGCAGCTGCATGGGGTCACCAAGCAGTGCTCACCACTTCCTTCCTTACCCACCCCTTCTTTTAATGGTCCTGCTGCTTTTCAAGCACTGAAGGCGGTCGCTGCTTTGCAATTTTCTGAATATTTCCCTGTAATCTGAGCAGCACCGGTAGGTTCTCACTCAGAGACCTTGAAGTTCTGCAGCGTGCCATCCTGCCAGGCTCATTTGATCTCAGCAATTCCTTTCTGTCTCACAGCCCACCACGGGCAGCCTGAGACATTTTCCATCCAACCCCAAACTCCACCTCTACCCCACAGCTGGGGCTCAGGCAGCATCGCTCACGCAGCACACACTGACAGCAGGTTGAACAGATGAGGCAGAGCACAGCTCAGCCCAACGTTTGCTTTTCCTCTCTGATTTTCTCACATCTCACCACTCAGAGGGAGGGGAGCGGTGGGAGTGACTCCAAGGACCCCCTGCACAGCTCCATCCTGCTTTATATTTTGGGCTCTGTGAGAGGTGCGTGCAGCGAGCAGAGGTTGGGGCAGATTCTTGGATGGTGAGATCTTCGTGTTGGGACAGAGCTGGTCTGTGCTCCGAGCACATCCCTCTCCATGCCTGTGGACACGAGAAGCAAAGCACCAAACCTGCTGGGGAGCAGCACGTCCAGCACGGGTTATGGGGGAACACTGCCCAGCGTGAGCTGCAGGCTGGGCTCTGCCACGGGGCTGCTGCAAAGCTACGGGGATTTCAGAAGGAAGCGGAGATGATAATTAATGCTTGGTTCAAGAACAATTATGTCAATTATGGTTTTAATTTAATCTCTGCAAAATCTGGGACTCTAAAATAACGTGAACAAACAGCTCTATAAACTTCAGCATCCCTCCTACGGGGCATCCTCCCCAGCTCCTGGCTAACAGAGGCAGAGCCTATGGACTGCTCTTGGGCAGGATGTGTGCAGAGATGACTGAATTCCTTCTGTTTTGCCTATGAGTAGAGGGCTGTCCATGGAGATTTCCCCTGGAGAAGGAGTGCTCTCCCATGGCCCGAGCATCACAGCAGCCTGCAGTGTGCCCACAGCGAGCACTGACACACAGAATTGCTGCTTGTGGGGTTGTGAGGAGCTCCAGTGGGTGCAATCCCACAGGCACGAGCAGAGTCCCCTGCACCAGAGCTCTGTCCCAGCCGCCTGCGGGATCAGTGCTGCACCTCTGCTCAGAGGCACAGGATCACAGCTGCTCCCACATCTGTCACATCCCATCTCTGCAGCAGTGTGGGACAGAGGGCCTCACAGCCATGCTGGTTACTGCCCAAAACCTGGCACTGAATTTGCCTTTTTCTTTAAGGAGCTGCACAGGCAAATGGAGCAGCAGCCCTGCGCAGCACCGGGTGTGCACGGCCTGTGTTCTGTGCCACATCCCAGCTAATGAGCTCCTGCTCTGTGTCCCCACAGGTTCAGCCCGTATGAGTGGTACGATGCACATCCCTGCAACCCCGGCTCAGACATCGTGGAGAACAACTTCACCCTGTTCAACAGCTTCTGGTTCGGGATGGGCGCGCTGATGCAGCAAGGTACAGAGCTCCCTGCTGCTTCTCCCACGCTGCTTTTTTGGTGTGGCTTTTCAGACGTATGGCTTCATTTCTGTGTGACAGGAACAAGATAACATCGCTGTGTCTGTCAGATCCAAGCAGACACCACAAAGGGACACTACCAGCCCTGGGCACAGCTGTCAGGGGATGGGGAGTGGGGCTGCTCTGATCAGGCATAGCCCACAGTGGGGTTCCTACATCCGTGTGCCCACAGAGCCCCCAGATTTCTTCTGGGTGAGAGCAGCACTGAGCATCTCAGCCTTTTTTTTTCCCCTTTTTCTGGGCGCTGGCTCAAAGCCCATCCTGTGAGCTCACCCTGCAGGGCACAGCCCCTCTGCAGCCAGCTCACATGTGCCCTGCTAACAGTAATTACTCTTAATGACACGTGCAGGTGTTGGAAGGAGCAGCTCCGGAGCAGCTATTGGGAATCGCAGTGCGGGGTGTGCAGGGGCAGCGCCACACATAGCAGCAGCCCTCCAGCTCTGTTAGTTCAGCCATGTGTTTAAATATGTGATCTCAGATCTACTGCAGAAGACAGAGCTTTGCGCACTCTGATCTGTCCCTGTTTCCATCCCTGTGTGATCATTCTGTGCACTGGGAAATGGCTGAGAGCCCTTTGGAGCACTGGGAAATGGCTGAGAGCCCTTTGGAGCACTACCAGAGCTGCTGGTGTGGGTTACCAGCGTGGCAGGGAGCTTAGAGACGGACACAGATAGGATTACAGCTGTATCTATGGATGCAACAGAGCAAAAAGAATGTATAGAGATGGAATGAATAGAGTAAATCCATTAGGAAGACAGCACGGAGCGAGCTTGTGAGCAGTGCTGAATGAGGAGCAAAATACAGCTGTGGTCTAATTGCAGAAAATCCAGGAATAGGAATCAGTGGAAAACATCAAACACCCTTCCCATTTTATTTATCCCATAGTGGTGGTGGCAGCCAGCGAGTGGCAGACCCATAGCACTGCCCCACAGCAGTGGGGCTCCTGCCCACACCTGCCCCGATGGGCAGCAGCCGTGGATACATGAAAAGAGCTGTATTCTTTTCAACTCAATCCCCACATCTAAGAAGAAAAACATTTCAAAGGTAGACTGATGTCACACCTCCCCGTGCATCAAAGGGCGAGGGATGGGATGGAAAGGAGAGGCGTCTTGAGAAGAACTAAAGCAAACTGGAAACCCAACGTTTTGCTTCCCGGCGCCTCCTCACTGCTCTCAGACAGGAGAAAAGCTGCACTCCACACCAGGCTTTGATGCCGCTGCACAAAATTGCTCTGCAAAGCCAAAATTGCTCTTTGTTGCAAATTCCAGGTTGGATGTATCCTCCAAATGCAGCTGTTTCAAACCCACAGCTCTTTCCTGGCTTTAAAAGGTGTCTTGGGTGATTACAAAAATAGCACAGCCCATTTAGTCCTTCATGTTTGCTCAGTAAAAGTCATTCCAGTCCTGCTACACCTTTCATGCAGCAGCATCTCCAGCTCCCCTACTTCTAACCACCATTCAAAGCACCGGACCCTGATAGTTCCTTTCTCTCAGCGTTTGATTTTTTTTTTTTAAACCTTGTGTATTTGAACACACTCCCTGGAGTGGGCGCTTTGAAAAGTGATCTGTATAAAAGCAAAGCACTCCTTAAATGGCAGAACAAAACACTCATCAAAGTTCATCAATGCCTTGCTATTTAAATCTCATAAAAGCCGCCTCGTTAATTACTTCGGTTTGAATGTTTCCCGTAAATTGTGCACTGTACCCAAGGTCAGCAAGAAAGGGACAGAAGGACCCACTGATCTCCTCGCTGCATCTGTCTGGATGATGTGCCTCAAAAGCAGCTGGCTTTAATTGCGTAGCTGTTACAGTTTGACAGTGAAACCCAATCCTTCATGTACATATAGACGTGGATGATGTATATAAAACAGGTTCCTTCTCTGGTCCCACCCCCCCTACCCCTCCCCCAGGCTCTGAGCTGATGCCCAAGGCGCTCTCCACGCGGATCATCGGTGGCATCTGGTGGTTCTTCACCCTCATCATCATCTCGTCCTACACGGCCAACCTCGCTGCCTTCCTGACGGTGGAGAGGATGGAATCTCCCATTGACTCAGCAGATGACCTGGCAAAGCAAACCAAAATCGAGTATGGGGCTGTGAAGGACGGTGCAACCATGACCTTCTTCAAGGTGAGACCCGGCTCGGGATGCTGCCTCCCCTCTCCAGCAGGTTGGTCCTGCCTGCCATCTTCATTAAGATATTAACCCTGTCACTTTAGCTTACCTAGATTCACATCACAGCTAAATCCTTCTCTCCCAGTTGCTAATTGAAGTCGCAATTACAAAATTACAGCAATTTGGCAGCTTTGGGGGCCGTACCCAGCACAGGCTCAGACACTCCAACCTACAGCAAAGAGGATGGATGCTCCTTACACTAAAGCCTACAGAAAACTCCTTCATTCCCTAAGAATCCCCATTTCCACACCTCACCCACCGATATTCCCCCATCCTGGGTCACACTGCTCTGTGTGCAGCCAAAATGCCCCTCCTGCCCCCAGGTGCCCCTGCTCACAAACCCACGTTACCTCCTGAAGCCCCATGCGTGGCAATGCCACCAACGCTTCAGAATCAAATCACGTTTATTTCTGCTGCCTAAAACATAATTTCAGAAGTTAGCCAACGCTGCAGGGAGGGTGCTGAGAGCATTCATATTTCACTGCTGCCTCAAAAATGGAAAGAAACCCAGAGACTTAAAAAGACCTTTGGAACCGCAGCTGGCCTTTAAAAACACACTTTTAGAAAAGAGCAAGAGAATAAAGGAATCGAAATGAGGGGTGATTAACCTAAGCAATGAGCATCCCAGCTTGGAGAGGAATTTAAATTTAATGGTGACCTTAAAAAGCTGTCTTGCAAGAAAAGGCCACGGCAGAACACAGAGGCATGCTTTATTCTCAGTGCCAAATGCACGAGGGGATCCTTGCACACTGCCATGCGTGCCTTGCACGACTGATCCTCAGCTTACACACCTTGCTTGTGTTACATATGCAAAGGTTTTCCTGGGCTGTGTGTATACATTCAATACTTCCCCCGAAATCATGAAAGCAGGGTTCTGTCTCCTTGCAAATGCTCGGTCTGTGTGTGGTGGGGGTCTTCTGGGGTCTCCGATGATCAGCAGCAGGATTCCTCACCACGGCTGCTGGCAGAACCTGGAGCAGCACAGTGCTGCCTTCTGAAGGTGCAGCCATTGGGAGACGCAGCCTTTTACTGGGGTGTTTTAACTACTCTTTCCAATAAGAGTTTTACATGGAAATAAAAGGAAACTATCTTTTTTTTAAACCAAGGACACAGCATCTTTATAGCTTCCTATCATTATGCATCAGAATCGTTCTCTGGGCTTCTAATGGGCACTTTGGCACAGCTTATTGCTGCAGCACATTTCCCTTTCTCTGCGTTCTGCCGTTGCTGTATGGAGATGAATAGCAGCGCTGCCCTCCGACACACACACACGGGCACAGCACAGGGGATGCTGCACTCCCTCAGCCCTCATGCATGGGCAGTTGGCAGAGCTGTTTGCTGCCCACCCTGAGACCCCCACACCCCCCCCATAGACCGCAGCACCGAGAGCTTCCCGACTGCATCAGCAGACTGCGACTTCATGAGAAGAACCTTGGAGCAGCTATTTATTTCCTGGCGATGCAGATTGAGTTACAGGAGTAAACAGATCAATTAATTTGGGAGCAGCATCTCGCTTTCATTGCGGATCATGCCAGGAATCCTTCATATCATGCAGGAGATGCTGTCTCGCTCTGAACCAACGTGGGGTTTAATGTGAGGGTGTGTGGATGTGTGTACACATACATTCACTTGTACAGAAATGTTAAATCCTCCAGAGTAAGTATCTTCAGTTGGGGAAAATCAATTTATTTTTTCATACAGGCTGGAATTGAAAATCGTCAGCCTGAAAGTTACTTTCTTGCCAATTTCACTGATAAAAAAGCATATATGTCTTGGCAAGATGCCTCATATTGCCTCCTCTAAACTATTCCATTAATTTATTTGGGTGACTGCTCTTGAAGCATTGGTTATTAAAGGCAGCTCCTGAGCTGTGACTCTAAAGAATGAGCTCAGAGGCATTGAGTTCCTGCACTCCCTGCGCACAGTGGGGCTGCTGCCCACTTCTGCATGCCCCTCACTCAGCTCCAGGGCAGGGGCTGTTTGCCACCATAGAATGCCTTGGGCTGGAAGGGACCCCAAGGATCATCCAGTTCCATCCAACCCGGTCTTGAACACCTCCAGATGCTGTATTCACATCCCACAGCGTGTACACAACGTATGTACACACTGAATATCAATTTACTGCTAACAAATTACTGTGCGTAACGAGGACGGGTTCGCTTATGGCAACGGTGTGTTCTCAGGGGACATCACCCACATCCCATAGATAAATGAGACCCTCTGAAGTGCGGCCGCAGCGCTCTGTGAGGTGTGAGCTGCAGCTCCACATTCCTCCTGCAAGGCCTGATTGATGGCTGCTCTCACCATGACTGACAATCACTTCTAAATTGGACTCCTAACAAATAGCCAGCTCTATCAAACCGCTGGTGCTGCGCTGAGAATTACAGCTGGCGAATTTTCACTTGGAAAGGGACTGCTCTTATCTCCTGTTAGCCGAGTTAAAGAAACTAACTGGAAATAAATTCCCCGTGGGGAGGTGAAGGGCTGCAGACTGCAGAGCTCAGCCAAAGCAGAGCTGTGCCGAGCTGTGCTGAACTGCACCAAGCTATGCTGAGCTGGGCTGAGCTATGCCAAGCTGCCTTTGCAGCCACAGCTCACCCCAGGGCTCTGTTTGGGGAGGACGAAGCCACAACAGCTTGCTGGGCAGACACAAGGCTGGGGCTGCAGCAAGCAGGAAGGTCTGCAGCCCAGGACCCCATGCTGGAGCCATGCAGCATCCATCCTGCTATTTCCACACAATGAAGTCCCTGCAGCAGGTCAAAAGAAGGGATTTAAGAAGAGCAGAGAAGAGAAAAGTGTTTTTTTTTTTTCTGTTCCAAGCAGTCCTGTCTCATGTAATTTAAGCTGCCTGAAGAGCTACAATGCCTCATGCAAGTCCTATTAGCTTCACTAAATGCAGCCTATTGATTTTTTGCCAGTTTATTTTGCTCTGTGCTTTAAACTGGGAGAACACTGATGTTGTTTAAGAGCCCTGTGTCAACACCCAAGGAGCATTAAATGCAGGAAGAGAAAGAGCAAAAGGGAGAGCCAGTGAACCCAGAGGCCTCTGATCTGAACTATATAAATGTTAAACAAGTCGTTATCGGCAACTCGAGTGCGCTGTTCATTTCAATTACCCATCGTAATGCACAGATATTTAATAATCCTTTTGGAGGCGACATTTCTTGCTGCTCTTTGAGGCTTGATAGATGCCACAAATCTAGCTCACGGGCACTGGACCGGATTTTCAGGCGAGGGAGATTATCCTGCCTCCTGAATGCAGCTCGCTCCTGCACCTCAGGTTCATCAGCGGATTATAACGAGTGTGAATTCTAATTGACATCAGTGAGTCCGTGGCTTTTCCAGCAGGGATGAGCCCACGGGTCAGCAGCAGAGGAATGGCTTTTGTCACCATGTGGCACTACTGGGGTGCTGGATGGGTGACCACAGCCACAAACCCACGTGCTGAAAAAAAGGAGATGAACAGGCAAAGCACCTGAAACATCAGCCACAAAGGGGGACTATCTGGCTTAGCTCATTTTCCCCTATATATACATACATGGATAGCAGCAGCCAGAACTGTGTGCAGGATGAGCCCTGTGCCTGTCCCCAGCACAGCAGCCAACCCAGAGCGCGGTCACAGACAAAGGCTGTATTTAAGATGTTATGGAAAGACCAAAAAGAGCCACGTTTCTTCTCACCCAACACATTTCCTAGAAGAAAAACGTGTCTGTACAAAGAGCAAGCTAGACAGCACGCTCCTCCTTTCTAACAGAATGCCTGCTGCTCGTGGAAGAATACCAGAGCCTATTTTTAACCATAAGACAATCTTCTCGAATATTTCCAAGCCTCTGTTTATGTGGGTACGTTAAATTTGTTTGGCAGTTGCACATACCTCAGAGGACACGTTTCCTCGTGGTGCTTGGGGAAAGACAGAAATACAACAGAGCGTGTGTGAGAGAGAGAGAAAAACAGATCCTCCAAAACATTCACTGTCTTCTCTCACTGTCTTTTTTTTTTTTTTATTGTAAAGATGCAATTTTTTCTTTTCCCCAGCAAATAGAATATTAATTCTTATTTTGGTATCATTTTCCCAGAAATCCAAAATTTCTACCTTCGAAAAAATGTGGGCTTTCATGAGCAGCAAACCCACAGCTCTCGTTAAGAACAATGAGGAAGGAATCCAGCGGACCCTGACGGCCGATTACGCCCTGCTGATGGAGTCCACCACCATCGAGTACATCACCCAGAGGAACTGCAACCTCACCCAGGTCGGGGGGCTCATTGACTCCAAAGGCTACGGGATTGGGACCCCCATGGGTAAGTGGCTGTAGGGACACAATCCTCTCCCAACAGCCGATTTTCAAACACCAAAGCTCATATGGACCACCTTCCCAAAGAGAGATCTGGAGGTCCTCTTCACCAGGAGGGCATCCCCACTTTGTGCTGTTTGCCCCCAGGCTCACCGTACCGGGACAAGATCACCATCGCCATCCTGCAGCTGCAGGAGGAGGACAAGCTGCACGTCATGAAGGAGAAGTGGTGGCGGGGGAACGGCTGCCCTGAGGATGAGAACAAGGAGGCCAGTGCCCTGGGCATTCAGAACATTGGTGGCATTTTCATCGTGCTGGCAGCAGGCTTGGTGCTGTCGGTCTTTGTGGCCATGGTGGAATTCATCTACAAGCTGCGGAAGACGGCGGAACGTGAGCAGGTGCCAATCCCCACACCTCCCTGCTAGCCCAGCGCTGAGGATTTCCCTTTCCCAAGCCCCCAGCATAGGGCAGAGCCACAGCACCCCTGGGTGCCCTCCCCGTGCTCCCTGCCTGTCCCATCCTGTGGACAATGAGTGCCCGTGGCATCGAAAGGCAGCCTGTAGGAATGTCCTTCCTGCGTGCTGCGGTGCAGTAATGGGAAGCGCATCCGTGTGCACAACCACAGCAAAACACTCAGCCTGTGTGTCGGGGCAGACAGGTGCAGACATCTGCTCACTGGCAAGTGCAGCAGGACTCTGCCTCTCTGATTCATAACCCTACCAGCCCCCAGCAGCAGGGATCACACAACAAGCCCTCCAGAGCTCTGCCTTCTTGCAGGAGTTAGTGTACCCAAGGTACAACCTTACCAAAGCAGAGAGGGTCAACCTCAAAGCTTGCACACAGCTCAAGCCCCACTGAGCACAGCTGATCATAGAATCACAAAGTCACCATGGTCAGAAAAGCCCTCTCAGCCCCCAAGTGCAAC
>JAOWBP010004597.1:2283361-2315650 GCA_028571105.1 Tragopan temminckii
GGGAAGGGAAGGGAAGGGAAGGGAAGGGAAGGGAAGGGAAGGGAAGGGAAGGGAAGGGAAGGGAAGGGAAGGGGAAAACGACAAGAGAAGGAGAAGAGGAGAGGAGAGTAGGGGAGGAGAGGAAGGTCCTCAAAATTCACTGCCTCTCCAACGAACAATGCAAACAAATCCACATCCTCGTTTTCCCCCATTGGTATCAGAGCCCCACCGCTGCAGTGGGAGCACTGAGGAGTGGGAAGGTGGTGGTGGTGGGAATGGCAGCTTCAGAGGAGTGATGGGGAAGAAGCTGTGAGTGCAGGGAGAGGCTGGCACCTGCCCCAGCACTCTGCAGTGCTTCCAGCCTGGTGCAAGGCACTGCTCTCTGCCCTGCGTTTCTGTCTGCTTCAAAATCCCCCTCCCAGTAAAGTCGGTGCCAGCAGAGGTGGAGGCAGAAAGGAAATGGAGATGGCAGCCAGCAGCTGGCGATGCACAGGGCTGTGATTAGCGGTGCTGAGCAGCACCGGGGGGCTCCGGATGAACCCTCCTGGAGCAGGGGAAGAGCTGGAATTAAGGGCAATCACTTGCTATCAGCCTGTGGCTGCGCCTGCAGAGCTCCAGATTTACAGTCCCTGGGCACGAGCCAGCCTTGGCCTCTGATTGCTGCAATCACCGTGCAACAGGGATGGGATTATTTGGCTGTTTTACACATAATTTGTGGGGGGAAGTGCTGAATTCGTTAAGGTGGGGAGGTTTTGGGACATATGTAACCAGCGATACAGCTTGGAGCGGAGGCTGCGCCTCCTGCTTTGCAGAACCACACCAGTGTGCAAGTCATGCATTTATCCCCTCCCTTGGTCAGAGCAGCAGAAATCGATGCTCATGGTTCATAAAACAGAAAGAAGCATTATTTACAGTCCCTCCAACCCCAGGTGTCACAGGGCAACCAACAGAAGTGGCAAAAGCCAGGTGTTAATGAGGGCAGTGCAGCTGAGCACGGGGCATAAGGCTCCTCCACGCACATCACAGCTCTGTGTCCTGCCAGAGGCAGCTTCTGGGAAAAAGAACTCAGAAAATGCTGGGCTGCTTAGTGAGCTGCCCACAGCCTGGGCACAGAGAGCCTCCTGCACCTGCTGTATGCAATGTTGTACTGCAGCCTGGAGCTACAGTGTGGTCTGGCAGTGCTGGGTGAAGGGGGAGCGTGGCCAGGTCACTGCAGTCCCTGTTTGGGGACGTGAGCACAGAGAGCACAGGGAGCAGGAGCCCTCCTGCCTTTGAGAGCTGGAAGTTTGCACCGAAAGGAACCGAGCCAGCGGGGCTGTGGGAAGAGAGGAGAGAGCTGCCAAGCCAGGTAATCCATCTCAGCAGCGTCTGCGTCAAGATGATTCATGTCTTCCAATTTACTCCCTGCTCAAATCTAAGGGAAATCAGCCCAGACTGCTCCCAGCACCACGCAAGGATGCGGAGCTGTGGGTGAGCGTGTGCCCATCCGTCCCAGCTCAGCCCTGTCCGATGTGATTAGAACACAAGTGCTGCTGATAGGGGAAGGGAGGAGTGGGGTGTCCTGGGAGAGTGCAGGGGGTGATGAGAATGGATTTCTTTAATATTCCGTTCAGTCGCTTTTCTGAGGGAAATAGCCAAGAAAGAGCCCTATCAATATCAGTTCCCACCTGCAATAAGAAAGGCGTCTCAAGTTTTAATTACTTTTCTAACCCACTCACAGCCTGCCTGCCATGCCTGCCAGCCCCATCATGCAGGGCTGTCCCCAGCAGAGGTGTCCACTTCAGTGGGAAACCACAAACCCAAATCCTGGATGGGAGAAGCTGCACAATGGAGCAGAGTGAGGAGGGTACTCCAACAGCCACGTCCTCCCATCGGCATCTCCCACTTCAGTACAGTGAATCCCTGGCTCAGTGTGGGGCTGAGCTGCCCCAGTCCCCCTGCAGTGGGTCTGCCTGGTTGGGGTAATCTTTGTTTATAATCTGCTCGAGGGCAATTTCATTTCTAAGTTATCGATTTGAATTTCACAGCGTTTGAAAACTCTGGAAAAGAGATTTTCTCTCCTGAAGGGAAAACGTTGGAAGAGCTCCACGACCTCGGGGATCTTTTTTTTAAATAAATCCACTAAGATAGAAACTGAAAACCTGGGGCTGAATAGGAGCTGACTGGCCTGGTGTACAAATGGTGAGTGGTCAGAGGGGGACACTGAGCCTCAGTGGCTGCAGCTCCCACTCTGCTTCCAGGGATGTTTTCCTACAGGCACTGATGAAGCACACAAAACAGCCCATGGGACAAAATTATGACATCCTTTACCAACTAATGGCCATTTCTTGTCTGTTCTCTGCCCAGCTCTGCAGTCGGGGCAGCTCAGCTGATCCCTTTTGCTATGAGTGACTAATTAAGAGGTTTGGCTGCCAGTCCTGGGAGCGGTGACAAGGTGCACTAAGTCTGCTAATGAGCCAGACACACTTTAAGCACTAATTCACTTTATGATGAGAGTGCTGTTGCCGTTAAGTATTTATCTACTTACTTAATACAAATCAATAAGCTAATAACGGTTCGATTGAAGTGACATTTGCGGAACTCTGCAGTCATTTGTAAGTCATGTCTTAATGCTTTCCCTAATGAGCAGTGTGAGCTCTGTGCAAATCAGGCAACAGAGCCCTCTCAGAGCTCCTAGACCTGTAGAGCACTTCCCACATTCCACCAGCCCAGCGCCCTGCAGAGCTGCTTCTTGGAGCTGTGCCTTCCAGCCGTCCCGCAAGGGGTGCCCAGAGGAGCTCACGGCCTTTATCTGCCCCAGCTGTGCTTCATTTGCTGAATATTTCATGCCGTGTTTGGTGGCTTTTCTCACTCCTCCAAAAGTGACAGACTTCAACATCTATTGTCTGGGGCCACTTTGCATCTGTTACCCCCATGGCTGCAGTCCCAGCGCTGGAGGCACCATATGGTGCATTGTTGTCAGAAAAAGGAGCACGCCGACAAACAAACAGCAGCAAGACTGAGAAAAAGATGGTCTGGAATTAACATTCACCTTGTTGCTAACTGCAGACTAAGTGACGGAGCCAGAGGGACTGGGGAGCTCATTGCAGTGGTGGAAGCTGAGCTCATTTCTCCTCTGAAGGAGCCCTGAGGTATTGCTGTGCTGTGCTGATGCAAAGCACTGGAGTCACTGCCCCTCAGCACAGCACAATGCTTCCCACCATCCCTAATGAGAGCTGCACAAACACAGGAGTGGTAAAACAGGCCCTAAACAGTACTTACATTTTTCATGATATGGGAAATAAGAGCGTCCCCGAAGGGAGCCGCTTCTGTTAAGTGCTGGCATGGCGGAAATAATTTGTTCATGCAGCAAACCTGCAATTAGGAAGCTATACCTGCCTGAGCACTCTGCAGAACGAACTCAGCCCTGCGCAGTGAGGCTGCAAATGGGGGCCACCTGGAACCCACCTCCCCCACCAGCAAACTCCAAACCCACAGCACGTGGGCTCCTGCGACCTGGAATGCTGCCTCCTTGTATCTTTCTGATAGTGAACCAAGGGAGATGGCTCCTAATTGTGGGCTGCTGCCTCTCTCCCTGGTGCAGAGGGGGGGGCAAGGAGCTGTGGCACATCCCAGTGGGCACAGCCAGGGGACACCCATGAGCCAACAGCATCCCCAGGCATCTCTCGAGGACATCCAGCTCCCCATCCCTGGGACCTGGCAGGTGCTGCTGACATGGGCAGTGCCCTCAGAGCTCTCCAGCCACCACCAGCCCGATTCCATATCTCCCCTATGGCACCAAGGGTCTGGCTGTGTGCCTCCTCCAGCCAAGTTCTGCCTGGACAGCACAGGGCAGGACTCAGACATCAGCTCTGATGCCCTCTGCTCCCTCTCACCCCTCTGCTATTGGAATTTTTCCAGCGCTCACAGCCATCTCTGATCTCCAAATATCAATGTGTGTACTGCATGCTCCCACTCACCTCCAGGAAGCCCTGACATCCCACTGATTACAACCTAAAACCGAGTTCAGCAGCTCTGAAACGCACACAAACTCATTCCAGCGCGATGTTTCTCCGTGCAGGATCAAACTCAGGGTTAATTCATTACTCCTGACAGCTAATTGCAGGGCAGATCCCGTCGGGGCTGAAGCCAACAGGTTGCACACAGTCAGTGCAACACGGGGCTGTGATGCTGCTCACCATGTGCACCTTACAGAGGGTGCTGCTATGAGTGGTGAGTGTATTTTACAGCCCAACTTCAAGCTCCTCACCACCACAAACACTGCCAAATATGATCCCCCTGCTCCACATGGGCATCCCCACAGCGGCATCTTTGGGGTAAAGCTGAGTAAGTTCCTCGTGCTGTTGTTTAGATAAGTTTAAATGAGCTGTGATTAAGCTAATTTCAAGCTAATTAACTCAGAAAGATATCCTCCACTTTTTAAAATTCGAAGTGGTTGTTCATTATGAGTGAGCAAACGGGTAAAGACTGCATCACTGCAGCACGAGGAGCAAAGTGCAGAATGAACTGCACAGTGATTAGTGAAATATGAATATGCGTTATCTAATTACACGGCATAATTAATGAGCTGGTAGTGTGCTGCTGCTGTAGGGGATGCAGGCGGGCAGCAGTGGGGGGCTGAGGTCTGGTCCTGCATCCACTTGCCCTGCGCAGAGCCAGAGCCTGTTGCAACAGGGCCTGCTGCAAACAGTGCCTGCTACAAAAAGGGCCCAGCATTGTCAGGGAGATGAAAAATGGATTACAATGAGATTGAGAGGGGAAGCTGTGGGTCTGCGTGCTGGTAGACAGCACTGAGCTAAGAGCAGTGTGTATCACTGTGCTGAGATGTAATGGCTTTTCCAGCTCGGTTCCTGGCTCACTGGAGCTTGACTTGATGGAAGGCATTGAGGAGGGGCCAGGCAATCCCCAGCCATCAGCACTGGGTTCAGCAGAGCCCACTGCCCTGTATGGGCAGTGCAGGTGACCCTGCACAAAGCAAACACAAAGCCCAGCACTGAGCATCGCTGCGTGCTGCAAAGGTCTCAGCTGTGTCTCATAACTCAGGAGTTTTTCTTTTCTGCCCAGGTCATTCTGCACTGAATGGAAACCTGAGAGCTGTTTCTTTTATTCTTACATCCTTCCCTCCGCAGCTCTTGTGAAAAACCTGAAAGTCCCTGAGAAGGTCATGAAATGCAGTTACAATGGAGTGAGCAGCATTAGTGTGAAGGACAGATCCTGGCAGCACAGCCACATCCCTCCCTGTGCACTGCCCACGTCCCTCATTTCCACATCCCTACGGTCCTGAACACCTCCAGTAGTGACCCCACCACTCCCTGCACAGTCTGTGTCAGTGCATCACCACTCTTTGGAGAAGAAATTTCTCCTAATATCCTTCTCTGATGCAACTTAAGGCCATTAAATCCTTCACAGTTAACTCCTTTCCGGGGTCTGCATCCCTTTCCTCACCTCACCCCATGCAGCTGTGGTGGTGGCTCAGCCCCGCTTCCCTGCTGGCCCCACTCTGACCCGATCCATCTCAGTGCCCCCAGGGACAGAATTGAAATTTCACAGTCGGTTTCAGGAATTATTTCTGACATTGCCACTGTTCCAGGAGTCAGACTAAATGGAGCACCAGAGCAAAACGCCTTTTCAGAGAAGGTGATAAATCACTGCTCAAATCTATTTTGCCTAATAAAGCAGCGATAGATCCCAGTGGGTGAAAAGGGACTCTTCTGAACGTGACCCAACATGGGCAGCTCCTCCCAGCTCTGCCCAACACCGCTCAGATCCGGGCAGCAGTTGGTACAGGTGGTGGCAGTTCTGTGAGCTCTGCTATGGGGCTGCGCAGTTTGATGCTAATTAGAAATAATGAATGGAACTTAAAACTCATAATCTCCCGTTCTGCCATCTCTCATCTGTAGCTTCAGAGATTTATGAGGGGTTTGGTGCACGTTAATACTTTGTGAGAGCTCACTCTCGCGGTTAGCGGTGATGAAGGGAAACGCAGCATCAGAAAAGCAGAGAGGCTTTTCCCCTCTGTATCCCTGTCTTCTTTAAAGAAAAGTTGAAGTGAGGTTGCAGGGAAGAGCGGGCGCTGAGCTGAGGCCTGGCTGTGCACTCCATGTACCCCGCGGGAGCACGCAGCATCACCGTGCCGCCGCTTTGCATGCTGATGTGGCCACTTTGCTGCTGGGTTTTCCTTCCCGCTGACTTTCCCTGATGTTTCACTGATTTCTGAGTCTCGTGCCCATGGCCACTGCAGAACTGCCCGTGCCTCTGAGGAGCAGCAGCACAGGTAGAAGCTGATTGCCATGGAGACACTGTGAAGGATGCTCACTCCGGGCTCTGTGATGCCATCAGTGCCTCTCTCTTCCTTTGGCTGTAGCTGCTCCCCAGGTGTTGGGAACAGCTCTGCAACAGCCAGGCTCAGGAACTGGGATGCAGCAAGGCCTGGGCTCTGTGTTCTGCCCCAGATGTGCACACCCAGCTGTGCTGAGCCCCCAAAACCTGCATTCCTGAGCAATGATGCTCCAAAACTCGCGCACCCCTGCGTTGCTCCAACATCAGCAGAAGCCAGGCAGCAGTTATTTATCTCGTCAGCGAGAGCGTTTTGTTTGTAATTACATTGGCAGCAAAAATGTCAGAACGAGTTTCTGTTCTTGGATTTTCACTCCTGAAAACCATGACGCTATTAACTGCCATCCAGGATGCAATAATTAATATAGGGGTGTGCCACATGTGGGGGAAGAGCAGAAACAAAAAAAGTGCATCCGTCAATAGCCTTGAAAGAACTGTTGGGAAGCACTTCTTGTGGTCCCTGATAAGTGGGAAAATGTTTGAGTTTTCTGACTCCAGCTCCTGTCCATCCATCTGTCTGCCTCTAGGTCTGTCCATCTGTAGGTCTGTCCGTCTGTAGGTCTGTCTGTCTGTAGGTCTGTCTGTCTGTAGGTCTGTCCGTCTGTAGGTCTGTCTGTTCTGTAGGTCTGTCTGCCTGTAGGTTTGTCCATCTGTAGGTCTGTCCATCTGTAGGTCTGTCTGTCTGTAGGTCTGTCCGTCTTTAGGTCTGTCTGTCTGTAGGTTTGTCCATCTGTAGGTCTGTCTGTCTGTAGGTCTGTCCGTCTGTAGGTTTGTCTGCCTGTAGGTCTGTCTGCCTGTAGGTTTGTCCATCTGTAGGTCTGTCCACCTGTAGGTCTGTCTGCCTGTAGGTTTGTCCGTCTGTAGGTTTGTAGGTCTGTCTGCCTGTAGGTTTGTCCGTCTGTAGGTTTGTCCGTCTGTAGGTCTGTCCATCTGTAGGTCTGTTTGCCTGTAGATCTGTCCGCCTGTAGGTCTGTCCAGCTGTAGGTCTGTTTGCCTGTAGGTCTGTTTGCCTGTAGATCTGTCTGCCTGTAGGTCTGTCCAGCTGTAGGTCTGTTTGCCTGTAGATCTGTTTGCCTGTAGGTTTGTCCATCTGTAGGTCTGTCCATCTGTAGGTCTGTCCGCCTGTAGGTCTGTCCACCTGTAGCTTTGTCCACCTGTAGGTCTGTCCATCTGTCCATCCATCCACCTGTCCCTCCCAGCAGCTCACCATCCCCACTCCTCCGCTTTCTCTGTGTGAATGTGGCTGAACGAATCAGCAGCGCGTTGTGGGGTTGGTCTTTTTTTTTTTTTTTTTCCTTCTTTTTTTTTCTCCTTGTTACCATTACAAAACAGCCGAAATATGAGTGGGTGAAAAAATGACAGATGAGCGGAAACAAATCCTCTGGAATCATAAAAAGATACCAAAAGAGAAAAAAAAAAAAAAAAGACAACTTTTTGCTGTGATTGTGCAGCAAATCAATAAAGCAGCACTACAGGGCTGCGCTGGAGATAACAAGCAGATGATATCAGTTTTCACGGAACATATTGTTTGGCAGGCAGTGCTCTGAGAGGCTGTAACAGTGCATCATAAAGTTTAAGTTAGTGTTGTTGGCTCGGAGATTTGAATAAAGCCTGCATGCTGACATCCTTGATGGTTATTATTTATTCAACAGCCTGAGATGTCAAACCTTGTTGTCTTCAGCTCGCTATGCAAGAGGAGGTCATCGCTGCGCGGGGGATGGATCACAGTTTCACCGTGTGCTTCAGTTCATGGGCATATCCTCTGCTGGGAAAGGGCTGCAGAGGTGTATGGGGGCACTCAGACCTCCAGCAGGGGAAATCCCAACAGCAATAACTGTGCCATTGGATGTGCAGCCCCCCAAGACCACGCGTCTCCCCCACTCCCCATTGCAGTTGATCGAGCAGCACAAGGATTAACGAAATGGGCTAATTACTGCGGGGCTCCACAGCTCACCCACAAATCACCCTGATGGACTCCGTGTCAATGACAGAGGAGAAATGAGTCCGCCGCGAGCAGCCGACCTTCCCTCCCCACCCCTACATCATTTGGGACACCCAATCGATAGGAGAAATATTATTGGTGCTTAAAGTCAAACGGTTCCAGTCCACCCCTCTGAAATGCTATTATTTTTTCTCTGCAGGACACCTCGTTAATAGGCCCGTTGCCAATCGCAGGCAGTTGCAGAGAGCTCACTCTTATGCTAATTGCAAAGCTAATTGTTCTTATTGCAAAACCCATTATATAGTATAGTTATATTGCAGTTAACGAGATGTTTGGATTAAATGGCTCACTAAAAGTCAATAAAAAGAAATTTGCTCGACTATTCCTTTAATTTTTCAGATGCAGTGTTAATACACTGTTAATTCTCCCTAAAGGCCCAGATTCATTAAACTGCTCAAAGCAGGACTAATACATATATTGTGCAAAAGCACTACAGCAGAACATCACAGCAGCAAACACGTGGTACTGTGGGATGCTCCACACCACCGATGCCCAAACTCACAATGCTGGGGACACACGGCGGGGACACCACGAGGTCCCTTCTGTGCATTGCAGCACAGCCCCAGAATTGGCCCCAAAGGCAGAATGGGGTCACTGTGCTGCAGGGTGCCCAGTGCTGCCTCCTAAGTCCTTCTGCATCCTTCTGTATCCTCCTGCATCCTCCTTTATCCTTCTGCATCCTTCCTCCTGCATCTCCCTGCATACCCCTGCACCCTCCTGCATCCCTCTGCATCCTGCATCCTCTCCCTCTTGCATCCTCCTGCACCCTCCTGTATTCTCCTGCATCCCCCTGCATCCTTCATCCTGCATCCTCCTGCATCCTCCAGCCCAAGGTGAATTCCCACAGGTGAGCAGCTGCAGCACCGCAGCAGCCCATCATGGATAACATGTGTTACCTTCATGAAAAGCTGGCCTAAATTCAAATTAAGAGCTGTGTGTGTGTACAGGGGGGTGTCAGAGCCACAGCTGCACACCGTGGGCTGGCACCAACCCTCTCATTATTGTGCCAACAGCTCCATTATCCGCAAGACTGGGAGGGGAAATGGTCAGGAAGGTCACTGATTTACTATTTATTTCTATCTAGGGTTGTGTCTAACTAGAGTTGTTGTTTCTAATGGGGATGTTATTACTTGAACACATGCCTTTACATGGCCCTGCCCTGCAAAAAGCCTTCCTCCCCCCACGGCCCTTTGCTGGGGAGCTCCAGCTGCTGTTTGAGCTCCCCAACTGCTGAGGCTCCATAGGCACAGAGCCCCCCATGTGGGCTCCACTCCACACTCTTCCCTGCAAGGAGGCACAGACCAAAGGCAAACACAGAGGGGATAAAGCTTTCAAGTTACTTCCAAATTAAATTACAGTGGGTGGAACAGGATTAGCCAAATGCCTTTATTACTTTCAAGAAGAGGCTTTGGGTCGTAACTTCACATTGTTACTAAGCAAATTGCTGTGCTCTGTCACACATCTGTTACAAAGCTCTGGATGCAGGGACTGCAGGGCTTTGTTAGCAGCCCTGGGTGCAAAGGCAGTGCTCAGGGTTCTGCAATGTGCCCCTGACAGCCTTGTGTGCTCTCCTGCCCAGGGACAACCTGTGCTGTCACCTGCTGGGGAAATCCCACCTGAGTTCAACACCACTGTTCAGACTTGTATTGCTCGTTGTTGTCTCACTCCTTCATTATTAATGAATGGACTTCTGCTGGAAAGAAAGGAGAAGGAGGAATGGGGACGACTGCTGCTGCTGCAGGGCTGCAGCCTGCCTTTGGGGTGGGGATGGCCAACCTTCATTGCCAACCATTACCAAACTGCTGCCAGAATTAGGGCTGCAGAGCAGCGGTGGCACAGCATCTTCAGAAAGAGCAGCTTGGGGTGCTTGCCTAATTATGGAGCTTTCAGTTACGCTTTGCATAATGGCTAATTAATTGATTAATGATGACGATGTGCTCTGAGCAGCTCCCCATGCCCTCCCTGTGCATCAGCCTCATGGTAAAGGTGAGTTCAGTGCACAACCACTGCGCTCCCAGTGCAGGGGCTGCCCATGGCCACAGGGAGATGGGACCCCTGGGACAGGGCAGCCTCAGCACCCCCACTCCATGCAGAGCCTCCATGCTGGTGGGCTGTGCTGTCTGCATTTCCCCACGTCCAAGAAAAGAACTGCTGTTCCCTAAGACTAATCTGCAGTTTCATTAAGAGCTGGCTTGATTACTAAATTTTTAAGCAAGGGAAGCTCCCAAGTCCATTAGTGCCTCTTTCCCATGTTTATTAAAGCAATAACTTTGTAGTAAAAAGGGACATGGGTCCCTTGAGCTCTCCCACACTTTGGTGCCCTGATTAAAAGATATAAATTAGAGATGGAGCTGGTCTCTTGCTCCAAAAGACAGAATTTGGGTGCCTTGAAATCCTAGGGAAAGGAGCAGATCCTGGAAGGCAACAGCACCTGAGATGATGAAGAGGAGGATGAAGGTACAGGTGCGGGAGCACACTCCTTTCCAACTCTGCACATTTGGTAGAAGCTCTGATTAAAATTTCATTCCCTTTTTGCTTTGCAGGCACTGCAGTGTGTGTGTAACAGCACCTGGTGCTGTGCGGGCAGCGGGACACCAGCTCTGCTCTGCTGGCAATAGCTCTTGCTGGTGGCATTGCTCAGTGCTGGCTGATGTCCTGGCCATAAAACAATTAGTGAGGGTGCGTTGGCTCTGTTTCAGCTTTAAGAGTTGTGTGTTCAATAGCAAATACAACATGCATCCTCCCTGATGTTCTGTCTGGGAGGAGGCAGCTGCTGATCTCCTCCAGCCAGGAATACATGCAGCTGCAAAGCACTCTGGAATAAAGAATAAAACTTTATTCTAATGTAGCTTCTGCACCTTATAGGGGATTTCTCACTTTTTTTATTCTTTATTTTTTCCAAAGTGTGCGGAGTTCTGTTGGCATCTGGAAAATGCTGATGTGGGAGCTCTGCTCGGTAGTGGGCAGCATCTCTTCCATCAGCCTTCTCTGTGAAGAAGGGCACTGCTCAGAGCATGACATCGTCAACACAGCCCTACTTCCAGGTACGCAGCAGCAATCAATAGCAAGGGCTCTTTCTTGTCCATCCTTCTTCCTTTTTTCTTCCTTTTTCCCCATTTTGATGATCCAGACTTTCCTCCTCCATGACACTGGGTATGCTCCGAGCCTTTGGACCAAACACTGCCCTTTTTGACATGCAGACAAGGTTCACGTTTGTCCATCCTAAATCCCATCAAGCTCTCCTCATCATCATGTCTCTGTGTGAATTCAACCAGGGAACTTCAGAAACCAGCACTGCCCCCTGGGGTAGGGCAGGAGGGGAATCACGTTGTGTGCTGTTGCTGTAGGGCTTTCCTCCAGCAGCTCACGCAAAGCAAGATGCCTGCAGAGAGCTGGGTGGTATTTATCTGATGAATAAAGTACTCAGTAAAATGCAGCTTCAGGATGATTGAGATTATTCATTATTGTATGACGAATTCAGAAAACATTTTCAGGCAAAAAAAAAAAAAAAAAAAAGAATATAATTTTGTTAAATGTTAAAGATATCAAAATTTTTCTAAAGGGATCACTGCCATTTTTCATTTGGAAATGAAATGATTGGGGATTTTATTTCTGCTATTTACCGAAGAAAGAAATCCTGAATGGAAAGAGAACTGAAAGCTTTCATTTCACACTACCCCCAAATTATCTTTTAATTATTTCTGGCTGCCATCACTGCTGTGGAGCAATGGAGCTGCTTTCTCTCCTTTGTCCTTCCCTGAATGATCCGTGCCTTTGTCCTTCCCTGAACGATGCATGCCCGTCCCACACCCTACCCTGCTGCAAAGGGAATTGGGGCTGGGGGGCCTCCCCAGCAACAAAGTGATGACACTGAGTTGGATTTGCAGACATCACGTATAAAGGGACTCACACAAGCAAGGAGTGCCTACAAGGATTTCTCATCTCTGTAATACTTAACGTTGCCAAACCGCCTGGAAATAACTCTGCGCTATAAAGCCCTGTATATTCTGGGGGTACAAATCAACCACTGCCATATTTCCTTACTTCTGCTTTATTTCTGACTTCTTTAAAGCTCAGTCGTTATTTATTGCTCCTATTTCAACACTGTGAAAGCTTAATGGATATTTTAAGGCCAGGACCGCTCCGACGTATTAACGCAAGCCTACGCCTGGCTGCCCTTTTATTTTTTTTTAACACCCCATGTAAATACCATAGGAAATGTGTCAGTCGGGATTCCTACCTGGCACATCCAGAGCTGTCCCTTGGCAGCCCTTCCCACTGCCCGCTCACGGCTGCTGTTGGATATGGGGGATTTCTGGGTGCTATTGGACCCAGCGGGGATTTCTGGGTGCTGTCAGACACAGTGGGGATTTCTGGGTGCTTAAAGCACCGACATACCTGCAACAATGGAGAGATGCCCGCTGCTCAGCCCTGCTGGTACCAGGAGCCACTCTCGCAGCCATAAATTCACAGCACTGCTTGGAAATAAGGGGAAAGATAATGAGAGAGCAGTTGACACCATTCAATTCCCCAAATCCCAAGCTTTGGAGCCAGAAGGAAAAGCGCATTTTCTTTGTCCTTTGTTTCACAAGAGCATGCTGCAGTGCAGAGAGGTGCCGTAGAGCAGCCTTGGGTTGAACTGCGAGCAGTCAGCGGGCCATGGGTCACCCCGGGGTTTTGGTATAATTGCATTTTGATGGATGGGTGGATCAGGGATTTACATGGGCTGTTTTCTAATCTTAAACTGCTAATTCATGCCTGACTTCCCCTCTTCTCTATTGTTTCTACAAATTCAGTCAAGTGCTGATGAGATGAAGATTTAATATCGAGCAAGAAAGAACAACCGGCTGCAATGAGAGCATCTGTCAGAGTGCAAGATTGATGGGGAGCATGCACAGGAACATGAGCCATATCTTGTGGGTTGTGCTTGGGGTGCAGAGGACATGGCACTGCCCAGCCCCTGTCACCAACCTTTCTGTGCTGGGGTTTCCACGTGCATTCACACACACAGAATCATAAACTTACAGAATCTTAGGGTATCCTGACTTGAAAGGAACACATAAGGGATCATCGAGTCCAACTCCTTACTATACACAGGACCACCCAAAATCAAATCCTATGCCTGAGAGCAGTGTTCAAATGCTACTTGAGTTCCAGCATCTTGGTGCTGTGACCACTGCCGTGGGGAGTCTGTTTCATGCCCACCACTCTCTGATGCAGAACCTTTTCCCAGTACCCAACCTGATCCTTCCCTGACACAGCTTTCATAGAATCATAGAATGGCCTGGGTTGAAAAGGACCACAGTGATCATCTAGTTTCAGTCCCCCTGCTATGTACAGGGTCGACAACCACAACCACTTTCAGCCAGTAAATACCCAGGATTCCTCCTAACCTCAGGGATTCCAGACCTAGGTTATTAGTTTAGGAAAAACACAAGGTTTATATTCATTTCTATAACATCCATTCTTTGCCTATATATGATACATGTGATGAAGTACGTGTATTGATTCACTGCTCTGTACCGTGCTGTACTCAGATAATGAAACAAAGAGGTGAGTGAGTAGAGAGACTTGGAAGAGACAGGAAATGTTCAGATCTAAAAGTGAGGAAATCATAGCAGCTTAATGAATGTTATGAGTCAATTGGGAATTAATAGCTAAAGGGTGAACTGATTAAAGAACAGAGCTAGGGGCGTCTTGACCCAGAGCGAGACAGATAGCCATGGAAAAGGATCTACAAAGAAAGATTTGGGAGAAATAATTAACCACCAGTAAGCCAAAAGTGAAGACAAGGAGCTGCTGAGGAAGACCCGTGTGTCCATGGATGGATGGACGGACACACGGACCTTCCCCACCTGCCTGCAGCTTCACCCAGGGCCAGCAGCACTCCAGTTGCTCATCCATAAACATGGCCCATCCATAATGCATACCTTCCTCCTTCGGAGGGGAGATGTGGCTGGACCTGTCTGTGTTATCTTTCCGTTTCCATGGTAATAAAAGTAGCATCTGATAATGGCTATTTCCTACGTGCGGTGAGGATTGGCCATTTTAGAAGCATTACAGCGCAGGCTTCACACTGCTGAATAGGGTCGTTTGCTCCCGGCTTTAATTGCAGGTGGGTTGTAGCAGGAGGCCGTGGGGCAGAGCTCTCCTGGCTGTTGGTGACCCAGCCCTGCTGCCGTGCAGACTGGCACTGCTTTGCTCTTGCTGAGCCCTGCAGGGAGCCGCCAGCACCCAAGGAGCCGGGAGCTGATTTACTGATTAGCATTAAAAAGAACTAATGCCTCCTATTTCCCAACGCGTGTAATACAACTGCGTAATAGTGATATCCAATTAATGTGCTGTAGGATGACATCCAGCTCTGCTTGGATCATAACGATGCCTGCTGCGAGAGGCTTCCCCACAGCCCAATGGCTCACAGTGAAACAATCCCAAAACGAGGAAATATTCCATTTATTCCTTCACATCTCTGGAGGCCAGTTTGGTGGTTCCATTGCTGCTCCGTTCCTCACCGGGGGCACAGAGCTCCTCCATAGGGACAGCCAAGGGACATTGCAGGGTCAGGATGGGGAATGAGGGTAGAGGCGATGCTTAATGGAACCAACAGATCCTCTGGGAATGATTCTTCAACTCACAGAACTGCATTTCCCTGCCCTCACTAAGCCAATCTCTAATGTGAGGAGCGAGCTTTCTAATTTAGCGTCATATCAAATAATGACTGTCGCATTTAAGCTGTTGCTAATATTAGTCAAACAATCCCAGATAAGAGCCAGAGGCGCCGCGTCTCTCCCGTCACCACATACTCAATTAATATTTATAAACCAGGAAGGATTTTTTTTTTTCTTTTTTTTCTTTCTTTTTTTTTTTTTTTTTTAAAGGGAATTTTAAGTTGTCCTTCGCATTTTCAGACACGGGCTGCAAAATTTATGGGCTCTCCTTCAGCTCTGCTTGGAGAGAACTTTGCTTTTCACCTGACTTATTTATAACGCCAGCCTGTAGGGATCGACCAGTTGAGGTGCCAGTGGCAATGTGACTCCATTCCCCCAACAGAACTTCAACCACTCCAATCCATGCATTTCTGCCCCAGATTTAGCTGCAGCCACCTGCATGGGCTCAGTGCAAATACCCTCAGGCTTGGAGATGGGAGAGGTGATGCTCAGAGCATTGTTAAAACCTGAAATCTTTTTCTGCTCTGCTCAGAGCAGCCCCACTTGAAGGCTCATCCTTCATTCATTAACCTGCCTCGGCTACCTCTGGTGCAGATTTTAATAACGTCCCATTGCTCCAACGTGGAAACTTCACAATTATTTATTCACAGTATTTCTGAACGCCTCATTGTGGAACTGAAATTAAAATATCCCAACAGACTACGGCAGAAACCTTTGCATAAACCTGATAGGGTTTGCCCACAGTAATAAGTCCCCAAGTAAAACAAATTACAGAAGGAAATGTTTCAAAATAACGGTTCCCAATTAAAACTTCACCCAGGGTTTGCAGTTCAGCTTTTTTTTTTTTTTTTTTTTTGCAACACAATGAGCATAAAAATGACACAGGGGCAGCCAGTGAGAACAGTGCAGTAAATCAAGCGAGGTATTCACCTTGCCTCTCTACAACACGGGGATACGGGCCTGGGCACGTGCATGCTTTTGTTTGCAATCCCACCTGTGCACCAGTGGGCTCAGTGATACGTGCGTGCAGATGTGTGCAGGCACCTGCAAGCAGAGCCATGCATGTGGCAGCACCAACACTTGCTCCATCCGTGCACACACAGGGATGCACAAACGTGTGCACACCAGCAAGCGGACACTACTGCAGCAACAGGAGAAGGCTTTATCTGCACCATGTGCCAACTATGCATGCAGCTCTTCCCTTTCTGACATTCCTTCCTTGCAGGGCACGCAGAGATGCATGGCAAATAAACCAGAAATACCCACTGATGGGGCCACCTCCCCTTTGGGGATCACAGCCAGCACAGGAGGAGGGAGCAGCACTGCACACCTCACTGCTCCCTTGCATTTTTTAATTAATATCAATAGAAGATAGCATTAGAAATGCAGAAATCATGGAAATGTCAAACATCTCTCACTCACTTTGGTAAGAACTTTGTTAAGTACCAAATGCAAATGTACAGCTGGTGCCTTTGACATTTTGGTTCCTTCTCTGGCACGGGCTAATCAATTCCGCTCCTCATTTTAATTTTATCAGCAGCAAATCTGTTAGATTTTTCAGGCTCCGATGTCGCCCAATTAATTTCTAATCAAATTACTGCTGTTCTGATGAGTTCCGCCCGTGCTCTGGGCAGCAGCCGTGAATTGTGGTCACAGGTCCACAGCGGATGGGAGCGACTCCACCGCGGGCTGTGCTTGATGAGGAGGCTTTAATTAATCACCCCATTAACGTGGTGCTGGGGCAGGGCTGCAGGCCCCCCCCTGTATTGCTGTGCTCCCATTCCGGCCCCCAGACCTCACTGTTCTGCCTTGGGAACGCACTGTTCTCATGTTTATTGCCATTTCTTATGGGTTGTAGTTGTTGGTTTTTTTTTTTTTCCTTGTTATTTTATTTTTGCCCGCGAGTCTCTTTGATGAAGGGTGTTATTAGTGCAGCAATTAACCAACCCGGCTATCAAACTTGTGCATTGCGGTGTTAAATAAATCTCAGCAATGATTGCTTCCCAATTCTGAACTGTCTGTGTCTATGTGTGCACATATATATGCAGAATATCTGTGCCTATGTGTGTCTGCTTGATTGTCAAGTGGGGATGAATCAAGCGAAAGCTTGATTTCCCTGAGAGATACCTTTAAAAAGAAACACTCTTGGAGATCAATGATCTCACTTATGTGAAGTATTTCCTAGAAAAATCCCATGTTTTTAGCACAGCGAGGGTTACACACGGCCAACCCTGAGCTGCTCCTAGGGCCATTGCAGGGCTGCAGCATTGCAGGGATCTTTCAAGCATTAATAAAGCCCATTCTGCTGTGGGATGCAGCATGGGATGCAACCATTCAGCTGGGACACTCACATGTGATTTTCCCTCTTTGGAATCATTTATAGGGAGGATTTTAGGCCCATCTGAGTGGTGACTGAGCAGAGCAGGAGCACAACCCTTTGTTTCTTAAAGGGCTTAAAGCTACCTGTATTCTGAATGCTTAACCACTGGGTTGCAGTGCCTGCTGCTGGGTCTTAGATGGACTTATCCCATTCATCTCATTCACTGCCCCAATTCCTGTGCAGGGAAAGGATGTGCTGGAGAACATCTTGCTGCCAGAGGGAGATGAGGAGGATCTGCCCCACACAGGGGTGGTTTCCATGTTCCCTCTGCTCGTGCCCTGGGATGCTGTGCTCAGAAGGAAAAGATGGGCAGCACAGCTTCAGGTGTATCCCAGCACCACTCCAGGTCCGGGGCTGCTGCGTTGTGATCCGCAGCCAGTAGTGATCTTTCATCTTTGTGCTTTAATTTGTAAGTCAGACAAAGAGATCCTTCAGCCTTTCATGTGCTGAATGACATGCTCAGCTCCCTCCCCCGGCATTTCCTCGCTGACTCACTCATTAGAAGCTATATAAAAGCGTGCTAATGACAAAAAAATATGTTTTGATCTTTCTTCTTCCAGGAAAATACAGAGGCTCCCTTTGGGGTACATCAGCAGGATTTGCCTCTCTTCCTACCCCACATCCACAAACCCCACCGTGATGGCCACGGATGGCACAGCCTGGGGCTATGGGGTGCCAGGGAAGGGGCTTCCCAAAATTACCCCTGCTCTCCATCAGCCCCCAGGCAGCTGAAAGCCCCAGTGGCAGCTTGTGGAGGGCCAGAGTCGGCTTTGAGTTATTCTGGATGCATACACACAGGTGTAAAGGAGAGCCAAGCGTTGCCCAAAGTTTGCAGGATGCTTCAGATCCTCTGGAACGAAGGGGAGATATAAACTGCTGGGTGGGTGCCAGCTGGTAGTGGTGAGCAGATGGCAGGGAGGCTGCTGAGAGAGGACTGCTTTATTTCTTTGCTTATTTCTCTACAGATCGTATTTTGGGGGAAAGAAAAGTAACCCGCCTCTGCTTTAACCTCACCTCCAACACTGGAGTCTTCTTCCAAGAACAGGACAGCCCAGAGACCCCACGTAGAATAAATCCTTGAGCAATGCAGGGGCTGGAATTTGGGAGAGTTACCCTTGGACCCATCCCCATTTGCTATTTGAGGGACAAACTCTGGAATTTGGGAGCTGGAGGGAAAGCAGCCCTCCACCCCATGAAGGAACCCCTTCCCATCCCGATTCTGCTGCGCGCTATTCCCCTTCTTGATGAAAAGAAGTTCTTTTCTGATTGAACTAATTATCTTGATTGAATTTCCTCCCTCTCTCTGTCTCCGAGTGTGAAAGGTGTCCTTAATTTGATGGGGGTAATTGTTATGCACACACTGTCAGATGTTAATGCAGTTCCTTGACTGACAGGTAATCAGTGCATCAGCTGTATAAAAAGAGGGGATACATCTGTAATTTCATTTCTCCTGATTCCATGGGGTGGGATGGCAGGAAAAGCGAGATGAGCCATCAGGGGGTGCACTGCTGGCAGCCAGGGGTGTGGGGTCCCACCCTGGGGACCACTGCTCCTCCTCCAGGAACACACCTGGAGGTTGGATCTGCTCCCACTGCTGCAGCATCACTGTGCTTCAGCCCATGAAAGTGCTTCTATGCGGGGCTTCACCAACATCAGGCAGTTCTGGAGCCCCCTGAACAGCTGGGGTTGACTCTGATGAGGATGCTCAGCTCCTGGCTGTGCCCGTGCATTGCTCAGAGCTCTCCTGGGCCATCCGGGAAGGAGGGATGGGAGCGGTTCTGGGATCTGCTCTGCAGCCCCATCAGTGTTGGCAGGGCTGAGTGATGCCAGGAACCGGGCCTGGTGCTCCTGCCAGCAGCTGAGAGTGCCCGCCCCGTTCCATTTACTTCTTGTCAGCTGCTGACAAGCCCCAGACAGGCAGGAGCCAGGAATGCCAAAACATACATTTCTCCAGAATGTTTTCCGAGGCTTCTTATGTGCTTGCTTTTCTTTCTTTCACAAGATCTTGGTGTAATTTTTTGCTCATCTCCTGGTTTGCATCCCTGGGACATAGCTCTGTGCAGGGCAGAGCTGGTGCAGACACCGCCCCAAAGGGGTTTAAGGCCAGACTGGATGGGGCACTGGGCTGCCTGATTGAATGCTTGATCTAGCAGCTGGCAACCCTGACTGTGGCAGAGAGCTGGAACTCGATGATGCTTGAGGTCCTTTCCAACCTGAGCCATTCTATGATACTATTCTCTGATTCAGGAACACCTGGACCAGAGTGATTTGCCCTCACTGTGGAGATGGAGGGACAATCCCAGGCCAGGCCCCCCCTAAGGTGAGGAATGAGCAGGCAGCAGGAGCATCCCAAGTCCCCCAGGTGCTCACGGCAGACAATGAGAAGAAATGGAGAGCACTGCCAGCAGCATCCTCTGAACACCGACATTAACATAATAAAGGGTCAAATCCTATGTATGAAGTGCAGGGAGTGAATAGCCAGATTTACCATTAGTAAGGTTTATCTGAAATACTGAAAATCCCTTTTGGAAGGATTTCTGCCTCACAGGAGGAGGTTCTGTTCCCCAAAGCCTATTCAGGGTAGAGCAGCGCTGATTTGGACGTGCAGTGCTGCCACTCGAGTTGGATGGAGCAGGGCATGAGGCAGCAGAGCTCTGCTTGCAGTGGGATGATCCAGAGCCTCAATGAGCTTAGGGCTGTAGGGAAAGGACAGGGTGTGAAAGAAGGTTAGGCTGAGACCTCACTGTACTCAAGAAATCCCACAGAAAAGGAGAGACTGCTGTGCTGATGGAGCTCCCATCATATTGCACAACGCATACAACACGGCCTCCAGCAAAAGGGATGTTTGGCACCAGGGAAAATCAGATAGATATATTTTTTAATCCAGTAGAAGTCACGTGCAAAAGAAATTGCAAGAGGCAGCAGCAGGAGCAGCTGGTAAAAACAGATTACAAATCAGGTTGAGACAAGCATCTCCAGGAAAAAAAAAAAAAAAAAAAGATCGGTTGGATTAGGCTGCTAATTTGCAATCACAGATGGGGATGGGGCTGCCCAGGAGCTGTGTTTCCAGGCAGCACAAACAGGGGGAGAAATGGGGCTGCAAACACTGCGTGCAGTTCTGCTCCCACTGCACTGCACAGCCGCATGCACAGCACTCGGCGCGTGGGTCTCCGTTTCCTTTACAGCATATAATGAATGATTAAACAGCAATTAAGCCTAACTCTAAAGTGTGCCAAGGGCCTGACTGCGGGGTTGAAGGTAATGTAAACACTTTGGAGCAATAGAGATCCACATGAACTCTTTTCCCTTACGCTGAAAGTAATTTCCACTCCAGCACAGCTTTCATTTGTTGTTCTTTTTCATGACCTGAATCAGAATTTTTCTGCTGATGTGTGTGCCCCAAATACTTTGGAATATTTGTGAACTCGGGGTCAGGGCACGTTAACCCAATTGTCTCTGACTCTCCTGCTTTCTCCCCTGGCTGTGGGTGCTCTGTCCCACCATAGGCTGCCACAGGGCTCTGTCTGTGTACTTGCAGCATCCAGACACAATGTGGGTCACATGAGTCATTCCTACTTTAACCGCCAGCACCAGAGGGCTGCAGCAATGCAAGTCAATGTGCAGAATAAGCAGCAGTGAGGACACAGCACCTCTGGGTCCCAGTGGATGTCTGTGCCCCAGAGTCCTGCAGATGAATGTGGCACAGGCACTCTGGCTCCTCTCTCCCACCAACCCTGATATTTCCCTAGGCTGGGAACCCATCAGGCTCAGCTTGCTTCTGCAGGATTCACTGATTCATTCCTTCCCATGCACCCCATCCCACTCCATCCTTCTCAAACCCACCTGACCCTATCAGATCCCATCTGATCCCATCTCAGCTCCAGGCAGCAGATGCACCCTTGGGCAGACCAGTGCCTCCAGCAACTGCTGCAGCCCACAGCTCCATCTCCTGCACTGGCCCAGCACACAGCTGCAGGCACACAGCTGCAGGCACACACACAGCTGCAGGCACACACACAGCTGCAGGCACACACACAGCTCACAGCTCCAGGCACCTGCAGCAGTGGCGAAATGCAGCTGCAGGGTCTGTAGGTGGCAATAGCAGCGTGTGGAGCAGCTGTGACCACGCAGTGCCCCAGGGCAGTGTGCAAAGAACAGATCCCCGCTGGGATCCCTTCCCTCCTGCAGCCTTTTCACGCTGGGTGTTGCACCCAGAAGCCTTTCTCCCAGACCAGAACTTCTGCAAAACCTGCACCAGGCTCATACCACGCTGTGCTGATCCCCTCCAGACATTGCTTTCCTGGTGCCACCCTACCCAGACACAAGCATTGCCAAAATGCGGGTCACCACCAACCCTGCACCGTGGTTAGATGGTGGTCACAGCACTGAAAATAGAAGAACCGAGAGGCAGCGATGCCTGTGAGGTGTTTCTGTGCCAGCATCTGCCATGCAGCTCTCTGACAAATATTTGCAAATCCAAACATCTCCCCTGCAAATGCTGCTCTCTTGCAAACAAATAAAACACAGAGAAAACACAGAGGTACTCAGAGGTGAACCGTGGTGTTATTTATCAGGCATGCTATGACTGAAGGGAACTAAGGCATTAAAACAAAAGCAAAGTGCAAAAGAGTGAGGCTGTGCTGATGCTGGAGCCAGGCTGCACGGCACAGACCAACCAACAAGTCCTGCTAACACAGCTGGGAGTGCTGGGTGCTGCTGCCCTGCTGCCACCCCACTGCTGCGGCTGTGACTGGGGCACGGTGACATCGCTGTGCCAACAGCGTGGGACGTGTGGAGCTGGCAGAAGGCTTTTAGAGGCACTCTGTTCTGACCCTCTGCAAAGGCTGTTTGTGACCCCAGCACTGACACTGTTTATCTCCCTCCAGGCTCCTTGCTGCAGTACTGCTCCTCAGCCAAAGCTCTGATTCAAAGAGCGAACGCTGTGACGTTTGGGGTGGTGGTTGCGTGGGGTCCTGTCCCCCTGCTGTGATGACTACAGCAAAGAAAATCAGCTCTAGGAGTTACAAATCACTGCTGCATGCCAAGCACTCCATGTGTGCTACCATTTTGCAGCAGCTCCAAGAGCTGTGCCCAGAGGATGCTGCTGGCAGCGTTACCTGCAGCACCCATCCACACAGGGACATCCCATAGGGAGATCCCATAGGGACACCTGTTCATAGGGACCCTTTCATTGGCCAGGGGAGAAGCCCTGTGTCTTGGTTCCCATCCCATTCCCACACTCACATGAGAAATATAACCCCTCCCTCCAAACCCAGCACAGTGGACAGCCAAAGACCCCCAGTTCTCCACCCCACTCCCTTATCTCAGAGAACAACCTGATGGGGAAAGCAAATTCCTGCACCCCTGCATGCTGGAGGCAGCTGCTAAGGCAAATATTAGACTGAAAGGAACATCTGCTGAGAGTCCCCAAAGAGGAGCATCCCACAGCCATCCCTGTGCTCACAGTGGGGCCATGCATGGGGACAGAGCACACGGTGGATGGAGCTTCTGCACCCACCATTCCAGGGTTGTCCCCTTCCTTCGAAATATTTAAAATCTTTGTCCAAAAAACAAAACAACAAAAAAAAGGCTGACAACTCCCAAATGCACTCTCTTGGACTCGCTCCTCGCTCTCTGCAGCTTCCAGCCAACATTTGTCAGTGGGTTTTGGCAGAAAACCTTTGGGTTTTGACAGTTGTTCTTTTCTCAGCGACAAGCTGACATCTCCCACTAAGTTTTGTGTTGGTTTGGGTTTGGGTTTTTTTTTTTTCTTCTCTTTTTTAAGAGCACTTTTGGAGTTTGTTGGAGTTTGAAATCTGACACAAGGGAAGGGTTTTCCCCCAGCCAAGCCATGGCACAGGTACCCCTGGGCTCACCCCTGGGCCATGGACCACATCCATCACACATTGCCACCATTGCACTGAGGCTGCGGAACCACCTTGCTGCAAACCTGGCCATCATCTTGTGCCCATCAGCATCAACACCATCCTGACGTGGGGTTCTGCTATTTATTGCACGTGGACGGACCCTGGAAATGTGGTTGTTTTAATTACGGCGGAACGCTGGAGATTGGGTATGCAAGCCAATAAATCACTCGGCTGCACTGATTAAACAGGAGTAATATTTTGAATAAGTGACTGTCTCAGGAATGATCATTACTATATTACATTATCATTCCTCTCTACGTGTATATTGCAAACAAAATTAAATGAAGATGTCAAGTTGCAACAGAGACCAGGCACTAATTAAAAGAAAACCTTCCTCAAAAGGGGAGAACCAGGCAACAGCACAGAGCGTGGGAAGGGCAGGAGAGGGGAAAAGGCAGAGGGTGTTCCTGCACTGCATGGGCATACGGCCATGGGGGGACAGCTCTCAGTGCAGGAGGAGCCCAGTTCTGCTTCAGGCACTGCGCAAGAGGTGAGGTTTGATGGCTGTGTTATAAATGAGGCAAGAGCTGATGAGCTGATGGTCCTCCCTAAACTCTCTGAAATTGTGAGTTATGTCCCGGTGTTGCAGGAGAACATTATTTATTTGATCTGATTTTCACAGATAATGAATCTCCCTGAAAAGAACTACCGATGCCTTTAGGAAACATTGGCATTTCATTATATTTATAGCTTCTTCCCAGGTAATTACTAATACATGAAGGACTGACGGTCCCTGTGCTGTGGTCTCCTGGGAAGGAGCACATTGCCTGCATCGGGTGGGAGAAAAGCCCACTTCAAACCTTCCAAAAATGATTGTAACGGCACACTGCCAGCAAGGATACAAGAGAACGTGATGAAGGTGAATTATCCTGATGAACACCTTTTATCCTGTGGTCCTAGAAAGCCTCAGCCCAGCAAAGGGCTACCAGCGAGCCTTATTTGCAGTGTTGATGAGAGGATACCTCTGTACAAGTGAATGAAACATTCAGTGTCAATAAAAGATTCATAATAGTGATGAGGAATGCAGAGCAGTGGAATGGCAGAGAGTGGACACATCACTGGGGTTGACTTCCAGAGCTGTGTTCTCCTCTTCGTTGGCTTTTTGGGTTAATTCCTGATTCTGTTCATCTCTTCAGGAAAGCTGCTTTCTTGCCCAAGTGCACGTTTACACCCAAGCAGCATTTGGCAGAGTGGGATCTGTTGAGAGCATCGCAGGCGCAGGGAGAAAATTTGGTGCATACGGAGCACAGTGAGTGTTCTGGCTGAGAAAGGGGAGAGAAAAAGCAGGGCGTGAAGCATGGGGCTCTGGCTGTGGGATAGCTCAGCATCGTGGCAAAGGAGGGCTGCCAGCAGCGCCTGTGCCTGTACCAATGTGATCTGAGAGGCTGCTGGCACTGCGCAGCAGCTGTTGTGATGGCTGTGACACAGTGGGACCAGGGCAAGAGAAGGGCAGGAGAAGGGCAGGGACAGCACCAGGACAGGATCAGGGCAGAACAGAACTAGGGTAAGACCAGGATCAGGATCAGGATAGGACCAGGACCAGCATCAGGATAGGATCAGATCAGGGCCAGGGCAGGATTAACACCAGGACAGGACGAGGACCAGAGAAGGACAAGGACAAGGACAGGACCAGCACAGGGCCAGGATCAGACCAGGACCAGGGCAGGATCAGAACCAGGGCAAGACCAGGACAAGGACCACAGCAGGACCAGGAGAGGACAGGACAGAAGCCTGACCAGGACCAGAACGAGAACCAGGGCAGGATCAGAACCAGGGCAGGACCAGGACAGGATCAGCACCGCCATCAGAACAGGACCAAGACAAGGACCAGGCCTGGATCAGGATGAGTGCAGAACCCACACCATCTCTGCCCCCCTCCTCCTGCTGCCTCCAGTTTCAGGTCTTCAATGGTTAAAACACAGATATTGCCTTTCTGCTCAGTGAACCAAGTGATAGGATTGCAGTTAATGGTAATTCGAGCATGTTTGGTCAACTAGAAATGCATAACTAGATTGAAACATGAAAATGCCCTATGAATTTATACAACTGATGTATTTGAACGCAGTCAGCTGTTAACTTCATTGCAAGAAGGATGGTAGAAATAATTTGCAACAACCCACACATTTTTTATTGAACCTTTGCAAATAGGAATAATGTATCAAACGTACATATATGTCTGCCTTACACCTACACACAGCATCACTGCTCAGATATTAGGAAGCTGCAGTGTTCAGGAGGAGCTAGAGGAGGTTTTCAGCTACAAAAGCTCTCTCCCATCTGACCTTGCTGCTCTGATTGCTGGCAGTACAGGCTCACAGTACATTCCCTCCTTCCTGAGCCAGGGATCTCGCTCTGAAGTGTAACTTTGGCTCTGTGAGCACCAGGCAGTCCTGCCCATCAGTTCTGCCATCTAAAGAAGGTTTTGCTGGTGTCACGGCCACATGCAGAACAAAGGATCCAAATCTTTTCCCATCTGCAGCTGTCAATGATTCTGGCTAGGATACTACCTGTTTTCCTAAAAAAGGTGTGAGTGAAACACAAGCCGTGCTCCCCAGGTTCCAGGAAAGCAGCTGGAAGCAGCTCGAGCTGGGAACAGCCCCACAGAAAGTGCTGCAGAGCTTGAGACCCTTCGTGCTAAGAGCAGAGACCTGGATGTTTCCACGGGAATGTGTCGATGGTGGGACACCCAAACCTCCCCCCACCCCGACGGAGCCCTGGTGCTCTGCAGGACCTCATCCCAACCACTCTGTGTGTCCCCTGAGATGGAGATGAAACTCCCAGGTTGGGCACAGGGCACGCAGTCAGGCGATGGCACTCAGAGCCAAGCTGAAGCCCAATGAATTTCTGATAAGTGCTCCAGCCTTCCTTATTTAGACCTCACCATTTTCTCTTCTCGTCTTGTTAAAGGATGTAATTTATGTTGTATGCGTCCATTTATGAGCCATTATATCCTAAATGAAAGAAGAGACGAAACATATTCTCTATCTCAAGCTTCCAAAATAGGCCTGATTAATATGTCCAATTGATTGTTCAGCTGTTCTACTTGCTAATCTACAAAAACTAATTAGGCAAGTGGGAAACCAAAATACTGGGTCATTTCCATAGCGTGCTAATGAATGTTCTTCAGTTTAGCAAATGTTTTGTTTCCACCATGGGAAAAGAGTAACACTGGAGACAGATCTGTGTGCATGGAGGGAAGGCTGTGCCAACAGTTCCCACGGTTACAGATGGACCCAAGTCGCCTGCCCTACAAGCAAGGTGTGATGTGGAGCCCATGTTTGGGGCCAGGATGCAAGCTGGCTTTCTGGGTTAAATCCATTCAATAAAGGTTGCATTTTAATCAGGTTCCTATCATAATTATTTCAGGGATCGTTTCCTTCAACTTCCCATTTGCAATCTGCTGCTGAAAAAGTGCATTTGTTCGTGGTGCTCAGAGCTGGAACATCTGCGCATCACATCTTTAATTACCCCAATTGCTAACGAAGCTGACGGGAGATGCCCGACCTCGGGCCTGAGAATGGGCACCCGAAAACATGGGCGCTAAAGATGGGCAAAGGAAGGGAAAGCAGAGCAGGATGCAGGGGGGTCTGCTTTCAACCCAGCGGCACCGAGAAGCCGAGTGCACATCTCCACTTTCATTAAGCTGAGGAGAGAGCTGAGATGCAAATGTACGCACTTGGTAAACAACCTTTTTAAACAACCTTTTTACTGCAGGTTAAAAGCCAGTTTGTGGAATTACACAGAGAGCAGACAACGAAAGCAGGAGATCCTGGAGAATAAAGAGCCCGGCCCCGATCAGCGTTATCCTCTCTTGTTTGATCTGGAACTCACAGTGAATACCTAATGCTGGCGCAGCCAGTACTGGGGACTCCTTAAAATTGAATAACTGATTCCATTAAAAGGGCATTAGCGCTGCGCGCTCGTAATTAATCTCCTCGAGAGAACTAATAGTTCAAAAGACTTCTATGGAGCAAGGACGTTTCACAGCGCACAGCTCATTTTTCCTAATTGATTAATTTAAGGCGATCTCCGGAGCGGAGCTTTGCGGTGCTCCGTGTGTGAGGATCACGAGCAGCCAGCAGCTGCTGGCCCACATCCTCAGCCCTGGGGACAAGCAGAGGTGCAACCAACAGGGACAGCATGGAGAAGTGGCTCCACTTCTCTGCTCTGCAGCTCTGCTCCATCCCCCCCTGCTCCGTGCAGCAGCTCCAAACAGAGAGCATTTGCAATACGCTCACTGCAGCCTTTGCCCTTTCACAAGCGTGTTTTGGAGAGCGATGGCTCTTTCCTTGCAGGCACAACTCAGCCAGATGAGAGGCGGGTGCGAAGGTCACAGCTGGAGCTTGTGTTATCTCTCTGCAGCACTTTCCAGGAAAAATTGCTCCTTTGTATCTCCTCTCATAACGTTTCCAACAGGCACACTGCTCCATCCTCACTGCCAGAACCCCTGGGTCCCACCTCCCTGGGCACTGGGTACCATGGGGATGCTGCACACAGTGGGGATGCGGCGTGCCACGGGGATGCTGCACACAGTGGGGATTTCTGCTGCACAGCCTGGGGCTGCCCTCATTTTCCGCTTGGGTTTTGCACCAGCAAAGTTAGCTCTGCCTTCATCTGAGCTTCCTGATCTGGCAGATTTGCAGGGCATCCTACTGCAGAGGGCTCCAGGATGGCAGCACGGTGCTGATGGCACCAGTTAACCCAATGCCACTTTGCTGCATCCTGCAGCTTGCCAGAGAAAACTTTTATCATGAGCAGCGAGCTTCGTGCAGCTGATTATATCAATTACTTTTCAGAGCATGATTTTGATCCCAATGCTGCTTCAGTGGATCAGTAAATAGAAAGTGCTCTCAGAGAAAAATGGCCTTTTTATAACTGGCAAAATACTATTGCTGTTGATGAGAGAAACCACCCAGAGAGAGAGGTACAGCACATATGATACATAGCTAACCAGAAGTATCATCTGCTAAATTGAAAACCGTAATGTTTGCGGCTAAAAGCGAACATTAACGTGGCTTTGTGCCATGCCTGCCCTCCTGGGGGTGCTCACTTAGTGGGATGTTGCCATCATCTTTAAGTTATTTCATTATATTCTTATCACTGGAATTAAGAAACGTGATGTTTTATTGCAAAGCAAAGAGATGGGAGCGATGAGTCGGGGTGCTGCAAGGTCTGACTGCAGCTGTGCCATTGGGGTACAGCATCACTGCTCTGCTTTCCAGTGCACACCAATGCCACCTGAACCCAGCTCCCCCTGCATCCCTCACCATCTCCTGCTCTTCCAAAAAGATCAAGTGCCTTAAAATGGCAATCGGCTCTTCCACGAAGGTGCATTAAAGCTGCAAAGATTGAAGGGGTTTGGTGTTAGTGTCACGCAGCAGGGAAGGAAATGGCTGGGAGCATCAGAGCACCCTCTGCACTGGTTTCACTGCCCAGCATCACTGTCCTTCAGCACGCATCCTGCAAGCACATCCACCCCAAAACACAGGGACACAGAGAGCAGCAGTGCCATCTCCAAAAGGCACTTCATCAAATGATAGATGAGGTCAGAAAAGACCCCTAATGTCACCACATCCCAGCCCAACCCATCCCACAATGCCTCCCCACGGCCCTTCATTTCACACGGAGCAGAATTCCTCCCCACACTGTGAGCCAGGTACCAGCTGCAGGCAGCTCTGTGCCACACAAAGTTGTATTTACAGCAGTGGCTTGCAGGACAGACAGGCATTAACAGCGGCGTCAGATGCGCCGTAATAATTCCTGTTATTCAATTCTCCGGGAAGTTGGATGGCTGTCCATAAGTCAGGGTTTATTTGCCTCCCCTCGGACGTCACACGTGATTCCTGGGGATATCTTTATTTGCCTAATGCAACTTTTAGTGTCCAGGTTATTTATCCCTTCTATTTGTCAGCTGGGAGGAAGGCTGCCCGGAGCCCTGAGCCTGATTACTTAAAGTAATACAGCGGCTCCGGCTCTTTCATCTTCTCAGTGTGACTGAAATGCATTTACAGCTGAATGGCTTATCACAAAAAAATAAAAAAAAAAAGAAATCTAATTTTTAGAAGTATGGTACATTTTAACACACCTTGCATTGTGCAGAAGTAATCCACGAGCTGCAACCCGATCAGAAGGCATTCACTGTGAACGGTGAGCACAAACCAACGCAGGGAATGCAGACAGGGATGCGCAGAACGGGGCATGGCTGATTCCCATTGCTGCTGGTTGTGGATGGGACGTAACCAACACCCACCTGGGAGGGAAAAGACAGAACGCCCTCCTGGGAGAAATCACTGCACGTCAGAAATAAAACTTTGCCCCCGGACTTTCTGCTCCCACTGATGATGAATCATCTCTCGGCATTAAGCAGCCGCCATGTTATTATTAATGATGAGTGCCAACACAACACACCCATAGCTTAACGAAGCACAATGACTGCACAGAACGCAGTGGCTGAGGAGCATACAGAGCGTGGGGCCGTGGGGTGACACATGGATGGGAGCAGTGCCTGCCGTGGCACACAGCTTAATTTAGATGTCCAACACCACGGGATTAACTCGCTGCAAAATAGCAATTAGCATAACAATCCTTCCTGCAATTAAGTACAAAAGAGCTCTGTCCAAGAGGAAATTATAGAGAGAAGTCTTGCTGCCTGTTGGCATCAGGATGGTGCAGGGCTTGGTGCTCATCACTGCCATGGGATGGGGACAGCGTTCTGTCGGCGGGTTCATTCTGATGTTATTTGTGCATACATTAAAAGCACTGCTTTGTGCACAGTGTGAAAACGAACGGGGCTTTGTGAGTGAGCTGTCACCTGCTCTGAGAGGTGTGAAAAAATTATGAGCTGCACTGTGCTGGAAACCACAAACAGTGCTTGCTCCCCTGAGTAAACATACATCGGAGCTATGAAGTTGAAATCAAGTCGTATACAAAATGTAGATTTATTTGCCAGGAATTGGCACATAGAATGACAGAATCATAGAATCATAGAATCATAGAATCATAGAATCATAGAATGGCCCGGGTTGAAAAGGACCACAGTAATCATCCAGTTCCAACCCCCTGCTATGTGCAGGGTTGCCAACCATCAGACCAGGCTGCCCAGAGCCACATCCAGCCTGGCCTTGAATGCCTCCAGGGATGGGGCATCCACGACTTCCTTGGGCAACCTGTTCCAGTGCCTCACCACAGAGTTCCACCCATGGAAATGGGGGCTCCTTCCTATCATTCACAAAATCAATCCCATCCATTGCCCTCCTTCATGTCCAGCTCCTCCAGCACTTCTTGGAGCCTCACCTCCGCAGAGGACTTCAGGGGACGTGAAGATAGAGGGCACTCAAGGGACACGGGTCCCTGAGGTGTTGGGGTTGTGGCACTGGGATGATGCCCTCAGAACACATCATCCCACACGAGTACAAGGACCAGCCCCAGTCCCCACTGTCCCCATCCCCTAGGCCAGAGCTGGGGCTTCTTCTCCCCTTCTCGTCCTTGTCCCACTCTCAGCTGCATTATGCTTGTTTCTTCTTCTGTGCTTAGTGCAAATGGTGCAGATGGGGAAACTTGGCCTATTTTCAGCCTCCTGCACTGCACAGAGCATTTTCATTCAGAGTAGTAACACAGCTCTGCTGCTCCCCAGGCCAGGCTGGAGCCCACGTCCTCACACCTCTCTGGGAGTGAATTCAGAGGTGAATGCAGGAGGAGAGGTGCTCTGAGTGCTGCCAAATGGAGAGAGCTCAGCCACAGGGAATGCCTGACTGCTGCTTACCAAACCCACTGCAGAACCTCACGATTTTGATATAAAACATTTCTCGGTGGCTGGTCACGAAGGAACACTTAAAATCATCTTAAAAATCCAAATTGTTGTTGTTGTTTTCATGAGACAAACAAGCAAGGAATATCTGACCACAGACATCCCAGTTCTGCTGTAATGGCAGAATTGCTGAAATCAATCAACCAGTGGCAAATGTGTGTATCCAGGAGAGGCTTAAAGGCTGCCAAATGCAAAGCATTATTATTTTTAAAAGAAGCATTGAAAAAATGCACCACCTTAAGCATTACAATTGCACACCTTTTTGTTATGGGGTGTTTGCCTTGTGAAAGCCGTACAACATCACACTCACACTGCAGTGGTTCTTCGTGCAGTTGGGCTGAGAGCAGAGGCAGGGAGGGAAAACACCGAGCACTCAGGTCTGAAAATCACCTCTGAAAATCGATGTGCAAACTTCATCCTCACTGCACGCAGATGGACATCACCCTCCCAGCTCTGCTCTGCAAGGAAAGCAGCAGCCAGAGAAGGGAATGTGAGCCCCAAGAGCAGCCCTGCAGCACCCCGAGCTGCCCCCACATTCAGACCCCTCACCCACGTACAAAGAAAGGGAAGGAAGCTGAGGAGCTGTGGAGGGGCTGCTATGTAATTAATCTTCAAACATTAAGAACTGAAATTATATCTTTCTTCTTGGAAGCAGGCATTTAAGAGCTCACAGTCCTGGGCGCATCTCAAAGGTAATGGCAGCCACTCATTAAAGCAGACAAAGGAAGCACAAACTCTAATTTGTCTTTAGTCAACTGTCTTGGGCTTGAAGGCCCCGGAGCTGGTTGGAAATGCAGTACAGTAATGAAGAAATTATGGGGGTTCTAAAATTAACCCAAATGATTTTACCTCTGTGCGTGAGGTTGATCTAAATATAAGCAGAAAGGAAAGAAAACTCCGTGTTACTTATCTAAAGCATTTCCAAGTCGTCAGAATCGATCCTTGTGCTTTATTTTCTAATTGTTATTAAGTAAGTTCCTACCATCATCATGACCAACATGCTGAACATTTTCTTACTTTTGCTCAGTTTTGAATATTTTGCTAGAGTTTTATTCAAATAGGGACCTAAATTCTCATTCAATGCACCCATTGCCTAAACAGGCCAGTGAAGGATGCCACTTAGCAGCTTATTCCAAAAATAAAATCCAACAAGAGCATGCATGTGGAACTTCTGGTAGACTCTAGAGATA
>JAOWBP010004597.1:2316173-2326581 GCA_028571105.1 Tragopan temminckii
CCCTTCGGTTCCCTTTGGTCTCTTTCCAGCCCCCCGCCGAGTGCCTCCTCGCAGAATAACCCCGCTGGGTGTAGAGACGGGTCCTCTTCTGCAAACACCTGGCTTATATGCAAATCGTGTTGCAATAAAGGCAGATGTGCCCTGACAAGTGCGTTCGTTAGGGAAATTCATTCGTCTGCTTCCTGCTCCGCTGCAGAGGCCGCCTTTACTCTCGATTTCGTGATCTGACGCTGGGCTGTGCATGGTGCAGGAGGCCCACCGAGCCCCGGAGCCAAGCCCTGAGTGAGCACACGTCGGCACGCCCCGCAGCAAACGCGTGGAGCTGCTGGTTCCTCAGATGGCTTTCCAGCTTGTCCTGGGCTGCTGCTCTTTTGAGGTTAAAACCACTAAAAGGCGTGATTCGGAATGACTGCAGCCCTGGCTTTTTTCTGCTTCCTCCCACCGGCTCAGGTGTGGTGCAGCTGTGGTGTTAGAGGCAGATGTCAGGTCCTGTGCTGGATGCTTGCTGAGGGAGCACCCACCTGACCTGCGGCATTAGATCTGCTGACACTCAGCGCAGTAAAGATCAGACTTTGACCTATGAGCTGTCATGAAGCACTTCAGCACACTTTTAGTCCACAGAAAACCTGAAACTAGAAAGGGAGAGAAACAGGATAGAGGGCACAGAGTGGTGAGTTGTAAAGCTGTAGCCAGCTTTAAGCAAAAGGAATGTGTGAATCATGGAGTCACTAGGGTTGGAAAAGACCTCTAAGGTCACAAAGTTCAATCCCAACCCATCCTCACCCTAACCACATCTCTCAGTGCCACATCCCAGTGGCTCTGGGACATCTCCAGGCACAGTGACCCACCGCTCCCTGGACAGCCTATGCCAATGCATCACCACTCTTATGAGAAGAAATGTTTTGTAATATCCAACCTTTTTCCCATAGCACAACTTGTGGCCATCACTTCTTGTCCTACTGCTGTTACCTGGGAGCAGAGGCCGACCCCCACCTTGCCACAACCTCCTTTCAGGTCATTGTAGGGAGTGATGAGATGGCCTTGAGCCTCCTCTTCTCCAGATTGAACCACCCCAGTTCTCTTAGCCACTGCTCAGAAGCCCTGTGCTCCAGATCCATCACAGTTTTGTTGCCCTTCTCTGGACTCACTCCAGAGCCTCAATGTCTTTCACGTAATGAGGGGCCCAAAACTGTACAGCCACAATGTACAGCCACAAGCTCCAAGCCTATCAGCAAAGGTGCTCCATGTGTTTTTATGTTCTTTAGAAGCTGCACCTTCAGCAGCTGAGGCATGGGCACAGCACTGTTGACACTGCAGTCACCTGATGGACAAGTGCTGCAGGGTTGCTCAGGGCTGGTAGCAGCAGTGCCGGCCATAGTGGCCCATCCTGGCTGGAGGTGGCCATCCCGTAGAGTGCCTGCATGCCACATTAGGCACACAGGGCTGTCTGGCATGGGTTTGTCGTGCCAAGCTGCTGCTTTGACCCTGACGTGATGCAGGTAGTCGTGACTCAGCCGGCAGAGGCTTATCAAACCAGGCTTCTGAAGGAGATAAGAGCACCCAGCAGCAAATAGGACTGATACCAACTGTTTGTTAGAACCACTAGATGGACCATTTGTAATTACGAGAATTGAGCTAACATTTCACAATGTGCAAAAATTGTTCCACTCTGACTTCTGATTAATCACTCCTAAACAATTAAATGTAGGTAGTTGCAAATTTGCTTCCCTGAGGCCATGTACCAGAGCCCGACTTAGGAGCAAGGGAACTCTCCCAGTTACAGGAATACATTTGCATTCATCTTCCTTGTGGTTACCCTGAAACAATCATTTTTTCTTGTCTCTGGCCATGTCTGAAACCGCACTGTGTACTGAACAGTCACACACACACAGAGGCTAGATTCTGATCAGAGATAATATCCTTAGTCAGTACTTAAGTAGGTGCTTTCCCAACTCTTCTTTCCCTTGGAATCTTCTCCAGTCAGCTTGAATTTAGCATTTGTTTGTGTACTTTTGCTTCCAGGCTCGAGTCTATTGCACTAAAAAGCATGGCCACAGATGTGCTTTTTATAGGAAATACCCCATGCAAGATCCATAGAGCTGGATCTTTTGATTTATGTAAAGCAGTAACAGCAATCATATGCTGCCTTTTTTATTGAAAAAGAAGCCAGGATGCAGAGAGGGGATGTTGGCTTCTCCACCCTAAAAGTCAAAAGGGGTCAGACTCTGGCCACACCCCAGCACTGTCAGTGGTTACTTTTGATTTTTTTCACATTTGCAAATTGCTTTGAAGAGAAAGTTTACTGCAATTGTTTGGCAGTGCAAAGACTCTTGTGGAGGCTGCGACTTCTGAGGACATGAAGATATCCAGAACAAAGCCACTGCTTGGATCACTGATGGACAGAGGCCCCCCCACTACCCCGTACAACGTGATAGAACCTGTCTCTCATTTAAGTGACGTGGTCTGGAAAGATATTGACCCAGTCTGCTCCACAGCACAGAGGAGGAGGTACTGACAGCAGCAGCCCACAAACATAACTTTTTGAGCAGTGATTTTTTCTGGGCTGGGGAATGCCAAAGAAGTTGCACAACAGAGAACTTGTCTAAGAGAAGGAAGGCATGATCAGAAGAGTCCGAATAGCATCAACTCAGTCAGAGCCACTCTAATACCATTGCATAGATTTCATGATGGGACCTGAGCACTTCCACAGCGTTCTGCTGAAGTGCACTCTGTCTTGCACACTGCTTCCTTGTCTCAATGCAGACAAGCACCGTGCTGTGTTGGGGAAGTGGTCTCTCACCGCAAAGACGCTGAGTTGTGCGCCAATCTGTCCCACACGGTGGGATCCTCATTGGTCTGACATCATTTCAGTGTTCTTTCTGCCAGGTTGGTGAGGCAGAACGGGGCACTGGGACAGGTAATGCTGGTGCCAGAGGGGCAGGAATATGAGCTGGAGGGCTGCAGGCTTTGGTACGGCAGCACAGAGTAGTAATGAGGAGAGGGCAGAGGGTTGAGCAGAAGTCAGAGCACTGCATCATCCCCTTTCTGTCAAAGGGCAAAGAGCAGCCCCTCTGGCACTGCTGGCTGCTATTTCTGGTGCTCACGTCTCAGCCCTGTCGCTGGAGATGTGCGCCTGCAGGAAAGCAGTGCGGAAATCCCCTCTGCGGAGCACACAGGCACGTGGCCTTTCCTGATAAGGAACTGGTGAGCAGAGGGGGAGGCAGAGGGCCGGTGGAGCATGATGCCAGACCACGTCATACACCAAACCTGGCTATCAGGGTGGACAGCAGCGTGCTTCCTGCTGCGGAAGGGTTATCTTTCGGAATCGGTGCTTTCAGTAAGCCAAAAAGAAATCAAAGCAGCCAACAGCACTGGTGGTGGCTAGGCAGCCTGCAGTAGCCCTGTCCCAGGGATGGGCTCCTGCTCCATCTCCTTCCAGTTCCTTGCTGATTCAATGCAAAGCACTGCTCTTCTCCTGTCTGGTTTCTTGCTCACAAACAAGTCCCGTAAAGTCCTGACATCACACTTTTCTAGGGATTTTTCTAGGGATTACCACTCCCATATCTCAGATTTTAAAGGAAGAGCCCATTCTCTGGCAAAGCCTTTCATCTCCCACTCGTATACTTAATGCAGTCAAAATAGGTGGGATGTGAGGATCTTACAATCTGCTGCTGGGGAGGAAGCTAGCCTGGGGCCAGTTCCTGGTGAAGGGATGCCAGCACTGCAAAGCTACTGCTGGTTGGCCTCAACTGGGAGCCTCGTCAGCAAAGTGGCCGCCGACCTGGCTTGCCTGCCTACAGAAACCAAAGGCAGCTCACTCAAATCTGTCTTCTTAAAATGGGCTAATTAAACCTCATTTACAAATGCCTATATGGGAACACTTATGTTAATTAAGGACAATTGAGGTGGCCTTATTTAGCAGTCTTTGGGACTAAATTAAACTAAATTAAGGCCACTTTAATTCTGAATGAGAGTTTTATGCAGAGTTTTAATGCTCTTTAATCCACTTTAGATTGTTACTTCATGTTAACTTTCTTAAAAAGCCTGTGTAGACAAGCCCTGGGCAATTAGGGGAAGGCACATCCCTATCTGCTCAGAGCCTGAGCTCATCCAACAGCTGCTGGGAGGGATGGGGCTGAGCTGGGCTGCCCCGGGAGCCGTGCATTCCCGACAGCTCCACAGTCCTAAATCCCACTTATCGCAGAGCAGGAAATAGGGCAGACAGCAGTGGCAGCAGTGAATGCTGCGCTGTGTGACCACGCAAACAACTTCTGCCTGAAGCTGTGGAACTGCAGGCAGCCCGAGGTCCGACTGTTCACTAGAAGATGTGCTCAGTGCCCGTGGGCTGCATGGAATTCCATGGGCTCCCTGTGCCAGGGTGCTCAGCCCGGAACAGAAAGGTGCTGGCTTGCCATGGCTAGAGCCCAGGAGTCAGACTGCAGATAAACCAGTGACCTGCCACTGGTTTCACTGCTTATCAACACATGTTCCTGTGTGGTGAGAACAATCACCAGTAGTTCCGTGGAGCTCTCCCATCACTGTACATTGGTGATGTACAGATCCAAGAGGCTGGCAGAGCTGCAGCTGGTTTTTCTCTAAAAGTGAGCAGTGTGATTTATTACATAGTCCTCAGCACATCCAGGAGTCAAAGGGGAAAGCAAGCAATGATTTATGCTCTTTCTTTGGAAGAGGGTCACCATGGCTCATGAGGAAAGCTGAGCAATAACACTGAGAGGAAAGCTTAGCAACATCTCTTTATGGCAGTTTTCTTTTATAGCCACAAGCACTCACATTTATGGAGATGCTGACTGAGAGACCATCTGCTCCTCTCACTCGCTGCAATAAAGACGTCTCCGATGGCAGCAGCATTGCTGGCTGTCAGCGAATGTTGATCGGCATCGCTCACCTTGGAGCTGTGCCTGGGCACTGGTGGAGGTGCAGAGCCCTGCTCCAGCCCTGCTGCTCTGTGCCGTGGCCAGAGAGACTCGAAAGGGGCAAAGGTTGCTCGAGGCTTCTGCAAAAAAAGGAAAGCGGCACAAGGGAGTACTAAATGGAGAAGCGTAACGAGGATTTGCAGAAGTTACTGCTTGTGTTTTGAGCCTCTATGCCCACAGTACTCATGGTGTTGCTAACTGCCTTCATCCAAGAGTGTGGGATTCCTTTGCAGCTGCAGAAAAACACGTTCACTTTTCTCTGAAATATTCTGTCCTGAACTGATTTCCCGGCTGTTGGGGAGCTCTCTGCATGGTGCTGACTCCCCACGCAGCCCAAGGCTCCTTGCAGAGCTCCTCTGCTCAGGATGAGGGCAAACCCCTCTGAAGGAACCACACTGGAGGAATTTATGTGGCTGTGGCTGTCATCATGACTCCTGTACACTTCAATAGACATAGCCCTGGGCGTCACTCCAAGCAGCAGCCTTGATCCCCACCTTTGGTCCTGGTGCTGATGTTAGCTCCAGGAGGATGGGCTCATTTCCTCAATGACAGCTGGGTTGGGCACACCCTGGCTATTTATTTCTCCTGAGCTATCCTTCAGAGATCTTTCTGGCTCTGTAAACCCATGTCATTGTTGGAAGTTGAAGGGACAGAGCCAACAGGATCCTCATATCACCCTGGTGCCCTGGAGGCTCCCAAAACTGTTGGGTCTGATCTGGGGATGCTGAGACAGGGACCCTGCAAAGGAGCTGCGGAATAAACCCCCTGCTCCACTGGGAACCCCGGACTGAGCATGTCCCAAAGTCTGCTTGGTGGGATCAGCTCACAGCCAGGCACTGGCACAGCCCTATGGTGCTGTTTCCCAAACCCGCTGCTGACTGTGCTGGCAGCAAGGAGAGGGTTTGGCTGATCCTGAGAAAGTGATTCACCCACATATCCACTGCAAATCCTGCCCAGGATGCATCCGTGACTGATTATCCAGATGATTCCTTCCAACTGCCAGCAATGAGTCCCAGCAAATGTTTTCCACAGAAAGACCCAGAGCTTTCCCACTCACTCTCCTTTCAGAAGCCCTGCTCTGGTCCCCGTTAGGGTAACTTCATGTTTACCACAGCGGAGTCCAAAGGAGAGAGCAGCAATAGACATGAAGAACAAACAATGGTGGGGAAACCCAGGTGGTTACGCAATGACACTGACAGCAGCCAGTGACCGTGTGCTCAGCCCTTCCCAGGCTCTGCTCCTCTGCTGGGAAACACCCGCAGTCCCTTCCCCAAAAACATCTCCAGAATCGCCCCCGCCTGCTCAGCCCTAACATTGTTTGGGTGCAGCATCACAGCCGTGGATTTGCTGCGTTCTGATGTGCCTGGAAGTGTTTGCCACTTCACAGAGAAAAGAATAATGGATGTTGTACAAACATTTTGTGGAATTAACGTAAGATGTTTAAATAGAGTGTCGGGGAAGATTTGATCCCACGCAGAGCAGAGTGAAGAGCAGAGGATTTATGCCTAGCACTGAGTAAATACCTCTGGAGGAGTCACAGTCATTTGGGAAGAGGACATTTTGCACTGAGGAACCACAAGTGTGGCACAGGATCCTGTCAAGCTCCCAACCCACTGCCATGTGCCCCCAACATGCCCCCTGGTTAGGGCTGGGGCTGTCAGTCACCCATGGGCATGTCTCTGGAAGGATGGAAACGTGTGGCAAAGGTCTCCAATACTTCCTGAGCAAAAGGCACATATGCTGCTCCGTGGTTGCTGCTGCAGGTCTGGCCCCAGGGCTGGAGCATCTCCTGGCTCAAGGGGATGTCACCTGGCAGCAGCTGGGAGAGCAGGAAGGGGATGGCCTATGATGCTGACCCCTGTCTGGACTCTGTGCACCCAGGGCTCAGGGAAGAAACCCCCTGGTCCTGCCCTTCTAAAACTCAAGAGGTTCATTCTTTTGGGAATTTTGGGCTTGTAGTGAGAACTGGGGACATGAGCAGCATCTCACTCTACAGCCCTGCTGCTCCCGTTAGAGCTGCACATAATTTGCTGTGCCCTGATGTGCCTGGGAGCATTTGAGAGGTATCCAGCACGGCTCAGGAAGCTCAGATTTCCTTCATCCTGGCCAGGAGCACAGGCACGGTGCTGGGACTACACTGCCAGCACAATGTGGGACAGAGCCTCAGAGCCTTCCCACCGGATGAATGTGCGTCACCTGGGGCAGAAATGAGCGTGCTGCACCGCTCTCTGATGTCAGTGGCAGTGGGAGCTCTGCTTGCCGACCTGATGTGACTCAGCCCTTGGGTCCGGCAGCAGCTTCCCTACCTGCTTCAGCTACAAGCAGGGAAGGAGTTCATCAACCTGCTTATCTAAGGCAAAGCTCGTCAGCAATGTTTGGCGGGCGGCCACGAGCCACCTGGTTTGGGAGCAGAGGCTCAGCGCTCCGCACAGCTCGCAGCCATTGTGCAATGTGGGCTATGCAGAAGTGCAAACAAGGCTGGCCTCTCCCTCCACTTACCTGGGGATTAAGCAGTCTGGCTCCGTGGGGCAACACTGTGCTTTCGCTACCTTTGGCTGGGGATTTCCCCGGCGCAAGGAGTGCCGCGGTGCTGCGGGGCTGTGCCAGGCTTTGCCCTGCACTGCGGGCTGTTTCTGCTGCGGCTGTGACTGCAGCAGGGTATTGCCACAGCAGGGTGTCACTGCCATGAGGTATTTATGTAGTGGGGTATTTTTGCAGCAGGGTATTGCTGCAGCACGGCGTTCCTACAGCGAGGCACAGCGTAGCCCTGGTGGACCTGCACCAGCCCCACACTGCTCAGCCCAACCGATGCACAGGAGTGGGAGCACACTGCTGGGGCTCAGCTTGTCTTTCCACTTTTGCACAACAACGTACAGAAGAAGTGATGTGTGTATTGCAAAACAGCATATGGAACAGAGGAGTCAAGAGACACAACATCCATCTGTGGGCTCCGAGGTCTGTTTGTCAGACTGTTTCAGTGGACGACCTCGCAGACCCACACCATCCTCCCAGCCCACATGCCTGATTCACAGCTGACACGGAGCAAAGAAGGCCAAGGAGTGACTGCACTTGTGGTTTTGCTTGCTGGGACAAGTTACCTCCCTAGATTTTTCTCAGTCTTCCACCTAGAGGATTGAAGAAGCATTTACACATTTGTCCAAACCCTCTGCTTCTTTGTCCCAGCTATGAAATGCAGTGAAAACTGGGACTGCAAATGCACTGTATAAGAGACAGTGCGTTATTGATGGGTTAATGCTCAGCTCGTGCCACGTGAGAAAGGGCACATGACATTTTGGGGCTAGTCTGACTGAATCTTATGAGCAGAAATAGAAACATTTGCTTCAATTTGTAGTCTTGAACTCTCTGCACAGTAATTTCCCCCAACTTCTGATGTTTAGAGCTAACATAAGTCTCGTGCACTTTTTCCAAGTCTTTCTTTGCCACCCTGCAGTGACACTGCACAATGATGTGCTGTTGAAATGAAGGAAAAACCAGTGTGTGCAACAGCTCCTTAAGAAACATTAGCAACATTAAACTGATGGTGGTTGGCCCTAACTTCTTGCACTGGTACCTCCAGTTCCTGAGCTCCAAGCTGAGACTGCTGCCCCACACCCAGCACCCACACGGGCTACACCCACAGAGCCCAGCACTCCCCAGAAGGACCTAGGGGCACTTTGAGGGGAGCAGAGGAGAAGGTCACCCCTTGTCCCAGCCCTTGGGGAAGGCCACAAGCAGTGGATTTGTGTTTGCAGTCTCCCACCTAGAGGGCTGTGCTGGGTGCTGCACTCCACCTCTGCTGCAGCTTTGGACAAGACACGGCTCAGCTGTGTGTTGGGAAAGGGCATCAGTGGGTGGCAGAGCCCCTCTGAGGGGCTGGGAGCCACCCGTGGGACAGATACCCATGGGCAGACACATGGCCGTGGGGTAGGACCCATCCTTGGGGCACACAGCCATGGAGCAGACACATGGCCATGGGGCTGACAGCCATCCGTGGGGCTGGTGTTCACCTGTACTCTTTGCATTCTGACATTTTACAGTTAAGTGCTAATGTTTTTTTCACTGCTCCTTCCTCCCCACCCTGCTAACAATTCGTTTCTCATCTTCCCCAGCGTTACAAGCCAGACACCCTTCATACATCACTAGCTCTTCTATTAGCAAAGTTACATCTTCAAGAAGAATAAAAGACCTCTTATTTTGCCAGCATCTAACATCATCTTTTAGAGCCTTACTCAGAAACAACAACCACAGGGCTCATTGGGATGGCTTATCTCTTGTTTCTGACAGCCAGCATCACGGGTCTGGGAAATCAGCTCTGAAATTGTCCACAAAATCCCTTTGGGTGTCTATGAATGCACAGAGGAACATCTCCTCCTGCTACAGGGCTGCCTGCAGGGCTGCCCATCGCACCCAGCGTTGTCCTGGCTCTTCTGGGCTATCCTTAGTGCAATGCTGCAAACAATAATCCATTTAACATGGCCATAAAAAAAATCCACGCTAATAACCTGTTGCAGCTTAAGGCATTTAGACAACTCTCTATCTTTCTGTAATTCTTTGTAATAATAATTAAATGACCTTTACAATGGCAGTGGGTGGAAAAAAATCAGTAAAGCTGAATAGCAATTCAGCAACCGCTAAAGAATACGGAAAATCAAGAAGAAAAAGAAAGACACTTTGATGTTCAGGGATGGGGAAAAAAAAAAAGTAGTGAAGCAATCAAGTGCAAAGCCGGAATTTTCTTTTCTCCATTTGCATTGATTTCCAGGTCCTGTTTGGTGGGAGCAATGGAAAACCAGGGAGTAATCCTCAGTGTGGCTTTGGACACCGCATCCCTCTGACCCAAGCGAAGCCCACACAGCCTCACACCCCACCTGAAGTCAGATCCTGAGGGTCCCATACATCAGAAGGGGACAGCGGGAGGGGACAAGGCAGCTCTAGGGACACGCAGCCCCCCGCTGTGAGCACTGGGTGCTGTGGGGCTGAGGATGGATCTGCACCATGCCTCCTCCTCCAACCCTCCTCCCGGTATCACCACGCTGCAGCCCCACGCGGGTTTGATCCCTACAATGCATGGGATTTATCTCCTCTGCTTTCATGTGCCTTGAAGGAAACACCACTTTTTATCTCTTTTCTGCCGCTTTTTATCATAACAAAGAGTTTTTAATGAAATGAGAAAGCGTCTGTTTCTGGAGGCCGGAGCGGCGTGGGTGATTTCAATATAAAACAAACAAGGCGGCTTTCAAAATTAAAATTTTATGTGCGGCATTTTCGCATTGAAGGGAATGCACAAAGATGGGCAAAACCAATTAACGGGAGGTTGAGACTCAGAGCTCGGCAAAATTAGACAACGGGACTGTGCAAAAGGAGTGATTTGTTCAAAGGGAGATGGAGGGGACGAGAGGAGGAGAGGAACAGAAGTGGAGAAGGAGAGGAGGAGAGGAGAGGAACAGAAGAGGAGAAGAGGAAGAAGGGAGGAG
>JAOWBP010004597.1:2326615-2349761 GCA_028571105.1 Tragopan temminckii
TCAAACCCCCCCCCCAGGTCCTCCTCCATCCTCTTCTCTCCTTTGCAGGAACTCCAACAGCAAAAACGACCGCAGGAACCGCAAGTTTAAGGAGGCTGAGCGGCTCTTCAGCAAATCTTCGGTCACTTCTGCTGCGGTGAGTGCTGCAGGGACGTCCCCGCGCCCCCCCAGCGACCCTGCACGTATCATCCCCCTGCTCGCTGTGCTCCTTTTCAACCGTTCTGTGATTCTGGGACACCCCCCACGGGGCTGAGTTCCCGTAGATATCTGTTAAGCGACATCCCTGCTGTCATTAACGCCCGTTTCGTCTTTCCAGGCCGTCAGTGCGTTAGCTGGAGTTCAGGATCAGCTCATTGAGAAGCGTAAGTCGCCTTTTCCTTTCTCCCTCCGTTGACAGAATTGGGAAGAATTAAACTTCTCCTCACAGCTCGGCCCCATCTTCACTTTGCTCTGCTCCGAATGGAGAAACCGGGACTGAAGTGACGCATTTCGGTGCCTGTGTCTTTCCACCAGTTGCACGTGGCTGTGGGAGAAGATGAGAGCTCCACTTCTGGAGGCTGCAGTCTGTGTGGGCGCTCAGCTTTTAGACCTTTCCTTCTGCTGTCACCATAACTTCTGAAAGAGTGGTCGGGCACTGGAATGGGCTGCCCGGGGAGGTGGTGGAGTCACCGACCCTGGAGGTGTTCAAGGAATGTTTGGACGTTGTGTTGAGGGATGTGGTTTAGTGAGAACTGTTGGTGATGGGTAGATGGTTGGACTAGGTGATGCTGTGGGTCTTTTCTAACCTTGGTGATTCTATGATTCTATAACTCTGGGTCTTCTGTGTGCTGATCAGGTGCTGCATTTCCAGTTCTTGGCACAAAAACTTCGGTTTTTGTAGTTCTTCTCCCCGATGCTTTGCAAGGAGCAGCCTGGGATGTGAACTGTGGGAATGTAACCACTGGGCTGTTCTGCTTCTCGTCCCATCCAGGTGAGCCAGGCAGTGGGACGGAAAGTGACACTTCTCCAGACTTCCACAATCAGGAAAACGAACCCAGCCAGGAGGATGCTGAGGAGCTGGATGGATCTGTGCAGGGGGTGAAACCCCAAAAAGCCGCTTCCTCCACTTCTGGGAGCCACCACAGCAGCCACAAAAAACGGAAGAACAAAAATCGGCACAGGTTAGTGACACCAGCAGCCTTTTAGTAGTGCACTGGGAATGGTTAGCTCTTGCTGAACGGGCTTAATGATGTGAAGGGAGCTAGTAAGTTGTGAGCGTAACAAACTGTTGAGGTCATTTGGCTATATCACTTGCTTTGAAGTCGTGTGCAGCCTGTGCTCCTGCTGCGCTCGTTGTGTCAGGGAGGGGAAGGCATGCTGAGGCAGCTCAACAGGCAGTCAGCACAGGGTACTCACAGCTCAGGCACAGTGGTGTTTTTGACCAGGCCTTGTCGGTTCTTTTCTCTTTCAAGCAGAATAAAGCTGTCTTCCCTGCAGTAGAGGAAGATTACAGTCCTGGCCTCCTGTGATTGTTCCTTGGTTTCTACAGAGCCAAGGAAGATAGGAATGTCACTGCTTTCTCTGGAGAAGGAGGATGGAAAACAACTTAGAGTGTTTTGGGGGCTGCTGACTCTCAGTATCTTTACTACATTTTCTACTCCAAACCTTTTCTGTTGTCACGTCCCAAAGTCATTTGATTACAGCATGTACAAGTTGCTTTATCACACAAACCACTAGTTTTTATTATTAAACTGGCCTGAAATTCACGTGAAACAACTTTCCTGAACTCTTTATGATTGAATTTAGGTGACCACTTCTACCCCTTAAGGTGTGCCTTCAAGGCACGATGCAACACAATGGACTGACAGCTCAGAAATTGGGAATCATTGAATTCCAGTGCTGCTTTCCCTGGGTCAGTGTAACCTGCACTGTAACCTGTTATTGTTACTGAGCTCACTGGCTTTGGGTACGGATAGATATTCCTCTTTGAGGAGCCTTCCCATACAATTGCAGATGTTTTTAATAATAGTGATAGATCTCACAGAGACTTCTGGGAAAAGGTCGGTCTGAGAGACACCGAGGTAGGTACAGTGCCTGAAAACTAATTAACTACTACTTCTTATCAGTTAGGTTTTTTGTCATTAGCATTTTTAATTGTTAGGTCAGGATTTTCTTCCCGCAGCAGCCTTCATCAGGCACACATCCCAAAGAATTGGATGTCCTTTTTTGTTCCTCCTGAGCCAGGAACCAGAAGCAGTTCAGAAGTGTTTTCTAGCCCGCAGATAGTTGGGAGGAAGGCCAGGAGTAACAGAGTGCATCTCTAAACCACTTCAGAGAAACAATCTGTACAACTGAAGTACAGCATAAGAACATTGCTATTTCAAATGGATTACAAAGCACTCCTGAACATTTACATGGAGCACAAAGCAATCTGCTGCAGTACAGTGGGGTCCGGTGCAAATGCCATAAGTAATATAAACTCTTTTGCTCCGTTACATAACCCAAACTGTAGTGACAAGAGTTAGGAAGAAACTGCCCTACTGAAAGCTTGTGTTGCTTTGGGCTTTCTTCTGCATTCCTTCCTGTGAAGCAGCTGGTACGGGCTACTGTTGGAGACAGAATATTGGACATGAGGAGCCCTGGTCTGATCTGGTATGGCAATTCTTATCATCCTAAGAGATGCATCTGAAGTACGGAAAGGATTTTGCAGTTATTCTGTAATGCTTAGCATGGCCAGGTAGTGGAAAGTAATTAAATTTGTCTGTAATGCAAACTGTTAGAAGTTGTGATTGCTGCTAACGACTGTCCCCTAAATTTCAGCAGAAGAGCCCAAATGATCTTCAAGTATATCTAGGTTTGAACCAAACAAAAGCCAGTCCCAATCTTTTTAATGGCACAGCTCATTCGGAAGCTCTTTCATTTCCAGCATACATTTGAGTTCTGCTCACCTGTTCCTGAAGGACTGGGAGGTGCTGGGAATGGACGCTCTGAAGGTGCACTGACTCCACGTAGCTCCAGTTCTTCTCACTCTTGTGCCACCAGTGGCAGTGAGGAGAGTTGGATTCAGATTGAGCAGAGCTTGTGTGAACAGCTGGTTTAATTTCTAACAGTTAAAGCAGGAGATCATGTGGCAGTGTTTTATTGAAGCCATCCTCTGTTCCCTCAGACCGTAGAAGGCCCAGATGATGATTTTCTGTGCATTCAGCAATTTTCATGGCTAAAAAGTGTTCCAGGGGAAAACAGTCCTCCTTCCTCTTAGAGACCCAGTGCTGAGAAGCGCCAAGTAGAGCAGCGAGCTTTGGGGCAGAGTGCAGTGCCATCGGTGTGAGTGCTGAGAGGTGGGGTGGGAATGCAGCAAGCCATGGTTGGACCGTGGCACCGTTACCTTCAGAGCTCCCAAAGGGATGTGGGTGTAAGGGTGTGTGGTGTGTGCATTTTGGGAACATCGAGTGCATACGTGGCCAGGTGGCTTCATGGTTGTCTCCACCTCTGCCTGAACAAGCTTTGCTTTGCTTAATAATCTAGCCAAAGCCACTGCTTTCTGACCACCCGTTGGGTTTTGTGAGCAAATCCGTTTTTTGATCTGCCCGTGAGCTCCTGTGCAGCCCTCAGCACGCAGCATTCCCTGCGTAACACCGCTCCTAACACCTCCCCATCCCCGAGATCCACCTGGGAATGGGACTCTGTCAGATCTGCAGTGCTTTTTTTGTGCCCCGTTCTGGTTAAAGAACCTTAAAGTTACCTTTCAGAACTTTATGGCGTTTGAACACTGGCTTTTATTTATTTACTTACTTATTTATTTTTAGTATTCTCGCTAGGGTGGCTAATCGACTAATTTATTTAATTCGTTAGTGTATTAATTTCTATTGCTTTCTTCCTTTCAAATGCTGCCCCTCAGCCCGTCTGGCATGTTTGATTATGACTTTGAGTAAGTTTGACTTGAATTAGTACTTGTGCTGTGTTGTTAGTGTGTAGACACCAATGTGCCTTTTGAGACCTTTCTAACCCATAGTTTATCTGTTTAATTGTAGGTATGTATATTAGGTTAGGCTGGGAAGTTTTTTTAAAAAACAGAAAAGCGTGATGGAGGTAACATTTTATTTAATAACTTCGGCAAAATTAAATTAACTTCACTCTCCTTTACCTCTCTGTTCCGTTTTTTAAATAGATAAAACTCTTTAACTTAAATATGTAGTTTAAAAACTGATTCTTCTGGCTTTGCTTTTGAAGGAGATCAGTGTAGATTTGGTTGTTTCCTTCTGGACATACATAACCAACTCCGTACCTTTGTCACCTGTAATCCCTGCCATCTTAAACTCCTATCTCTGTTCCTAGTAAATAACCCTTACCACTATGTCTGAATAATTACCTATGGCATAGTTACACATCTAACCAATTAATGTAGAGCATGCATATGTAACCGTGTTTCTTTATGCTGCATAACTTCCCTGTGATTTTTATTAACTCTTTTTCTGAATGGAACGGAATATGCATTGTGGCAAAGAATAAAGAATCCACTCTCCTTCTCTTTGCTGTTCTCTTGTCCAGTAATGTTGGGACAGTGATTTGGCTCAGCCCAGTTGAGAATGTGGATTGAATTAACCGAATAGCCTTTGTTGTAGCCTGTGCCATATTCAGTAGCTGGTTCTTTGCAACCTACTGTTTGTGTCATGTATTGAAATGGACGTTTCTCTTATCTTTCCAACCACAGGATTGATCTCAAGTTAAACAAAAAGCCGAGAGCTGTAAGTATCAGTGCTCTGTCATTGTTTTTGTCACTCATCCTGGAAAGCCTCCTCTGCCGTGATATAAGATGTTGTTTTTGTGCTTGGGGAATGTGTAGGGATGAAGTGTAAGCATTGTCTTCCAGATTTAATAGTGAATAAGGTGGGCTCGTTACGGAGCAAGGCTGCACTTAAGCCGTGTGCACTTCTTATGAACAAAAAAAGCTGTTTTGCATCTTTCTGTTCTGTCATGAAGTGCACCGATAAAAGCACCTCATTTGGGCTGAAAACAAATCTCTTTTCTCTTTTGCCTTCAGCTAACGGTGTGTAGAATGAGAGAAGGCAAGGAATCCCAGCTCTGCCAGCAGAGGTGGAAGTAGAAAGGTCTTAATGTGCCCATCTTCTGTCTCTGCAGGACTACTAGACACATCAGTGCTGAAGATTCTGGGATCCGGTCCTACATGAATCCCCACCAAGAATAACTCCAGTCATCTGAACGAGCACAGTGGCAGCTCTCTGGCCACGTGTGTGCAGAAGGGAGTGACCCACTCTAAACAACTCAAGGGGGAGAAAGTCTTGGCTATGTCTTTGCATCATTTTTAGATAACCTGACTTACAGGAGATGAAGGTGTAGTAGTAGTAGTCCTCAATTCCTGGCTATTCTGTGCTTCCAGCTCAGTCAGGAGCTTCCTTCAATTGGCTGATCTTACTGCTGCCTCTGTAAAACCGTGGGGAGGCATTTCCTTTTCTGCTGGAATAGGGCTGTGATCCACTGTGTCCCATCCACGCTGTAAGACTTAGGTTACTTTTGTTACTGAGACGTAGCTTTGTGGTTTTGTTTGTTTCTTTGTTGTTTTTTTTTTAAACCAAAGTGCATCGTTAATAAATGGGCTTTTGGTTTGTTTGTTTTAATGCCTGTAGAGAGGAAGGTTCTTCGTTTTGTGGAACAGCTCAGTTTGATTCGTAGGTAAGCAGAGAACAAGGCGGCAATCCAATTTCTCTGACTTTTCTTTTAAATGCCATCCCCTGAAGTTGGCACAGTGCTTTTAGATGCAGAGGAGGCTGGAGCTCAGAGCCGTCTTGCTCTCTGCTATCTTTGACATTGGGTAGATTCTCTTTTTAATACAAACTTCCCTCATTTGTACATAAACAATAAAAGTTACATTCGTCTCTCTTCCCGTGTTCTGTTCAGTCAAAATATTGACTCGTGGTGCTTTTTATTCTCCATCAGTGTTGTGGGGAGTTTGCTGCGGTTCTTCCACTTTCACATAGCAGCTGCTTTCGTCCCGTGACCCTTCGGAGGAATCATTTGTGCTTGTTTTCCTGCGGTAGACATAACATGAAGTACTTGAAAGGATTGCCAGGCATTAATCTCCAGCCATGTTCAACTAATCCTGCATCAAGGTAGGGCTCGGATGGCAGGCAGTCCTCAGTGCTGCTGGCGGCGTGCCTGCAGATAAGGGATGAGCAATTTGGATTGCCACTGGGAAAGTACACAGAGGGGTGAATGTTTGGTGCTTTTCACAGCGGCCGAGTCAAGATAGCGGTGTTGAAATAAGCTGTGCCTTTCTCAAAGGGGTATATTCCCAGTTACCTGTGCTGTAATGCTTTTGTTTGCTTAAACAGTTCGGAGGGTAAAAAGTTGTAGCACTTGCCTTACAGCCTTCCACGTACTTGCGTGTGCACTTGTTACAGCGGAGCCTGAATTCTGCTCTGCTGCACTTCTGCTTTCCTGGGGTCCTGCATTGCAGCTCCTTGTGGCAGCAGCAGTGACCATCTCCCCTGTGCAACCCTACCACGCAGGACCTGCAGGTGAAGGTGAACACGTAGGAGCACAGTTCCCCCTTGTTTTCTCTTTAGGCAGCTCTGTGTTTGCTCCTGGTGGCTCCTGCCTTAGCCCACAGCAGTGAGTGCTGCTGCTGCTGCTGCTGCTTGGCTGCAGGGAGCTGCTGGGACAGAGTGGCTTAATGCGAGAGCAGCAAAGCTGCCCTACTTTTTTGCGTTTAAAGTTATTCCTCTTAAGAGGTAAAAGAGAGAGGAATAGAAGATGTAGGAAATAGTATAAAGTCCTAACAGGGCCTGCTTTGCTGTCGCTGTGGAAAAAAGATGACTTAGCTGATGGTTTCTGACTACTTGACCTTGGTACAAAAGCTGCTTTTCTCTGGTGTTCTTTTTCCTTGGTGCTGCTGTTCCAAAGCAAGGTTAGTAAAGGCCTGACCTCCAGGGGTCCATGCTGCACCTCTGACCTCAGGGACAGCGTTGGACCTTTTGGGCCAGAATGTCTCCCTGCAGAGAAACAGCAAAAGGGCTCATGTCACACAGAAACCTACACGTGCCAGAGATCTTATGGCAAAGCAGCTGTCAGCTCTGCATCCCTGCAGTATGGACTGGGGGTGCTGCAACCTTGCCCAGCGGTGTTTGTCCCTGAGGGAAGGGGACAAACGGACTCAGTCTGTTCTGATTGAGGAGATGGCTGCCCATCATGGCAGTCATGGGAATCCAGCACGCTGAGCAGAGAGCACAGCGGTAAATGCTTTTTCAAGGAGCACCGTCCTGTCCTGCTGCAGCTTTCAGTCTGAGAAAGCACGGTGTCCACCGGGGTCTGCTCCAGCAGAGGGAGCAGAGCTGCACGTCCCGGAGCAAGAGCTGTCAGCGCTGCAGCATCAGCTTCCTCGAGGTGCTGTTGTAATGGGAGTGTCTGCTCAGTTTGAGCACAGCAGCACTGTCACCTGCACGAGGGGTGTGAGGCAGAGCCTGGGGCCAGGCTGGCATTGCCTGAACCTTCCCTTTTATTTCCTGAGATCTTTATTTCTCTTCCTACACAGCTGGAGGGAGTAAAGCTCCCCAGGCCGGGACAGCTGACCTTGCACCTGGCTGCCCAGGCTTTTACCTCAATGCCAACGAAAGCCAAATACAGTTACAATAAACCTCAAGTCCTTTGCTAGCAGAAGATGAATGCTGAGCAAAGAGGGGTGGTGGCCCGGCACCCTCTGTCCTTATGGTGACTGAAGGTAGAGCAGAAGTACCACTAATCCCTGGGATGGCCTCGTCAGCAAGAGGATTAGGCAGGCATTTAGTGATCCTGAGCAAGGGGCTGAAGGCGTAGCAGCAGGCAGGAGGAGCAGCAGCCTCCACAGCCTTGTCCAGCAGCTCTCCCTGCACCTCCTGCCCGGGTTGAGCTGGGCTGCACTGCCAGGTAAGTGGGCACAGCAATGGGGGAGGAGGACCCCAGTTGCTCGCCCTCCTGTTGGCAGGGCTGGGTGCATCCTGCAGCCACTGCCTGTCCTGGGATCTGCAGCACATCTCCGTTCCACTCCCTGTCTGCAGGATCTCCATGAGAAAGCAGCACAGCCCAGGGAGGCCATGGTGGAGGTGCCTCCTGCGTTCTGGGTGCTGGCAGCTCCTGTCCCTTTCCAGGACAGCTCTGCAGGGGCTGCAGTGGCTCTGGAGGCTGTTGTGGGTTGGTACTATGGGGATCCCTCACTGTGGGACTGTGTGCATGTGTGGGCTCTATGTGTGGGCTGTGGGATTGCAACCCGGTTCATTGGGCAGGAGGTGTTAGTTGTGTGGTTGTGAAGAGCCCTGGGGATGTGGGGTCTTTGCTCCCCCTCCAGACCCTGCCTCGTCCTCAGTGGGTCTGCCTGCACTGTGCTCTCCCTCAGTACCTTCTGATCTGCTACACAAGCTGCTGGGACATCGCCTTCCAGTTTGCTGAAGAGGTAAAGCCTCCCACCACCGCACACAACCCCCCAGCACCCTTGGGGGCTCTCCAGCAGTGGGAACTCATGGTGACGCAGTGCTGGGTGGCAGAAGGGTCCCTATGGGCACCACACAATGGGGTTCAGTCCATGGTGCCTTCCAGCTGCTGAGGGTGGACCATGACAGTGAGGGGGGCGAGGAAGAGGAGGACGGGACGGCTGCTGCTGTGCTGGAGCCTGAGCAGACAGGTGGGTGCTGAGGGGCAGGTGAGGCCCTGGTGCCAGCTCAGGCAGAGCAGAGCTGTGGTGCCTTGGCAGTGCTGGAGCTGCAGCGGCTGCGTGATGCCAACGAGGCCACACTGGGGAGGTTGGAGGCGCTGGAGGATGATGTCCGCTTCCTCTGCACTGAGCTGGGGGCCGAGAAACTGCTGTGGAGCAGTCGGTTCTTGGAGCTGCTGCGGGAGCAGCAAGAGCTGCGGCAACGGGTGGGTACCCCTGCAGGGTCCTCAGGCTCTCTGAAGGGTTCCCCTTGCCCCCCCCCCCCAACACAGTAACTCATACCCTGTTCCAGCTCCTGCAGAGGGACAGCAGAGACAGCCTTGAGCTGCTGGGAGAAGCTGAGGAGCTGAATGGGAATGAGGGAGAGGATCCTGCAGGTAGAGCTGGGGACATGGGGTTGCAGCAGGGGAGCAAGGAGCTGGTGTTTGGGAAAGGGGCTCCCAACCCCTGCACGCTGCCAAAGGACTCCACTGGATGGAGCAGCGCTGTCAGCTCATCCCATGCCCAGGCAGCTTCTGGGAGCCTGGGGCTCTGTGCCAGGCAGGAGCTGTAAGTGCCACTGTGAGCCGGGTACCAGGGGCTTGTTCAGCCCAGAGCTGGGAGAATGCAGTCCTGTCATGTTCCCGTGTCCCTGTATGTGCCCATCTCATCAGCCTCATCTCATAGCATTTGGTGCCAGCCGGGCCCTGCCCAGTCCTGCCCGGCCCTGCCTTGCCCAGCCCATTTAGCAGAACTGCAGCCATTTCTCAAAAACACAAAACTGCCAGGAGGCAGCTCACAGTGAGCCAGCTCCCCATGTACTTGGAGATGGGGTCCTGGCTCTGGCTCTTACTGCAGCCAGTGCCGTGCTGGAACACAGTGCTACAAGTTGTCCTCGTGCTCAGTGCAGAAACCTGGGAGCCAAGCATCACCCAAGGCCACACACTGCCGCCTGCTCTGCCCCAGGGCAAGTCACTGCTGTGTCCACGGCAAAGGCAGTGCTCCCTGGGGCCCCAGCCAGCACTCTCCTCATCTGTTGCAATGCTTCAGGAGTGTCCCGGAACAAGGATTGCGGTCACTGAAAGTTCCCACCATCACCTTTCATAAGCTGGAGGAGCTGTGGTAACGGAGGGATTGCAAAACCCAAGCACTGCCCCATTTACTTCCTTCTTGGATGAATACATCCCCTCCATCAGCATCTTCCCACACGTGTTGCAACTCTGACAGGTCCCTGGTGGAGGGACTCAGCATGGGGGAACAGCTCAGGACAGGAGGTGGGGATCTGCTCCAGCATGAGCATGGAGCAGCCAACACCAACCCACCTCCCCCCAAAGCAGTGGGGCTGGGGGCTGCAGGCCCTCAGCCCCTCTTCTGCTGATATGAAATAAAGAACGGATGCTTCCTGCAGGTCTCATTTATTCAGCATGATGCCTGCACCAGCTCCTGGTGCCCAGCCCTGCCCCAGACCTCCACTGCAGCCCAACACATGGCAGTAGCCAGCACTGTGCTGAGCACCGGGTGCATGTGTGCTGCAGCTGTGATTCACTTACGGAAATGTTTATTGTGAATGTGCAGATAGGCTCCTGCTGTTCAAAGGAGTGTGTGGCAGCAGCATTTCCTGCCCTGCAGATAATCCTGTCTTCTGAGCAGCCTATGCAAACCAGCCGCTCCTCAGCTGCTCTCACTGCAGCTCCAACCCCATGTTCAGCCCTTCCTTGTAGGTACAGCACCAGGGCCACCTCCAGCTGCCTCTGTGCTTGGCAGTGGTGGACCCAGGCATGCCCAGCACTGAGCAGCTCCCACCCAGTGATAAAGGGGAATGCAACTATCTGGGCTGGCAGGAGAAAACTCCATGTTTCTTCTGCTTCCTCTCCAGCTGCTGCTTGCTATGAGATGGAGTTTGTACCTGGCATCAGCACAGAACTGTGCCTTGGCATGTGGCTGAAGGTCAGCCCATGTGTATGACCCTGCTTGTCAGTCCTGCAGCTAGAACTGGCCTCCAGCCCTACAGCTTCTACAGGCACAGTTCCATGCCAGCACCAGGCAGACTTGTTTGCTGCTGCTTGTCAATTAACCCTGTGTCACTGTGCAACAGCTGCCACCAACCCTGTCCTGTGTCCCACTGCAGCCCCTGCTTCCCAGGGCACAGCATGCAGGGATTGCTCCTCCTGACATGCCCATGCAGTGCCCACACTGTCAGGGAACTGATGCAATGCAAATAGCAGCAGCCTGACTCATCCTGCATTGACCTGGCTCCTGCATCGTGCTTGAGCTGGGACAGCCCCACACTTCTTAGAAGTGCCAGAAGCAGTGGGGCCCTGTGAACTACCCACTCCTGGGACTGCTGCAGCAAAACCCAGCTGCAAACTGGCCAACTTCTGCAGGAAGAAAAGCAGTATCCAAGCTAAGCCTTTGGGCAGACACACGCTGCTGCTTGGTCACCCCAGGCCAGCACCTGTGGGTGTGGGTGCGGCAGAGCCTCTCCACTGCCTACTCTGTGCCCTTGCCCCAGCTATGGGTGAAGCCCTACAGCACAGCTACCCCCTGCTTCCTCCCCCCAGGCTGAGCCAGAGCTGCTCCCAAGCTGCAGAAACCTTTCCCCGGGGCCACTGTGCCATGCAAATCCTCCTGACCTATTGCTTCAGCAGACACTGAATTTACTCCAAAACATTTGTGCAATGCAGGCCTTCAGGAGAGGCAGCCAGGGGGAAGCACAGGGCAGCCTCTTGTTCCTGCTCTGCGGCTTCCCTGTGGGATGCAGTTGGCTCCTGCTCCCCTCTGTGCTGCCATGGGGCTGAGCTCCATGCTGCGCTCAGGGCACTTTGCTCAAGGAGCTGCTGGGGTGGAGAAAGTGCTTCTACCACTCTGATGCAACTCCCTAAAGGAAAAAATGTCACTTGCAAACCCTGGCCTTAAGGAGCATAGGGCCCAGAGGAGCACTGAAAAGAAGCACGGCCGGAGGGTGAGCACTGACAGGAGCCTGCAGGCAGCACCCACAGCCCACGCTTCCCTTCTCTCCCATCCCACAGCAGCAGGCTGTCAGCAGCTGGGGCACCTCTGCTTGCTTCCTGCCTTGCTTTCTCCCTCTTGCCTTCATGCTGGAAATGCTTCCTTGTAGCACAGCCTGCCCCACATGGGTAGGAGCACTGCACACTGGGCTGCAGCCCCTTTCCCATGGCACCAGGCTGGAGGTTTAGGTCAGATTCCTGCCTCAAAAGATGCACTGAAATGTTAGAGCTGAGCCAGCCACATCCTGGAAATCTCCCTGCAGAAGAGAGCCAGGCAGCTCACAGGGCAATTCAGCGAGGAGAGCCTGGGGCACAGGAGGCAGAGCCCCCAGGACCAGACTGCACTTCACACAGAGCTAAGATGGGAATGCAGCAGGCTCTGCCCCAATCCCTGCCACAGCACTGTGCTCCTCTTCTCTTCAGTACTCCAAAGAAAGGGAAAGTTGAGATATCCTGCTGCACTGACTTCCAAAGGAAGGCTCTTCCCCTTCCTTTCATTGCACAGCGGAAACAAAGCCTTGATGATGTTTAACTACCTCTGCACCTATTTCTAACACTACTGGGAAGAGAAAGAGATGGCTCTCCTCTAACCATCACAGCACAGCCCCTCAGCCTCCTCTATTTCACATCAAAGGAGATTTTCCTGCCCTGGCCTCTCCCTGGCAGGGACCCCACTGAAGTACAGTAGACAGCTTTCCACTGAGTGCTGCAGGTGACCTCCTTGGCTGCATTTAAAGTGAGCAAGCTGACAAGAAGATTTAACCTATTTAGATGGAGAAGAAATAATGCAGGCACTGCAGTCATGACAGGTCCTCCTCTGCAGAGCACCAGAAGCAGCGAGCCACAGGATGTCCTGGCAATCCCTCAGCAACAGCAGAGCCCAGAGCTGGGCACACTGTGTGCCCTAAGTCACACTCAGCCGAGTATCTCCAACTACAACAGCAGATGCAGACCCCACTATGACAAACAGAAGTCCTCACCTGGTTAAGAGGTGATGCATCACTTGGTTCTCCCATCACCAAGGTCCTGGCCACACACAGTGCACCATGAGTTTCCTTGGGCTTCACACAACAGCCTCCAAAGGAGTCCTCTGCAACAGATAAGTCACCTTTCATGTAGTGCTTCACTTCAAAAACCAGGAGCAACTGTTATTTTGAGTTCATAAAAGGAAAACCACTGCCTCGTATTAAATTAAGAGCATGACCTTTAATAAAAGCAATAAAAAAAACATGCCAAGTCACATAAGAATATGCTGCACATAAGTACAGCAGGTAGAAGATGCATCTACTGAAACAGACACATTCATGCTCTTATGCACTTCCTTTGAGCTCTAACAAAGCTTTAGAGCAAAGCCTTGACATGGCAGTTGCACATTATCATGCTCATAGCTGGCTCAGCTGTGCTGCATAACTGGACAACATGTGCATTTATTTCCATACTCTACCACAGAACTGCTGCACGATCCACACATTCTTCCAGAATGATTAGGAATGTGTAATCCCCATCACCTGAGACACCCAACCACACCACAGCTGTCATACTGCCAAGTTAGATGGCCTCACACCACCACACTGCAGCCCACTGCATCCCCTGCACAGTGGGTTCACTTACCTCAGTAACTGGATGTGTTATCTGCTAAAGCAGTTTGAAGCAGTTTAAAACCTACCACCTTAGATCAATTAACAGCATCCAGCCACTGCTGCTGGTGTTAGATTTCATGCAGAGGTCTGAGAGCATCAGAGGAACCCCAAGGAGGCAGGATAATCTCTTCCAAAAAGCCACCAGAGCCCAAAGTTCAACTCAGCAGTATTTATTTATATAACACAAGTTCTTACTTCGCCATGGCTTCCACACAGCTGCCTCCATTCAGTACATAACCTATATACTGCATAACGATACACAAAGTTCAGTAACATGTCAGCTTTGGAGCAGAAATTGTTAGCCTTCTGACTGCAGGAGTATATCAGCACTCTGCCAGGAAAACAAAACACACCATGCCAAGTAACACAATGGCTGAGTCAAGGATAGCACTAATGAAAAACAGCAGCAAGCAGCAAGTTGTTGGACAATAACATTAAAAACCATTTTTTTTTTCCTGTAATTTACAAATACATGAAGTATCAGGTTACTTAAAATTAAGAAGCATTTTGCTTACTAACATGAAACATTACTAATTTGTAATGTATCATCATTAACCAGGTATACAGGTTTCTGTGTCCCTGTGGTTTTTATGGCACATGGTGCCTGTTTGGGTAGGTCACTCCTTGGACAGAGGGAAGATGGGCAATAGACAAAACCATTCCTCAGTTTTCCACTGTATTCCACTCTCCCCTTTATGATCTGCCACTCGACAGCCTTGGTTTAACCACGAGATGGACGTACTTAAAAAAAACCCAACACACAAAACACAGATACAATGTGCATCAACAAATCAACTGCTTCTGGCCTGCAGTGCAGGAAACATCCCTGCACCATAACACAGTGAAATTCCAGGACCAGAACCAATTACTACAGCAATTGTTTTTTGCATATTTAAAATCTATTACAGTATCTACAATTAAAAAAAAAAACAAACAACTTCTTAGAGGAACAAGGAACGAAAGGGGAACAGCCTTACCAAGTCAGTCTCATTCTACATTTTTGGGTGCTGTTACAGTCTGACAAAGCTGAAGGGGACAGGAAAATATTAGTGAGAAGGAAGACGAAGCAACAGCTTTACAGAGAAAAGTACTAAGGAGTCCTCAGGAACAGTATTGGCAGCAGCTGTTTTACTGAATGCTCAAAACTATTGCTGTCTGAAGACAAAAGGCACTGTATCATAAATCCTCTTTGTCAGTGTTACACAGATAGCCAAAGATAGGATACCAGGCAAGGACAATGCTTTAGAGAAACCTCAACAGCATGGCCATCCGCATCCCGACAGCTGCCTTTTCCAGCAAACATACAGCTCACTGCAGCTTTGCAGCAGCGTGAGGTCTTCCTTCCTTTCTCAGGATGAATTACATTCCTAGCCCCCAGTATTTCTAGGAGCTGAGCAGCTTGCTGAGCACTTGTGGTATATATCATAGAATTGCCTCACCTCAGGAAGGTGAGCTGAAGTGGGAGGGGTATCACTAAACAAGTGCACCAATAAAGTCAAATCTAAGACAGCTAAACCTAACTTCATGTTGGATTTATAATCCAATGTTCTCCACAGATCTGCATGGTACAATTTTGCAAAGAGACTTAGTGAAGAGCTAGGAACAGCCTTGACAACACATTTCAGTCCTCAGAAATGAGCCTCACACAACTAGAGATCGTATGTTTCACATACATGTTTTTTTATGTTTCACAAGCCTCACAAAATCCTCCCTCTGTATGCCTGCTAATATACCAAGCCAAAACAAAGCTTGAGCTAACAGGAGGAATAAGGCCATACACAGTTTTGAACTGCAGGAATTTAGGGTGTGCCTAACTCACCATGTAAATCCCATAGAAAAGATCTGCTCTGAAACAGCAGCCTTTTCTCCTGTCCTGCACCTAGATTCTCTTCAGCATCCTTTGAGGATGACAGGGACCATAACCTACTCTCACATCTTTAAGAGGGACACAGTCATGACTAGACCAGAAATCACTGTGAGCATGCCACATCTGGTATCCAGCCTCCAGCTGGAGGCCTGGGACTTGCAGGGAACAAAGAGGAGCCCTCAAAAGGCAGACGCCATCTATGGCAGCTACAGAGTGCAAACTGCCCACAAGCTTAGCATGCTGGCTACCCTTGGCATCTGCTTCATATACCTGGGTTCTGGGATTTGTAGGTTAATATCTCCGCAGCAAGCTTTTGGGGATCCAAAAGCTGAGGGAAACGGTTCATCACAGCATCAACTAAATGGGGATGGAATATGCCACACAGCTTGACATGAACATTGGCCCTCTCCTCTGCAAACTGATCAGAGACAGTCCACTGGCAGGAATCACCATATGTTGGCCCTGGGGCTCTCTGCACTGAGTGAGGATCTCGCACGCTGGTAGATCTCACCTGGGGAGGAGGCATCTGGTAGGGCTCAGACCAGTATTCACGAGAATGAAGTGAAGGAAGAGAAGGGGCATTATACTCACTGGGGAGACTGTACTGCCCAGCATTAGCTGGATGGACAGGTACTCCATAGCCTGAGAAAGAGTGAGGTGGCCCTGAGTGAGGTATCTCAGGGTTATACTGCAAGAAGCTAGCACCAGAGGCAGAAGATTTATGGGAACCATGCTTGTAAGAGACCAGACCATTTTGCTCTAAGCTGGGAGAGTGTGGGTAGACAGGTCTCTGCCTACCACAGGAGCAGACTGTCACCTGCTCAGCATGGGAGTGATCACAGTGACTGGTAGATCTGTAAGGCCACATGTCAGACATTTGGTTCTCCAGAGACCCAATGCCTGAGTCAAGATGCTCCTGAGAGATGTAAGACAGAGAGTCCATGTGAGGATGCTGGTACCTTTCAGAAGACCTGTGGCTCCCACTGTTAGCAGGAACACTGCCTGACACACAGCCTTTGACCTGAAGCGGAACATCATTGGGCTTTGTTTTGTGTGTCAAGCTTTTCCTCTCTGCAGAGATCTTCTGCAAAGAGCTTTTATCACTCTCTGTAGGTCCAGAGCACAAGAGCTCTGCCTGGGAACCTCTTTTGCCCTTTTTCTCCTCCTTGACAGCACTGGTACTTCTGGTAGGAGACAATCTTGCATTGGCACGGAGTTCATCAGCTAACGAGCGCTGGGGTTGATTGATCCTTTCAGGGTGGTAGAATTTACACTTAATTCCATAAGTACATTTCTTCCCTGCAAGGAAAAAGCATAGATAGCAAGGAATGACAACCGAATTTTACTAAATGCATGAGTTATACTTGCATAGGGACTGAAGTTTTGATGTTCAGAAGGCAAATCTTACCATAAGGGCACTGCTGCTTCTTGTGTTCTGGCACCACAGGTTTCTTTCTCAGAAAGTTATCCAGGCTGGGGCCATGTCGCCCCAATGGATCATCTGGAGGCATAAACCTTAAAAAAAAAAAAAACCTTAATCAGGAACAGCTCATTTTCTGGGGTCAGGGTTTCACTTCTTGTAGAAGTCTCCCATTTCACCAAGCGTTAAAAGTTATGAGCCCTAAAAAACTTTCCCATTTCACTGCAGAGACAGCTCGTCACCTGGTACAGACTGGCAACAAGTGCTTCTCTTCAGGCACAGAAGAGGTTTTGTGCTGTGCTGCTGACTAGAAGCAGTACTTGCTGCTGGGACTACTAATGATAGCATTGTCAGGAAATCAAGCCCTAGAGCTTTCCCAAGAACTCCTCCAGAGCAGAGCTCCTAGCTGCAAACCACGTGCAGCTATTGACTCCAATTCTTCATACCTTACTGCAGCCAGGGAGGAGTTCTTCCTGTCCCTCTTCCTTCTACAGAGGTATCTATGGGGTTGTTTTCTTCCATTCTCTACCATCCTTTTCCCTTTTTCATGCCTCGCTTGCTCTTGCTTCATTAAAACAAGACTGCATGCTCACATAGACCACTTTTAAAGCAAAGGAACGTTGGGAACATACTTGTCATTAACAAAGGAATACATCAGTAGACGCTCCTCAATGAATTTCTTCCACTCAGGACGCTCATTCTGCAGGTCCCGATAAGTATCATTAGAAACCACAATGCCATCAGACTCATGTGCCAGTTTCACAATGAATCGATCATCATAGCACACAACACGTTTGCCCCCAACCCGTCTGGAGGGAGTGAAGACCAGAATCTTCTTCTTTTCCAGGTCACGAAGAATGTACTGATCTAGAAAATACACAACTGTCAACACACATACACATATGTGCACAGCCCAAAGGTCTTCCCACCGATAAAGTAACATTATAAATAACAAAATGCATGCAAACTCATTTCTCTGCAACCCTCACCTCTTTTCTCATACTACCTTTTGAGTTTATCAGAGGTGGATTCCCACCCTTGTGGGAGTGAGGCACCTGGGAACACTCAGGAACATGAGGCTACTGAAACGCAGGGTGTCCCATCTACATCTTGCATACAAAGTACTGATTTGCATTCAAGACTGGCATCTTTTATAGTAACACTCTATGTGCATAAGTTTCTTTTGAGTAGATTTACTTAGAAATCTCAGCTCCTCATAAGCTGAGAGCAAACTTCCTTCTATTTGAAGAAATCTGACCGTACTCCTATCGAGGTTTTACTTTTAGCACATAGAAACTCTGTACTTTCTAGTGGCAGACATGTTAGTCAAATGTAGCATAAAGGTGTTTCCCTGAAAGGAGAATTCAAATGATGAAAGACAAGTTAAGCAGAGTAGTATTACATTCTTTGTTCTCTGAATTATTCCAACTGATCCAGGCAAGAACTTGCTTAAGGGAGAATTTAATGACTTTAAATCTCACTGGTCAGCACAGCTTATTGGATCTCCTACTACTCAGATCTTCCATTCATAAGTTAATTACTAACTACCCAGAACTTTGCAAGCTCATTAAGCGACAAAGAAGTAAGCCTGAAAAGCTGCTCTTGGCTTTCATATTTCCACACCTGTTATAAGTACATCTGGTCGTGGCTGCTCCTTTCTCCAAGACGGCACGAACACTGTAATATCCTTGTGTCCCCTGTCCCAAAACCACTGAACAGCCAGAAGGATACCTCTGCAGGAGAACACTTCTTTATTTCCATGGCTGCAGCGAAGAAAAAAAAATAAAGGATTTCAATATTCAGGATGTACAGATCAGTGAGGCAACAGATTAAGCAAACAGATCCAGCAATTAAAACAACCTTTAGTGTTGGAGCAGTAAGAATCAGCATGACATGCTGATCTCAAGGAGGAGCACCAAGTTTTACCATTGCTTTTAGCACCTCAGTACACCAACAAACAGCCAAGTTTTCAGTGGGAAGAACAAAGCAGCTGTAACTGCTGCTTTGAAGCAGAGCCTTTTGCTTCAGCTCTTTATTTTTAGCCCTGAGTACAATGTGATCTTGAACTTCCTTTGTCCTTTTCTGCTAGCATGTGCCAGCAGCTCTGCCAGGGCAAACTGCACTTCCACAAAGTGATTTGCTTACAAAGTTATTTTGATAACTTAGGGAAAACACACCATCTTGTGCACTCTTACCCCAATGACATCAGCACTGAGGCAGGATGCCTCTTCGTTATACTAAGGCCCAAAGAATCAGTTGTTAATGTTTCATGCAAATAGCACATTTGCATGAAATATCAACATTTTCCTTAATTGGTGCTAAATGGCCTAAGAGCACTTGGCAGCTAAGGAACAAAGTTTAGCAACAGTATCAGAAACCACCTACCAATATTAAAAGCTGCTTCATTATTCATTACTCCATATCAGTAAGTTTGCAGAACTTCTATGAGGAAACTACCAGTTCTGTTCTATCAGTGCCACTATTTACAGTGTTATCAGCTTTTCTGTTGATAATGATTCTGGCAGACTTTCAATGTCTCTCTGTTGCAGCCTGATTTGTCATTCTGGGGATTTAAGCCTGCATTTTGTAATGACACCAATACATGTTTTATTATATTGAAGATAAGTGGTGTCAAGCCACAAGATTGAACAGCAAATTAGGGGTATCTGGGAGAAATGTTTGTAAATCCTCACTGTTGTAAGCAAAGTGTCTTGTGTAGACTTGAACAGGACACAGATGTGTTGCTGTGCCTCTGGATATTTGTATTAAGCTCTATAGTCAAAGGCACCTCAGAAATAGGCCCACAGCTCCAGGGCACAGCTGGGTCAGTACTGAAAACTGCACGCAGCTTAATCAAACACATCCTGTCTCTTACAGAGGTACACCAACTCCAAGACACTTACTGCCCAGTGCATTACACAGAACACAAAGCAAACACTACAGCTAGATATTGTCTGAATGCACATACAGGGCCTCACAAGTGAGGAAGAGAAAGGTGAATATAAGACAGCCTCCTGTAGCACATGGAGTCGGGCAGGTTGTACACAGGCTTACAGCAGGGTAAGTGTTCTGTAATCAGGAAAGATGCCCCCAAATGTGGAGATTTGAGAGGCAGTGGGTGAATACTTATCCCTAAAGAGCACAACAAGTGAGCCAGTCCAAAAATCAAACCTGTACAAGCAAAGCTGAAGTACAGGTCATATGAAATGGCTGAAGCATCTTCATGCAATGCCAGAGAGGGAAGGAAAGAAGACAGGGAAGGTAACCAGATGCCCCAACACCTCATACAACATAACAGTATGGCTGAGCTCATGTCCAGTTCTCAAAGTCACAAGCTTAAGTGTTTAACCTGTACTAATTTGCTGACATTTACATTTAAGCTTCTCCCCCCTTTCTGAAACATCAAACTTCTCAGGCCATCATGAAACTACTTAAAAGCAGTATTAGAAGGAATGAAAACTAAGAGCTGTATGCATTTGGATAGAAATAAGCCTATTATCTTATTAATGGATTAAAAACATTCAAGATTTCCCAGGTCTAGGAATACATACTGCTGCTTCTTTGTAAAGCAATCATGAACCTAATATTATTTTCCAACTGTCATCACATTGTGCTGTACTATATCAAAGCAAGTCCACCAGGCTTCTTAAATATAACCCAGATTTGTTTTGCATATGTAAAAAGCCACTTCCTAGCCGAAAAAGGTTAGTGGTTTTTTCCCCCCCCACCCACCTGTACAGCAACCAAATCCAACAGTTTCTGTTTTCTAGAGGACTTGAAAAGTCAAACCCAGCCAACCCTGCATGCTCTACTTCCAGCAAGCCACCTTTCTCGGAAACTATTAAGAGAACTGAAGAGTTGTACCAGAAGAATTATTCCAGAAGAACTACACATTTAACAAGAGAACTAAAACCTAAAGAGACGCTTATCTTCATTAAGAATCCCAAATTACAAAAAGGTTAGCATTAGCAATCACAGGAAAGATCATCTAGAACTCTGCCAGAATCAGATTGCTTTCACTATAGACAGACACAGGTTAACATCCTCTGCTTATTTCTCATTTATGAGCCCCTGCTACCACCCTAGAGTCTACAGAAGGTAGCTAGTCAGGCTGATCTGATTTGGCAGCAGCCAAGAAAAAATTCCCTTAGAAGGAAGTAAAAGCTAATTTCCACTATGATTTGCATATGTTTGTCAAGAGCTGTTCAGGGAGGCCGCTGTACACACTGCAAATGAATCAGCAGGGAACATCACACACCATCAATACAGGAAGTTTCAGAATGGAATTCCCCTTCTAGCAAATTGCTTAAAAAAAAAAGCCAGACTGTGTTTCTCATGTCAAACTCTGTCCTGTCGCCACTGTTATTACCGCCTGGTCTGCCTGAGTCACATCTGCTGTAATCTCTCCTGCACTTTATGGGGTAACTCTCATGGGTAAGAGGTTCCTCATTCAATCAGTGCAACCAATGCTGTTACTTAAGCCTACCTACTTAACTAAGGTAAACTTCACCACAAGAATCTTATGGATCAGCTCCACATCTCAAGTAACCACACAGCTGCTGAGCACAGTACTCTCCTGAAGACTCTAAAGTCAAATGTTTTATTCTGTTGACAACAGAGTGGGGCTGGGGAGCATCATATTTGCATGGAGACTTGGAAGCTCTGTCAGCTGGTCACACAGCACATCGTACCCCATCTTTTCTCACTTCTATTCTTAGAACTGCCAGCAATGGCTCAGTGAAAACCACACCTGCAAACAAATCTCCATTCAGCACTTTCACCTTAGGAAGAAGTCTACAATGACATACACAACAGCTATGTGCACTCATTTCTTTTAATAAGCAAGCACGTGTACACAAACATGCATTACAAGACCTATTAAACTAAAACAGTGAAGAAGTGCTTCTTAACCACAGAGCCCAACTTCAAAATCTGCTGCATTAGGCTAATGGCACCCAGAGCCCATCTGTGTGCAGCTGAGGAAAATTCAACATCTAGAGCTGGGATGGTGGCAAGTAACTCCCACCATAAGGGGACCAAAAGCAAAGGTGAAAGGAGAATCAGTGTGGACATTGAACTGAAAAGTATCCAGTGCAAGGATACTAAGTGCCCCATGAGTATTAGGATTCCTGTAATCCCAAATTACTGTCAGACAACTCCAGTGGCCTTCCTGTAGTGTCTGATAGAACCTGCTCTACCAACACCAGAACATCCAATATGCTGAAGATGAGCTGCAGCCCTGCCTTCCTATCACAGCTGTCAGAAGTGGCAGAATTAGCCACTCTAGATATTATGTAGTAGAGTGCCCCGTTCCAAACTCGAGCATCTTCCACAATGCACAAAAATGCAACCAAAAATACCTGACTCTCAGTCTGGAGACTGGCCTCCAACGCCAGAGATGGGATCATATTAAAGCCTTTTCTAATTAACCCCATAATTATGTATTGAGCAACTTAGTGCTACAGAAGCTTATATAAAACTATTAGGTAAGAGGACAACGTATCTTCAGTTATCCTCCTCAGCAGCTACAGGAGGGAAGGAAACTTTGTTTCCCCATGAAGCACATCCGCTACTGTCAGAATAGGTACTCTGACCACAGTAAGCACTGGCAGAGACCACAGGTAAAAGGAGCCATCTGGGCTGTCACCCTCAAGAAATAACTACACACACTGGTGATGTACACTGGAAAATATTACCAGCCACCACCAGAACATCCAGCTGTAGTTTTTTGTGAAAAACCCTGAGCTTTTCAGACCCCAGGCTCTTAGATCATGGCATGCCTCACAGCTACCGAGGTAGAGAAAATCACCACCTTAAGTGCTCACAGGAGCACTTAAGGATCACTTTAAGCACAAACTACCCCAGAAGGACCCACTCTCAAGCCCCAGACACACCTCATTGCCACGTTGCTTCCATCAATAACAATGGGCTTCAGGTTATCACTCTCCTTCTCCTCCAGAGGTGGCACAGGTGCAGGAGTCTTGTTGGCAGCTCCTCCTCGAGGGACCAAAGGAGCCTCCTTGGTCTCCTGAGGGATCTCTGTGGGCTCTCGCTCAGCTGGGCCATGCTTCACCAGCTCCCCGAGGACAGTGTTGGTATCAGCATTCAGGCCAAGCTTCTGGAGTACAACATAGATCTCCTCGGAGGAGTAGCCCAGCTTACGGAAGAAGTCCACCTTCAGCTGCATCTCAAGGCTGTCAGGAGGCTCCTGCGTGGGGCTCCCCACGGGCTCCATGCCCAGCACGGCAGGCCCAATGCCCTCCTCACGGCTCAGAGCCCGGCCCAGGCTGAGGTAACCACTCTCACATGGGTCTCTGGAGCTCATCCTCTCCTCCAGCCGACTGAACTGCTGTCTGAACACCGGGAATGCCTCACGCCAGCCGGGGCAGCCCAGCATGGAGGACAAACTGCCCGCACTCATGGCTGCCCTCAGCTGTCTCTCGGCCTTCACTCACACTCCAGACCTGTGGGCCAAAACGAAGGCGTTAGGGGCAATGTGGCACAGCCCGTAGAGCCTCCCTCTCCCTTCCCGACCCCGGCTTTCAGTCCTCC
>JAOWBP010004597.1:2355094-2432437 GCA_028571105.1 Tragopan temminckii
GTTCCCCTCCCGCATCCCCCTCCCCAGCACTGGGAGATGTCCACCCTCCCCTCAGCCATCCCTGGGGGTGCACAATCTGCAGCCGCTGGATCGATAATGCAACATTGCAGACTAGTGGTGTGAGAAGAGAGCGGCTGGCGGGCTGCAGGAGGCCAGCTGAGGTCGGAGAAACCCACGGTCCTCATAAACCATCAGGTCCGCTCACCCGAAAGAAATGTTTTTAATCTCGCTGGCATTAATGATTCTAGTTAGCCGTTCTGCAGGCAGGTGAATGGAATTCTTTATTGTGGCTCTTGGGCTCTATCTCAAATAGCAATAAGGATTATCCTCCAGATTTCTGCATCTCGCTCGGAGCCCCTAGCATGTGTTTGTAATTTTCCTCTCCCTTTCAGGCAATGCCAGCAATCTCCTGAAGTTCTTAAACTGAACCTGTGAAATTTAATGGTTGGCCAGTGTATCTGACATACTCTTCTAAAATACTGCTTCAAGTGTGCTTCTCATACTGATTGATGATTTTTCCTCCAACAAAGTATCCACTGTATTTTATTACTGGTATTTCTTATGCCTTTTTTTTTTTTTTTTGGTCAGAAATGAAGGTCAGACCAAAGATGCTTCTATGAATTTCCAAGGAGGAGCAGTAGGTGGCTGGCTTGGATTTCTTTAGTCTAATTTATCTGGTTCAAACAGGCAAAGGCTTCATCATGGCACCAATTCCTCAAGCTCTAGGACCAGCCAAGTGCTGAAGATGGTGGTGTTGCGCACTCATGATGATCGTGAACAGAAATTGGGTGTCTCCTGTGCGGCTGCCCGAGGGCAGAGCTCTGGGGGTCCCATCCATATGGCCAGAAGGAAGCAGAACACCAAGGAAGCTGAGCTGAAGCGAGCTTTGTTTAGGGCAGTGGAGAAGGAAGTCCATATTGCTTCCTTGGTCACAGAGACGGCAGCAGTCCTTGCTGCCACGCAGGTGGAGGCCGTGCAGAACCCAGTTTGGGACATTCAGGAGCAGAGGGACTCTATGATGGGCACTGGATGGCATCAGCCCCAGCTCCCCACTGCTACCAGCAGCAGCTGTGTCGCCTCGCAGCACTCCCCGCTCTCAATTGCTTTGTTTTTATGAGCCAGTAGTTCGAAACTTTGAAATAAACAATGATAGTTGCCTAATTTGAGGGGAGGACGCTGTTTCTCTTTCTGTGCCAAAAGAATGAAAATTTGTCAGGACATAAAAATACCATAGGCTTTCCCTACACGCAAACTGCTTCTGTGGTGGCTCGCAGGGGGAGGTGCATGTTCAGGCTCTGCGATGATTGTGGCTTCCAGCCCCGGATCTGGGTTGGTTCCTGGTGTCCCAATGCCTGGTGTGGCTCAGGAAGGCGGGCAGTGCTGCCCTTGCCACGTGTTTGCAGGCAGTGCCCAGCGGCTGGTGGGATGCGGAGTTTCATCAATCTGCAATTGCAAATGTAGGGCTGTGGCAATGAGGGAATTCAGCGATCCCACAGATTTCATATCTCCGCTGACCCGCTCTGGCCCGTAAACGGTCTAAATACTGATTCCTCTTGTCTGTGGCCAAAAGAGAACAGTCAGTTCTTGTGTTTCGGAGTGAGGCGGCATCATCAGGCAGTGGCTTTGAGGCTTTATGGAGTCATCCTTTCTGTTTCTCAAAACCTTTTTTCCGAAGTCGTTCTGCTCACTGAACCTTTCGTTGCTGCCTCCATCTCATCGCAGCTCGTGTCACATCCTCAGCCATCGCCTCTGTTCCGTGTGTGCTGTGATGGCTGATCTTCACCCATGAAAGTGAATACAGTGAGGAATTTAACATGAAGAGGAGCACCCTTCCACCCTACAGATCCACCTTGGCTCTCCTCTCCCTGCACGCAGGCAGGGGATGAGGGAGCAGTGCAGAAACAAGGAGCTGCACTGGGGAATTGCTCAATCACGGGAGTTTGCAGGAGGAATCCAGCTGCACGCCGCACCAAAGAGAGAGCAAGGAGGCGGCTGGTGGAGGCGTTCCTTTTCTATCCCAGTTGTCGTCTCACCCCCTGTCTATGCAGCAGCCAAGAGCTGCCGCTCTGACATGAAGCAGCACAAGTGACACGACGCTGTGCACCGTGCCCCAGGGCTACTGGTGGGCACCAACATCAGCACCAGCACTGTGGGGGCTGAGCTATGGCCATCCCTTGGCTGTGAGCACTATCCCCAGTCCAGCCTGCGATGGGGGATGGCTGTGTCCCCCCATAGCAGCTCACTGTGGCCGCAGCCCCATTCAGAGTTCTGCAGCCCCGTCCCACTGCCCAGGACAGAATGGCCCATATCCAACCTAGCAGAAATCCATGGCTTTGGCTCTCTGCTTCCTCCCATCTGCCCAAGTTTATTTTCTTTGCTTTCTGTTTATGAGCTGGGTGAGTATTGAATTTCCCAAAGTCATTGCCATCCATTGCCACAGGTCTTGCACACAAAGACTCCCTCGGTGCCAGGATCCAAGTTTTGCAATTGGACTGATTCCCTTTCCCTCCAACCATTGTGGAAACAGCCTTTGTTTTGCTTCTGGATCTTGTTCATCAGGCCCAAATCAAGGGCCACTATCCAAATCCTGTTTTTTGTTTTTTTTTTTTTTTTGAAATCTGATTTCACCGCTTTAATGAAAACAGCATATTTTAAGGGATGGGGCTGATGTCCTCGAACAGTAGGATTTCTTTCTGCAGGACATGTATATCTTTGTGAAAGCTGAGCTGTCCAGTCCTGCCAGTTTCCTCTGAATAGCAGGAACTGGAGGGACGGGGCATGAGCTCTCCTAAGGGACTTGTTAAAAGAGAAAGCTAAAGTTCTAGTGGGGAAGCTCCATCCCAGCTGCAAGCTGACAGCCGGGCTGAGCACCCTGTGTGCTCTGAGCAGTCAGGGAGCATGGCAGCCACAAAGCACTGCTCCCACGTGCTGCTTGGGGCCCCGGCTGTGAGGAACGTGGCTCCTTTCCCTGCACCCGCTCATCTCCTGCGGTGAGAAACGCCTCTGCGTGGTGTCCTGGCAATAGGAAGCAGCGGTCCTCCATCCCTCATAAGGCACTCATACCGACCTCAAACTTCCCTGATGAAAACCCCATTTATTCCGGGTCTGTAGGAGAGGAATCCCCTTAACTGCATGCTTAGGCATGTGCCGCTGCTTCCCTTGTGTATGTCAGAACGAGAGAACGGCTCTGTAATCACCCATTTTTATTTAATTGTAACGCCCCTGTCCCACTAACTGTTCCAGATGCTCTAATGGTTCCTAGCTCTGGGCTCTAAAACATGCTGTTCTTTTCACCCTGGTCCCCGCCCTTCAAGTACAAACAATGGTTTTGCTGGTTTTTGAGCCTTTTGTGTGCCAACGGGATGTGGGGAGAGAATCCCCTCCATGCCAAATTCAGTTGATAATAAGAAACAGGAAAGGAGCCGGATGCCAGCTTAGAAAGAGCCGAGCAGCACTGGGCTGCTTGCTGCGGCAAGCGGATATCGCCATTGCCCAGCAGCGGGGTGGGATGCGGGGCAGAGAGGGGAGAGGGCTGGGGCATCCCAGGGGGCTTCAGCCCCAGATCAGTGGAGCATTGTGAGGCTGCAGCAATGCTCTTCGCGGCTGTAGCACCTTCTGTGCACGAGCTGCTCCTGGAGAGCATCAGCAATGGGGTGAGGAGCACAGCAGACTGGTGTGGGCAGGGTGCAGTGTTGGGCATGCGCTGTCTCGGTGCACGGGGAGGTGCACATCAGCAGTGCTGCTCCCTGAATGCCCACTGCCTGCACTGTCAGCAGCCTAAGGATGCTGCACCCACCCTGCTGGCTCTGCTCCCCTTGGGGATGGCCACCATGTGTGCACTTGCCAGCAGAGCAGCCCTATGGGTCACACCTCCTCCTGCCCCTCTCCTGTCCTTGAATGGCTGTGCGATGCTCCCTGGTGCAGTTTTTTCTTTTCGTGGATAACCTGGCTGCACCTTCCTGCCCACTGCACGGCTATCCTGAGGCTCTAACAACCCGGTGTCACCATTGCTCTCTCCTGGGTACCAGCCAGCCCCAGTTCCCTGCTGATGGAGGAGATGAGAGGGGACAAGGGAAGGCTGCATGGTGAGCTGCAGGAGGAAGAAGACCCCGGCTCCCAGGGCGGATAATTGCAGAAATCTCCGCAGGTTCCTACATCTTCTCTTTTATCCCCTCTTTATATATATTTCAGAATGATATAAATTCTCGGCTACGAGCCCCGCTGTTTGAGCACAAAAGAGAAGTTGCAGGCAGGCCCAAGAGAAAGGGAGGATAAAAAAAACCACAGGAGAAAATTAATAAAGCATTTGAGAAAGGGAGGGGGTGCCTCGCTGGGAAAGTGTGTAGCACACAGGGCTCCCCAAAGCACATCAAAGCCTGACTCTGAAATTAGCCCAACTGTTGGGAATGTAAAGCAGGGGATTCTCCCACTGGGCTGTGGATTGAGAGTCCCCCCATGGGCTGCAAGGCACTGACATTTGTATTTATCCAGCCCCGAAGCTCCATCGTGGAGCTTTTCAAAGGGCACTGCTGGGACCCAGCAGGCCACCTCCCCAGCATGGCAAACACTGCACTTTTAATTACTGCTCCGAGACGGCACATGTGCCCGACCCCCACACTAATTCTTGTTGCAATTACAGCGATCTAATTGAGTTTATTCACTCTCCACAGCTTTTGTGCCTTTCTTTCTTGCACTCCCTGCCGGTGAGAGCTGGGGCCTCCATTGATCCCGTAGGTAGTAATATGGGCAATGTCGGCGAGCCTCCCCTCGGGCTCCCGCCAGCTGCATTGTGTGCACTGAGCTGCCCACACTGCTGGGAAGTGCAGCCCTGTCCAGAGCAGAGCTTTGCCTGCAGCTCCCGACCCCTCACAGCATTTCACCACGTCAGCGTGCAGCGCGTGCCCAACGTTTTGTTTGCAGAAGCAATTTTATATTTTTATAGGAAAATTACTTCCAATTAACAGAGAGATCATGCCTTGCAAGTGGCACAGATGGCTCTCGGCGCTCGGGATGATGCGTTATCTGAGTGAGATAGCAAAGGTCTCCAGCTGCTCTTGTGCAGAGCTGCAACCTGCGGGCAGTGCTGCTGTCCCCTGCCCTGACCCCTCTGCTCTGCAGTTTGTCCCCAGAGCAACAGATTCCCAACAGAGATCCCCACGTGCCCCTTGGGAAGGAAAGCACAGAGGTCTCCTGTGCTGCCTCCCTGCCTCCTCTTCCTCACAGCATTGCCTTCTCACACCGAGCTGGCTGGAGGCTGCAAAGCATCCAGCAGCGCAGGGACCCGGCACCCTGCACCCAGGGGGTGCCATTACAGTTTGGGATAATTCTCTTATTTCACCCCTGGGTGGGAGCTGCTGTTCCTCCAGAGCTGGGCGATGTCAGGCAGCCCCAAGTGTGGGGTGAGAAATCAGCTCCTCTGGATTTTTACTGTTTAATTATTTTTATTCAACGGCAGCGTTTCCCTTTGTACGTGCAGGCACGTGGGGTGTGTGGGGGGAGCTGGGACCCCCGGGTGGGCACCACTTGGGGAGAAGCCCTTCTCAGTGGGAACACCTGCCCTGGCTTCTGCGGATGCTCTGCTAAAGGGAGCTGAGCAGACACATGGCAACTGGCAAAGGGCCCGACGAGGGAGGAGGGGGAGGAATTAACTCTCATTTAAGACCACTTTTGTTGTAAATAAACTATAATCACTTCAAACCTTTTGCTTAATCAGAAAGGGATGTTAAACATTAAGCAAACAGTCGGCAGGCTTGTCTTACTGCTGGATTAGAGATATTAAATGCCAGTGATACTTGCTTTTTTTAATCTGTCCTGCAGCTGCGTTATTAAAACAAACACATTTGTGGACCTGCAAAAAAAAAAAAAAAGAAAGAAATGAAAACAAAAGATGAGATTGAAGCTTTCCCAAGGGCGATATCTGAAATCTGGGCAATTTTAACATCGACGTTTAGTCTTCATCTTTTGAACCAAACAACAGAGGGAAATGACACATCATCAAATTAACCACCGGAATTAGCAGCGCATTCTTTAATGGAGCCAGGTTAAAATCCTCGGGCCACATCCTTGTAACCTCTTTTTTTTTGTGGGTACAGCATCTCCATTGCCTGCATCCCTGAGCGTGGCCTGGGCCTCTCCCTGCACTGTCACTCTTGGATTGGGAGGGAGAGCAAACAGCCTTTGTCCTTACAAAGATGCAATTTGGGGGCATGGTGGGGATGGGTTGGTGGTTGGGTTTAATCTTAGAGGTCTTTTCCAACTTTTGTGATTCTATGAAGTTTTTTCAAATTTTTTTCCTTAAAGCTCCAACTTTCAGACTCAATTGAAAGCATCAGAGAGAGGGAGGCTCTCACCTTTATCTGAGAAAAGAGAAGGCATCCAGATTCCTTGGAAAAGGAAGGAAAATGCTTGAAAATATGCCGCTCTTAAAGACTGAGAATGCAGCTGGAAGTAAAAAGAAGCACATCTCCATCAGTGTGTCACACCTGGAGTTCTGAGCACTGCCTGGGGAGCACCATGATGAAGAAACCAAGCAGCATTGGAGCACGGTCAGGAAAAAGTAGTTGGGATCAGCTGTGTCTGGAGGCCTTGTGCACCCATGCTGCACCCACGCCGCACTCACACTGCACCACTCACCACATTGCCATGCAGGCAGCCCAGAGCAGTGATGCTTTGCCCCCAGACGGAGCTGCAAGCTGTTCCCTCCTGTCCCAGCCAGCATTACACATCTCCTGCCACCCTGCCCCGAGCGCTGGTATCCTTTTGTTCCTCCCTCCTGCCCCAGGGACAATAGAACAAGATTTTAAAGGGACCAAAGGAAAATGTCATCTCTGCGGGGCCGGGTAGACCGGGACATGCAACAGTCTCAGGACAGCAGAGTTAAGTTAGTGTCCGTTGCTGTCAGGGATGCCAGCCAGCAATTTATTTTCCACATTAATTTTGATTATGAGTCCCTACATGGTTACACAGTTCAATTTTCACAGGGGAAATCTGCCCCTCCACACACAGGACAACAAATCAGCTTGACCTAAAGTTGTTCTTTCCTAAATTTCTTGTGGAATCTTGGCTGGACACAAGTTGTCTCAAATGCAATTACACTGTCATAAATAATTTTCCACCTCTTTTTTCTGTCTCAACCATCCAGCTCCCCTGGGGTCAGTGGAAATTTCCCCCTTTTATTAGGTTAGACGAGTTGGCACGGAGAAGAACTCTGTGCTCATGGCATCATTGTCTGCTCTGACCAAATCCTCAGAGATCTCCCTCCTGCTAACACAAAGGACGTGGCTGGGCGGGATAACGCAGCCATGGTTGGGGTCAGACTGCCCCAAGCATCCCCCCAGTACCCCTGCCCTGGGAAACACCCGCAGTATTGCTGCAGAAACCCAGCTGGAGTTTGCAGACCTGGAGCATCATCTCTGCTGAGATGGGAAGGGATGACAGAGAGCTTCCAGGCAAGTATGTGCTACAAATGCTTTGCTGCGTTTACACGTTAGCAGAGGGTTTTTATGCACGTATTTCTCAGCTCCTGCTCCATTTCCAAGCCGTCCCCTGTCCTCTCCTGTTCTCAGAGCCAGGCAGTGCGCGACCGAGCCCTCCCAGACAATGGCTCAGCAATGTGACTAACAGCTGCCACATGTGGACACGTCCTCCTGCTATTTAGTACCAGACTGTGCTCTTTTTTTACTGTGCCTTTCATTCAAGCTGCATCCCCAAACCACTTCACAGAGCAGGCTAATTAAAATCATGGGTACAAAGCCATGCAGGGAGAAAAAACCCTCTTGAAGGCATCCAAAGAGTGAAGAGATCACGTTCAGCCCACAGGCTCCTCTGCGGGGTGACCGGTGGGTTCCTCCCTGCTCTCAGTCACACCCATGTGAAATCTGGGCAGATTTCATTAATTCAGCCCCTTCGAGGGCTGGTAAACAATTTTCAAGGGTCATTAGAAGCGTTGTTGGACCTAAAACCCCTGTGCTGCTGTAGGAGCAGCAAGCTGCTGCCAGTGGGAGCCAGGGCACGTGGCAGGGCAGGACGCTGGGGGGAATACAGGGAGGCTGCAGCTTCCCTTGTGTCTTTTTGCACCTCCTGGAGCATTTCGGGAGGACGGGAGGATGCTGGCCCATAGGTATTAGGAGCAAGTATCCCCAGCCTTCCCAAGCTGCAGCCCATGGGGCAAGAGTGAGGTGGCTCAGGTCATGTGAAATTGCGGCAAAGCTTCCGAATTTTGGATGCATCTCTTGCAGCAAGGAGGAGTTTGTTTCTTGGCACTCATAGAGGTGGGACTGTTTTACTCTCTGTCCTTACGTGGGCTCTGGTTTGTGTCCAAATGAAGAGTTCATCCTCTTCCCATTCCTGCGACTGCATGTTTTGAATTAAATCATATCTAAGGCACTCAGGAAAGTGTGAAGCAATATTTATTTAGAGGATGAAAGTGTTGGGAGAGCAGAAAGAGGACAATTCAATGAGATGGTGTTGGCCAATATTAGTAACCGATGGACAGGAAAACACAGAGGAGCCCAAACCCATGAGCCAGGCCAGGGTTCTGCCAGGATTCTGAGCTGCATTACTCAATCAGTGGAAAGTCCAGGTAAAGCACATCCCCTGGCTGCACATGTGGTAGTGATTTGGGCAGATACACTGTCAGAGCGACGCTGACATCATAGCAAGAGGTATTTACAGCCAACACGGAGGGCTTGGGGTGGACATCAGCCCTCTCTCCTTTTTCTTTCTTTCTTTCTTTTTTTTTTTTTTTATTCTGAGCTGTTATTATAAAGTATTATTTATGAAGTGGTGAGAGCATGAGCAGCACAGGCCTGCCAAACTTAAAGCACTTTTCATTTAACAGAATGAAAATTATTTTAACATGAGTATCTAAAGCAAAGATCCGCAGATTCTGGACAGCTTTATGGAGGCAGGCTATAAATTCTGAGCTCACAAATGTATTTTCTGTGCTGTGAGTTCATGTCACCAACAGGCTCCTCTTCACCTCTGAGAGTTTATTTTCAATAAACACAAGCGAAACCCCCAGCAGTCTCCAGAGGAGGATGTTAGCAGCTATTACTGTATCTAATCAACAGCGATCCATGAAGTGTTCCAGAAGATGCTCAGAAACAGAGCTCAGTGCTGTCCCAGCACTGTGTGCCTGCACAAGGCTCACCTCGAGAGTGGGAGGCATCACAGTGGGGCCCATTTATTGCAGACCTGACCCACTGAGGGAAGTGGGATTCATTCTGGTCCAGGAGCTCTGCTGAGCTCCCAGGAGGGTCCCAGGATGACCCTCCACCCGCTGCCATGCTCCTAGCACAGAGCATCCCCAACAAGGTGCAGCAGCAATGTCCCTGCTTATGCTCACGCAGATGCAAAACACCATCACGGTGTGCTCCTGCTCAACTGTTTAACCAGCAAGATGTTCTTCTCTTTCCCACTCTCCTTTCCTTTCATCCCCTGTGATGTGGAGCAGCCTGGCCCCATGTGGGTGATGCACCAGGCTTGGGGGCACAGGGACGCAGCCAGAGGGGGCCATGTGCAAAACCTCTGATTTTTCCAGATGAAAACCTCACCAAAGCCCCCTCCGCTTCCTTCCTGCCACCCACTGCAACCTGCCTGCTGCCAGTACCCGCAGGCAGGAGGAACACACCGTGCTTTTCCAACATGCAATTGAACGTTTTCCGCTCACAAGAGCCAGAGCTCAGTCGTGCAGCCCCCAGCCCACACTTGGCTGCACTTTGCACATGGATGGAGATGGAGGATCTGTGGTGATCTTTGGAAGTGACCTGCTGACATTGGGACGTTGTGCTTTGCTTCCTCGCCTGGGCCGCTCAGCCAGTGGGGTATTTGTGTTTCTTTCTCACATAGTTCAGAATGCCAATTGCTGTCATATTATTTTCATTGGGAATTTTGTGTCAGTTCAGTTTGCTACTGAAATGTATCCTCCCCACAGATGAAGGCTGTTGGGAAACCACAAGCTTCGTGAAATTCAAAATTGGTAAGCAGCAAAATTATGAAACCACAGGAAATGGAATGAGCAATTCCTGCAATTCTTGCTTTTCCCCTCGACTCCTCAGTTGCTATTAGGAAAAAAAAAAAAAAAAAAGTGCATTAAATGGGGTGTTAGCAAAAGCTTCCTGTCCTCCAGTAAGATTTCTGGTTTTCCTAGCATGCGGTGGATGCTGAGAGGGATGGAGGGGACCTGGGGGGCAGTGCTGACTCACACTACTGCCAATGCACGGCTCGGGGTGAAAGAGATACATCAGGGTCAGTGTGGAAAGGATGACAGGAGACCCCACGACAACAATAGGCAGTGACAACGCACGGCCCGGAGAGCAGCCACGCTCTTTGCTTCTTGTTTTATGGGTGGGTAATTCATCTTGCTGTTTGCATCGTGATGCGTGCTGCTGTTTCCAACAGCCTACAGGCCCTGGGGACCAGTCCCGTGCCTGTGTCAGGCAGCTTGGCCTCACAGTTGGGATGTTGGTCCTTCCCTTTGGGAGAAAACCACCGATTTTGGCAATGTTAACCACTGCAACGGGACCCAAGCCCATAGAGAGCTACAGCACAGCTCTGGCACTCCTCATGGTTGTGTCTCACCCCAGCACATGAAGTCCAGAGCCCTTCGTCCTCTCTCAACCATCTTCTTGTTGCCATCTCAATTACAGGCTAATGGGACTCTGACTATGGTTGCGCTTCTTCGCTGCAATTTGGTTTGCGTTTCGCTGTTGACATGTTTATGGGGTGATGATGGTGGGACAACGGCCCGTGATGGTAAATGAGAGACATCAGCATTTCTTCCCCCTGTTTGAAGAACGCACAAGTTGCAAGAATAGCCAGAAGCTGAAAGTTGTGGTATGACTGAATGCAGGAGCCTGCAAAGCTCCGAGGCGTGATTCTCACAGCCTCACACAAAGGTCTGAGGCCATGGCAGCCCCAGACCTCTTCTTCTGATCACCGAGGTGCAGCTCCAGTCTGGCTTTGGATACGTATGCAACTACCAATCCTTTAAAAGAGATCAAAGCGCCAGGGTGCCTGTGGTAGTCATACTTTGTCTTGTTTTTGGAAAGGGAGGGGTGAATTCTGGGTCTGTGATGAGGATTGAGCTGGATTGCAGGCATCCACCTGTCTTCCCTGGACCTACAGCTTACAAAGGGGCCAGGAGGTTGCACGTTTACATTCCAGCATGCAGCTGAGTGGTTCCTCCTTCCAGGGCAGACTTGCTACCTGGGAATCATTTCAGCCATGATGTAGATGTCCAGGTGCCTGCTTGTGCAACATGGTGGATGAGCTGTGGTGCCTGCTGCCTGCTGCAGCACATCTCTTGCATGCTGGCAGCCTGTGTGCAGGACATGGGCACCATCCCCAAATCCAGCAGCCACTGTCATCTCACCCACAAGGCTGGGACTCGTTCCTGCTTCACAGTCTTACTGAATTTCACATTTCATCATTTTCCAGCTTCCCAGCATCTTGGTCTTGGCTGCACTTCTAAGCCTACCAGCTCCCAATGGCCACAGAGGTCCCTGTGGGGTGGGACAGGCTCTCCTGCAGCCAGGAGGGACCCTTCATCCCTGGTATGAACCTGCCCTGTGCCAAGCTTACTAACCCCAAGCACCTTCTTCATGTGAAGCGAGCAATCAGCAAGACATGGGTCAACACCAGCTCAGTGGGATGAAATGAAACCATCACGACCCCTGGCTGGCAGATTCCTCCCAGTCCTTTGTCAACTGGCTGCTCGAGGGCCATCTCCTTTTAGAAACAGGCTTTGCCATTCAGCAGGTTTTCATGGCAACACCAGTAACCCAGAAGCACCGCTGGCTCTTGGTGGCTGTGCAACCTGAGGCAGGAGCTAACGAGGCAGCCCTGACCATGCTGCTTGCACAGCTGGTGCTGCACCTAGAAAGGAACAGATAAAACTTGGTCCCATGCAGGTCAGCATGATGCAGCTCCCGAATATTTGGCTGCACATCGCGGAGAGCACTGCTGCGGTGCTGGTGGCTCCAGTGAGACACCCCAGCATCTCGGATGGGTTATGAGTATTCATGCAATACTTCTCCACAAAATGTCAAGGGACGGTGTAGAAAATGATGCTTTTCAATAACAAGGAAATATTCCTGAATGAAACCAGATCTATTTATTTTGAGTTCACTGTTGCAAATCACTGCAAGAAGAACCCAGTCCTGCAGAGTGGATCTGATGTGGATGCGAACCACATGAAATGCAGGTCTGATCCTGCACAGAAACATTCTGAATTTGCTTTTTTTTTTTTTTAACATCTAATTTCTTATTGAAACAATGTGGTTTGTATGAAGGTTTTGATGTTTTGTTTTAAAACCACACATCTAATTTTAAATGTTTAAGGCTTATAAATAATACAGTAATTCTGATGCAGCCAAAGAAGATCTCATGCGAGAAACAGATAAATCAGTAAATCAGTACCTCATTTACATGTTTAACATGTGCCACATTTTATTCCCTATCTTCCTTGGATGGGACTCAAAGGGACTGCAGGAAGAATTTGCCCCCACATCCCTGCTTCATCCTGAGATAAGTTTGGGAAGAAAAAAAAAACAGCAGAGCTTTTATCACAGATGTCATCAATTAAACCATCCATTAAATATAACATTTGCTCACCTTATTTCTCCCTTTCCTCATTTGCTGAGTCGTATCTCTCCGCATAGCTGCATCCAAGCTGGGGAGCTTCCCAGTGCAGCCCTGGGCAGGGGTTCAGGGTCCATCCCATCCCATAGGGTGCATCACTGCCCTGCAGGAGCTGAGGATGCAGATCCCCTTGCCCACATGGCACAGGGCATGCAAAAGCTTTAGAGAATTAAGGCATGAAATTAAATTGTTTTTATGTGTCTGCATGCAGCTCTGCACCCACCTCCCTGGTGGGGATGAACACAGTGCTGCTACAAAGCTATTCATTTTCACCTGCTTTTGCACCTGCCATCAGTCATCCGGTCATTGCTGAGGTGTTTGCTCATTTCCTCCTTGCTGCCATCCAGGAGAGCTGCTGTCTCATGCAGAAGGGTTAATCTCAGGCAATTAATTCAGCCTCTCCAGCCGTGAAAATGAAATGTGCCCCAATTACTGTCTCTCCTCCTAGAATCTAAGAGTGAAATCTCATTAGCACTTCAGCACAACCAGGAATGTTCTAATGGGGGTGTTAGATGTGTTAATGGGAAACATCTTCCTTTATCCTTTGGTGAATGAAGCTGCTTCCCCCAAGTAAGAGAGGGATTTCATCTGGACGGTGTGCATGGCCGGGCTTTGGCGGCATTAAATCCTAAAAAGAACAGAGCATGGAGAAATGCAATAACCCCAGGCTCGATCAGGATCATTCAGCATCGTCTTTATCTGTCCCTCTTCTCTCACGATTGGCATTATCCAATAGCTGCCAGGCACCGTGACCTAAATTTGGAGCCAGGTTTTGGGCTGATGTGAGGTACACTTTGCCATTTATCTTCCCCCATGCAGACACCCTACAAAGCCAGGTGCTGCACCACACTGCCCAGGGCACGCACAGCCTCACAGCACAGCCCTGCTGCCTTGCATTTTCAGCTACAGCTCCTCCAAAGAACTTAAGGCCAATGCAAGCAGATAAGGATGAAACCCATCTGAAGCCACAGTGCAATTGCTTGCTGGCAGTGCTGCCTGCTTGGGAGCTGAGTGGCACAGTGGGGGCTGGCATCAGCAGAGAGCCTTGCTTTCTGGGTATCTGTTTCCAGACTCCTGGTAGATCTTTGTATTTCATTAAAATTACAAAACTACATTGTGTTGAGTCTCATGGTCTCTACTGAGTACAGCTCATCTGAATTCCAAGAAGCAGCAGAAGTGCTGCTTTTATGGGGCCTTGCTTCATTGCTACATGCTGACAGGAGCAGAGCAGGGACCTCGTGGGGACAGTGCCCCTGAGCACCGGGTGCATGGGACATCCCCACTTGGGGGATCTTCTCCTTCAGGGACATTCCCACTGCAATAACTGAGCTAGGAGACGTGCTTGTAAAACCTCAGCAGCAGCATTCTTGTTCAAGCGCCGATGTTTCAGGGGGAGATTGCAATGAGTGTTTTACTTTGAGTGAAAAATCCAGTTTGATCTTAATTACAGAGCCGTCCCTGCTGCGTCATTAAATGGATAAAATAAATAATAATAGAAAGCAGATTTGCTTAATGTCACTGTGGAGTTAGTAAGCCAAGTTCGGTTTGACTCATGTGCTACATCAGCGTCTATGCTGATACTTAAAGCACAATAAACACCAATGGTACCAAATGCAGCAGATGTGATGCTGTTAAAGCAGGTAACGTTGCAGCGGGGATGGTTTGGGATAGCTTTTTGGCCATTTTCTCCTTGGCCAGGGCTCTCTGCCTCCTTGACTGGCTCGGTGGCACTTGCCCACAAAAAAAAAAGCCTCTTTCTGCCTTGGCAGCAGTGAGGTTACCCCTGCCTCTGTGCTCTTCTGATACGGCTCAGTGCTCATAAACTGCTGGAAGAGGTCGGTGAAATCAGGAAAATGCCAGATTACGAGCACCGCGCTGGGTCACCGATTAACAGCTCTTGGCAAGTGGAGCAGTCATCGCAGCATGTATTTCATTTATGAGAGCAGAGCCCCAGGACTGCTGCTCGTAATTCAGCTGGGGGCTGAATGAAGTGAGATCTTTCTCTGCTTCAATCAAATTCATAAAAGCAGAGCACAGAGCAGAGCCCATTGCTGTGGCCACAATTGCAGCCTGGGAATCAGGCTCAGCTGCCCATTGCCTTGCTCAAACCCACAGGTTCCACCCTGCACTGCTCGGGGGCATGAGATGGACCCAGCTGGGAGGGCTGGCAGGGTCTGGAAACCACCCTGAGGGCTCAGCAGATCTGCCCTTATTCAGTTTGGGTCTGCGCAGACACAATGGGAACCCTCAAATACACGATTGCAGAGAGGATGGAAATTATTCTGCTGGGCATCCCCAGTTAATCGCAGTGGGATCATGGTGCAGAGGATAGGAACCCCAACCCTTGGGGCACTTCCTCCTTCCACCTGCCACCTCGCAGCCCCTCCTGCCTCCCTGGTGCCGCTCACTTCTTCCCCACAGCCCCACACTGGTTGTGCCACCAGAGGAAGACAGGCACAGGAACCTCATCCCTACAGCAACATCTAACCACACAGAGAGAGCAGATCCAAAGAAATCACTGCAAGGACTGCTGCTCATCTTTGAGATATTCTAATTAAAACAATGGAGCTGATTAATGCAAACCAGATTTGGAATTGGATAAATAGAAGGCAGGGATGGGATTAAACTGTGAGCCCTGATGGAGCTTCCTAGGGGGGTGGGAGCCTCTGGGAAGGGTGGGAGTCCCATGGCAAGTGAGCACCTTCTGCCCCAGGTGCAGGGTTGGAGGTGAGGGAGAACCTCTCTGATCACACAGCTCCACTCTGGCCAGGCTGTGCATGTAGGTTTGGTTTCAGTACAGCCAGGCTTTGCTGTATGTGTGCAAGCTTGCAGTGAGGGAGAATGTGGGGCATGGGCAAGGCGCAGCAAAAAGCCCAACTGAAGTGGGTGAAATAGAGGAAAATAGCAATTTCTGACCTCATTTATTTAGTCACTGTAAGATTGCTCCAAGGTCTCGCCTATCTTAGCATGTGAAGTAACTTATCAATGCAACATGATCTTTAAGTCGATGACATCCCTTTAAGCAAACAACACTGGTATCTCCCTGCCAGTCAGCTCCTGATCAATCATCTGCATTTTTGCAAATGTGCTGTTACTGCATAGTGTGTACAGTCTCCTCTGTATATTGCAGGATCCCAAATCAAAGAAATCTTTCACACGAACATTGCAGGCTGAAAACAATAGAACCAAACACCACTTCTTCAACTTAAATTGCTAACAGACCACAAAATTAAGTAGATTTTTTCCATCTGAGAGCTCTCCACGGCAGAGTCGATCACGGAGGACCTGATAATATCTCCAAATAACTGCACAGGAAGTGGATCCCACTAATTGCTGCGGCTTTCACTCCACTATCACAAAGCTGCAACAAAGGGAGAGAGCCCACTCACACCCCCATGGCTGCACCCTCATGGCTGCACATGGAGCTCAGGGCTTTGGGCGTGCAGTGTTGGATGTGTGTCGTCCCACATCTCAAAACCAGGAAACAAAAATGAAGCCAAAATGGAGATATCCCCTTGGAGTTCCTCCCTTGGCGGAAGGACAAGCTGTGTGACAGCTGCTACTCCAGACACTAAAAATGTTCATTCATCATGGAAAAGTCCTTGTTGCTTTTCAGCTGAGAACCCATGTAATCACCATGTAACTAAATTAGAAATGGGTGGCTTTGCTCAGTTTCAGTTTCACATGATCCAAACAAGACCTGTTTGGTTGACTCATCTGGGAACTGTGCTTTATAATGTCTTCAGAAGTTCAATAATGTTCAGAAAAAATATATATCTTGTATGATACCTAGCTAGTGCCTACTTACTGGAACTGATAGTTTACTGTGATACGTTCTCTGTTTTGAACTTCTGACATTAAAATGAAACTCTTAGAACTCAGCCTTTGCTATTTATCTCATTGCTGGGATCGTTTTTCAGCTTCTTAATTGGAGATGCAATGCCCATGACCTGGAAATGCAATGCTAAGGCCTGGGAGTGTGATACCCAGGACACGGGGGTGCAATGCCCATCACCTAAGGATGCAAGGCCCAAAGACCAGGGATGCAGTGCCCATCATCAAAGAAAGGATGCAATGCCTATCAACCAGGGATGTAATGGCCATCAACCAGGGATGTAATGCCCATCACCTGAGGATGCAACGCCCATCAACCAGAGATGCAGTGCACATCACCTAAAGATGCAACAGCCATCAACCAGGGATGCAGTGCACATCACCTAAGGATGTAATGCCCATCATCAAAGGATACAACACCCACCATGCAGGGGTGCAAAGCCCAGCACCCAAGGGTGCAATGCCTGCAGACTTGCAGTGGCCATGCCACCCCCTGCAGCAGCCAGGCAGGCTGTGGCTCTGCATGCCTGTCATCGCCCCGTGGGGAGCTTTGCGCAAGGCGATCCGCTGTGAGGATTTGCACATAAGTCACAGGGTTTAACTGAAATCCAATTTGCCGGGTAGGAGTGTTGGTTTAGATTATGGAAGAACAATTCACTCCTGGCTTTCTATGGAGAGGAGAGAGGGAAAGAGCTGGCAGGGCAGGGCAGCCTTCCCCTGCCTGGGCCCGGGTTTGCAGGGCACTCACGGGGCCTGAATAAAAACAAATGTAAAACTGATACGTACATTTGTAACCTATTACCACATGGGCTTTATGAAACTCTAAACTTGCTGGCAAGGGGAGGGAGGCAGCGGCTTCCAGAGTATTTTTTTCTTAAATGAGAAAGCTGCCTCAGATGGAGCAAGTTCTCATGCAGGCGCTGGGTTGGGGCTGAGCTGCATCTGAATGGGAACAGACGAGGGGAAACAGAGGCTGTGCCATAGAACACAGCAGTGCTGGCTTTGTTATGTGGGACAGGGTTCTGCCCCCATGTAGGGTGTGAGGTACTGAGTGTGGGATGCAAAGTGCAGGGTGCATGGTATGGAGAGCATGGTGCATGGTACCTGGTGCAGATGAAGGATGCACAGTGCAGGGTGCAGATTGCAGGGCACACAGTGCATAGTGCAGGATGCACAGGGCAGGATGTGTGTGTGAGAGCGTATTTCAAAGGCTTGTACTTTGATCAATCATATGCATTGTGTTTTTCATTTCCAAAAGAACAACAAAAAGTGCATCTCTATGTCTGCTCCCTGCCAAATTTCAGTCCTCTGGTTCAGGGCGTGAAAGTGTGGGAGCTTCTCAAGAGAGTTGAAACCTTCCAGAAAACAAAGCAAAATGCAGCGAAAGAAAGAACGCATCCCAAGGCAAGGATGCAGTAGAACAAACATCAGCCCATTTGACTTGAGTTGGAAGCAGCTGCATGTAGGTGCTCATAGTGCAAGGTGCTTGGCAGCTGTGCAATGGCCTCTGTGAAGCTGGCTGTTTGCTGTAAGAGCCAGGGAAGGATTTTGAGTTTTCTAGTTGTAGAAATAGAATAAAAAAAAGGGACTAGAGAATAACAAGAAAAACTAAAATGAAGTAAACCTAGTTCTCCTGGCATGGCTGGTGGAGGGCGGTGTTGCTCCTTAGGACAACATTGGGCTGCCCAGCAGGTGATTAGCAGAGATGGCTGATCAGTGCTCAGGCTCTCGAGACAGCCCTGGTGCTGTGCTATTCTGCACAGAGTGGCTGCAGAACCAGGATTACCATCATTGCAGTAGAATCATAGAATCACAGATTCCTTAGAGTTGGAAGGGACCTTTAAAGGTCATCCAGTCCAACCCCATTGCAATGACCAGGGACAGCCACAGCTCCACCAGGTGCTCAGAGCCCCTCCAGCCTGCTCTCGGGTGTTTTTTCAGGGGTGGGGCACCCACCACATCTCTGGGCATTCGACAGGAACAGTCCTGGGGAAGTTTTAGCCAAAGCAAGCTGGAAGAGACGAGCCTTCCTTTTCAGAAGGGGTGTCATCATGTAAGGCACAGAAGTGATGTGTGTGCAGCAGCATCTCATTGCAGCAGGCTGTGCCATAGCCCCGGAGCTCCCACCCCTCACAGCTCAAAATGGAGTGGGATGTTTTAACCATTCTGATAATGCAGTGGTGTAATAAAGTGCATGGCTGTTATCTAACAGTGTGAGTTTGTTACTGATGTGCTCTCATCCTCGGAGTGTGCCCAGCACTGGTGTGTGCCTGCCACTGTGCAGAGCCCTGAGCTGCTGTGGAATGTCAACAGGAGTGAATTCCCCTCCTAAGCCGAACTGCTGCGAGGCAGTGAGTTGCTTTTCTTGCTGAGCGCAAGCACATGTTCCAGTATCAGGTTCCTAAGTGTAAATGGTGCTACCTGCTGGCGCGTGAGTTTTTTATGGATGTGCTCACGCTTGAAAATTGGGCCCTCAAATCCCATGCAAAGCACATGAATTTTGAAGGGAGAAATATTGGGTTTTATTTCTTAAGGGAAAATAAATGTGATCTCAGAATAAATCAATAGAACATGACTTTGTTCTGTGGAATAAGCCAAGTGGAGACATGGAAAAATAAACTCTTCCTGACAACTCCTGCTGAAAGATTCTCATCTCTCCAGGTCATGGGATCAACAGCGGGAATGACAGCCACTTGAACTTTGGCAGAACGCCCTCCACGGCTCTGACAGATGTTTCTGGTGCTAACCCACGAGGATGCTTTGCTGATTGCTTCTGGTCCCGACAGCGCTCGCTCCCAGACAGACTGTGAGCCCCAGCGTGCGGGGACTGGAGCTCCAGGAGACAGCCATAGCCCTGGAGCACTCCATCATTTTACCAGTGCTGCAAAGAGCATTGGATGGATCTGAGGGTTTCGTCTTTGTAGAGGTGGTGGGCAGCTCAGAGACGTGCCTGGGGACACAGGAGCAGCCCTGTTGTGTCCACAGAGCAAACAGGGAAGGCCAGCAGGACAAAGCTCAGAAGGTGACACCTGGAGTCCCGGGCAAGTCACTGAGAAGGGGAGAAATGCTCATTTAATTTGGTTCATTTGTTATAATGATTCTTCACCGTGGGCCGTATTAAACACTTCAGTGATTTTTGCCTCTAAAACCCTCTTGCAGGGATTGTGATGAAAGGTATATTTATTGTACTTCAGCTTGGAAAGTTGTTTCAGATGTTTCCAATTCATCAACCAGTTCAGACATCTGTTCCTGGTTGGGGCAGAAAAGCTTAACTCGCATACACGCACCAAAAAGCGTTCATTTTGGAGATTTCTCTGATGAGTTTTCTAATCCTAACACGTTGTCAGATAGTGCTAATCGTTGGGTCACCCCCAGCCAGATCAGGGCCACCCACGGCCACTCACCCCCCAGCCACCCAACATGGGGTCCCAGGGGATGGGAGGCACAAACCCTGCAGTGCCAGAGAGGAGCCGGCCGTCTGCAATGAGGGGATCATCCTGAGAGTGCAAAGTTTGGCTTCAAGGTGGAGCAAAACTCAAATATTTAGAAATTCTCCACTAGAGAAAATAAAACCTTAAAGGAAATGTTGAGGGAGAGGGGATAAAATGCTTCGCTGAGGCACAGATCAATTGTTTTGCTTTGGTTACGACGTTTTACAATCTATTCCATTCTAACTCTAAAAAAAAAAAAAAGGCGGCGGTGAGGTCATTTCAAATAAAAAAAAAATCCGAAATGATTCATTCAGAAAATGTCAAAACAGGATGTTTTGATAGCATCAACAGTCTATTTCCAGATTTCTTTCGAAAGACCTTTTGGTTCTATCAACCAGGTTGCACAAGGTGCTGTGATTTTGGGAGCTGAGCCATGTCCTTTGGCAGGATATGGGCACACATTTCCCACTGCTATCGCTGTTCCAATGCCTTTTTCCAACGTTCATTAATACTCACCCTGACCGAGCCGAGGTTGCAGCACTGCACATCCCAATGGCTGAGTGGCGAAGCTGAGCAGAAGGCAGACACTTCTTGAGAATATATCCCCCCCAACCAAATCCAAGCCAAATCTCGAACCCAGAACATACGCTTTTGTTTTGCCCGTAGCCTTGCTTCTCTTCCCAGCACCTTGGTCAGTGGGACCTGGACCCACTGTAACCATCCCAACTGCTGATGCAGAGGGATGGGGTTTAAGGATAACAGCCTGGTGCAGGATATGCCTGGGGAGCGGTGCTGCCGGAATGCCCCTGAGCATCAGCAATGCAATGCTGGTAAATGGCATCACCGGTGGGCACAGGAGGCTGTGCTGCACGCCTGCTGGGGAAGGACACGATGAGCTAAAGGCTGGTTTCCAACACATGGTAAAAGCTGTGTCCTACTGATACAAGGCCAAATAGAAAAGGAACAATTGAAAATGATGGACTGCAGGAGCCTTGTCCTGGTGGTGCAGAGAAAGCGTTTTGTGCTGTGGCCCAAGAGCGGACGATACACTGTGGGCATCTGATGGATAAGCCGCAGGTTTGGGGGAGCAGAGGAGCCCCCATAGCAGAGCCTGTCCTCCTCACTCCCTCCCAAAGATTCCAAAGGCAGTGATTTTCAAAGAATAAGAACCAAGTATCATGACAACATATGGGAAGACACATTGCTATCTTTCTCTAATATTTTCTCAGTGATTTATTCCGATATTTTCTGATGGCTGAGATCTGGAGCAAGCAGGCTGTGCAGGACCCGCAGCAGTGCCAGCAGCTTGGTGATGGATGGGATTTTCCGGCACCACGATGGGGATGAAGGCAGGCAGCAGTGGGAGAGGAGCAGGAGGCGGCTGGGAACCGACAGCTCCCAGCACCCGGCGGCTTTCCTGGGAGAGCAGAGTTCCGGGAATGTCAGCTCTGTAATTAATCCCGAGCTCCATCACCTGCCGGGGGTGCGAGCCACCAGACATACCCTGTGTCTGGCCCAAAGAGAGAGTGAGAAAAGTTAATTGAACTACGTCCTTCAAAGTCCCATAGAAACTCTCCCGCTTTTCTATGCCAAACAGCCTGAGAGTTTCCCGGAGCCTAATCCCCAGCAAGAGACAGACTGTCTAGCGGCTCGGTGAATGCAGCAAATCCTGGCTGGGGTGAATCTGCCCTCTGGTGCAGCGCGGAGATTCTTTAATTAAAGCAAATGTTGCCATGGTGGGGCATAGAAAGCCCTTGACAGATGCAAGCTGGGGAACGACAGACAATGCACAATCTCATTAGCACCTGCAGCTCCATCTGGTTATTGGATTGGGATGCTTTGAATTTTTATTGTGCAGACCTCTCAGATTCCCCCAGTCTCGCAGGGCGGAGCACAGGTTTGGGGCAGGTTGGGGCACCCTGTGCCTCTCAGCATGGTGGGGCTGTTTTTGTGGCTGTTATTACAGCAGGAGCTTTTGCTCTGCTCGGGGGAAGCAAGGCAGATCCCAGCAGTGCCTTGCAGGCAGTCTGGCCGTGCTCTGCTCCCTGCTGCAGGCAGGCTGGTGGGCAGCAGGAGGCAGAAAGCATGATGGTGCCAGAGCTGTGGGGCTATCGGTGGGGCAGGCACCTGGTTGGCATGCAGGGGCCTCGCTGACACCTCTCTGCCACCCTCTTTTGTGGCCTTCTGCTCACACAGCAGCATCCCCAGTGGCGGTGGAGCATCTGACGGCGGTGTTTGGAAGTGATGGGAGCTGCCCTGCTGCTGGAGGAATACGGAGGTGATGCTCGTCACAAGCTTGTGTGGTTTACTGAGAGATGAATGACTCTGCTACTGTAGTTTTCCTGCACAGATGGGATTTTAGGGCTTTAATCCATGTTTGGAAACTGCCCCCAAAATTCTCCAATGTGTTGCTTCAAAGGAGCAGGCGGTGGCGAAGTTATGAAAGCAGCAGCTGCCAGCCTGCCTCACTGCAGCCTGCTGAATGGCTCTCCGAGTGGTATTTATTAATATTATGAATATTGAATCACTGCAATGAATAATCTGGCAGCTCTAAGACTTGCCCTGACTAATGGAGCTGTGGTACAGCAAATGTTTTCCAGCAGAAAGGAACGCAGCAGGCTGGCTCCTCAACTGGTTGTAGGATGAGGTGTCCCATCCCATCCTGTCACATCCCAACCCCGTCCCGTCCCACATGTGGCATTGCAGCAGATGTCCCTATCTGACAGCACACCGCCCATCCACCGAGCACTGCCCCCAGCTCTATCCATCCCAGCAGCAGTCGCACCCAGAACGGGCTGCTTTCTGCAGGCATCATCCTCTTTGCCTTGGCACAGCCAGCTTTATTTGTAAACCGAACAGAAATCAGAAGGATCCAACTTCAAAGCACAGCCGAGGAGCTGGGAGCTGGGCAGCACCTGGTGCTGTTATCTCAGCTGACGGTGGCCCAGGGTGAGGAGGGCTGAGATGCTGGCTGAAGTTTGGCCTCGCTATTTAGCATTCTCCATCCTACCCTGGCATGTTTTCTCCTTTGCTGTTTCTCCCTGCGGCCAGTGTAATTCACAGATAGGGTGTGACAAAGCCTTTGTGGCTGCTCTCGGCCTCCAAAGCGCCGTGCAGCACTTGCTGGTGCTGCTGCTGTGCTTCCAATTAGCTCACATCTGTTACAGCTATACTTCCCTCCAGCCCCCACCTCGAGTGCCTGCAAGTGATTTTATGCAGTAATAACAGAAATCACGAAACCTGAAATGAATCTAAACAAAAGGAATCATTCAAATTACCCTTAACCCTTTGAAGACCAGGCCCTGCCCATAACAAAAGAGGCTCAGGTTAGATACACTCCGTGACACAGATCCAGCATGAGTCTTGACCTGCCGGAGAACCCAGCTGCACGACTGACTCAGGCTCCTGAGCACAATGGATTATTCATGCTGGCAGTATCTGACCCAGATGTGTGGTGCAGCACCCCGTGGTTCAAATGGCATGCACCCTCCCAGCTCTGTGCACTGCAGCCTGGCCTCTGCCTGCAGCGCAAGCTGGGGGTCCCCATCTGACACCTAACTGTGGTTTCTGCAGTTTTCCTCCTTGGAAATGCTGCTGGGTTGTCCTGTTCTTCCTTTCCATCGTGCAATGCAACATTATGTAAAGTAAGATTTAATTTCTCCTTGGCTTAGGTGGGCTGCTTCTGCTCTCCCATTCCACAGATGGGTGCATGGAGGGACAAGCACCCAGCTGTGTTTTTCCCATGGTGTGGCTCCCACACAGTGCATGGGTGCCTCAGATGGAGCATTGCTGGGTGAAGAACTACCTCCTAGAGTTCATCCTGGAGCTGCCGACCCACCAAGAACTATTACATGGCTCTCATCTTGTCCTGTCTGGGGCCTTGTTGTAACGTCACATCCCCAAAGTAAGAGCTCTTCTATGCCTTGTGCTGCATGTGTGCATGCAGGCGAGCTCACAGCCCCACTGCGATGGGAAGAGCTTAAGTCTGTAATGCTGGAAGCCATGAGATGAAGGTGCGTTTCTAATCCACAGTGTGCCCAAACTTTTGATCCCTTCAGTGCTTTAATTGCAATTAGAACCATCTGCAGCAACGGTAGGTCAGCTGTTGTGATAGAGACATATGGTGAGGATTCTGTAGCTTGGGGTCAGGCTCGCCCTAGATGTCCTGATGGCTCAGACACCAGACCTTGGTCATCGTTGGGTAGATGAGTACCCATGAATATCTGCAACAAAGCAGACAGAGCCTGGAAAACATGATCTCAGGCCACAAATGGGACTGTCCTACTATGGCCATCCTTGGATTCCTGGCCTGGGAGGTTCCAGATGTCCACAGTCTTTTTACTGCAGTATTCCCAAATTCGAAGAGGCCCAAATAAATGAATAATAAAGGTTATTTATTTATTTATTTGTTTGATTTTTTTCTTTTTTCTTTTTTTTTAGGAACCCACGAGTTTCTTTCAAAGTGGCCCAATTCTGAGGCATTTCTGCGGGTTGTTGTGAATGACCCCCAAGCAGGAGGTTCACGCTGGCGGTTGTGGTTAGCAGTCACCCACAAGCTGGAGGCTTCTGACACTGCTAATAAGGCACATGTGTGTGAACGGAGCGTGCAGCATGTGGCAGCACCAGGATTTCCTGCGTGTGGGGCTGTCTGAAGCTCTCTGGCATGGTGAGCTGCTGAGGCTCAGGTTCCCCTGGCCATCAGGCACCCACTGGTATTGGGGCAGTGTTGCCATCACTATGCTCTGCTGCACAGGGAACACCCATCCTGGTGTGCAGGGGGGCTCCCAATGGCACCAGGTGGATGGGAAACAGCCTCCCTTTCCCTGCTGATTTCCAAGAACTGAAGGGCGGAGAGCTTGGGTTCTGATCCATCCACATCTCCATCTGGTTGTGGTTCAGTTCTGGTTCATCATAACTTTTCTTCCAACAACAGCCCTGCACACAGCATCCCAAACTCCTCCCATTTCCCAGTTGCCCTTATTTCCAGTCTCCCAGATTCCCCAAGAAACTCAGGCCCAACTTGAGAAGTTGATGGAGCCTGATTGCCCAGCAGAGAGCAAACCATACTTTTTGGCTAACCGTGCCTTTTGCATCTCCAGACAAATACTGATCCCATGAAAACACCAGGGAAGAGAAAAATCATTAAAGATGACGTAGCCAATGAACTCATGTTGGTCTGTTGGAAGAGATGTCAGAGAGGTGGGAAAGATGCCAAAGGATGAAGAGGTGCAGGAAAATGACAAGTTCCCCATGACACATGGGAAGGTGGCATTTGCTGGCCACCTATCTCTCTACTTGCAAGGCCCGTTCTCATCTCTGTCAGTCAGATTAATTATCTCAAGCCCAGAATTCTCAGGGATTTGTCTAAAAAGCTGTGCAGCATTTTGAAAAGCTGCACCGCTAAAGAAATGCAATTTTCATAGCAGCAGCACCACATTTTGTTCTCATGCTGTAACATTTATTTTTGCGGAGGGGAAATCTACACTTCTCTTACTTTGCAGTCACAGTAAATGTGTTTTTCACTTTCTTACCATGCTTAAAAATAGCATTAAGTTTTTGCTGATCACATGATTGAGAAGGAAAGAAAAAAAAAGAAGCTAATTGAATGATGCAGGGAGTAAAAACATGTGGCACAGTAAAAACAAATTAGGTTCACATATGTTTTGTGTAACCCTCAAGACTTGTCTGTATTAGATATCAGTAATGAAAAGAATATTAAACTCTAACAGCACAAAATGCCATATGCTTGGGAATTCAAAGAGGAACAATGCATTTGTGTTGGATGCTCCTGAATGGAAAATGCCCACAAATAATCATATTTTTCCTTTGCTGTGGAAAAAATAAATATCATTCCTGGTCTTTTCAGTATGGTTTTAGAAAGTCTGTAGACACTGCTGTCCAGATTCTGAAAGCCGTCCCCATCTCCATTCCTGTCTCCATCTCCATCCGCATCCCAACTCTTTACCCGTTCCCATCCCCATTCCCATCCCAACACCATTCCCATCCCCTTCCATCCCATCCAAACTCCATTTCCATCCCCATTCCCATCTCCATCCCATCCTTATCTCATCCCCTTCCCCATCTCCATCCCTGTCTCCAACCTAATCCCCATCCCAACTCCCTTCCCCATCTCATTACCTGTTCCCATCCCCATCCCATCCCATCCCATCCCATCCCATCACATCCCATTGCCAACCCATCCCCTTGTCAGGCACCAGGGCACACTGAGCCCCCCGAGCAGTCCCCTGGGAGGGCTGGGGGTGGCAGCTCACAGCCCCATGCCCAAGGCAGTAGTAGTGTTTCTCCTGTTTACGAGCTGCAATGGGGATCCTCGTGTGACTCAGTGCCTGCAGCCACCAGGCAGCCGCGGCTGTAACTTTCCAGTGAGTGTCGGAAAAAGGGGGCGGTGAGAAAAGGGAGGAAAAGCTGGAAAACGTTAGGAAAAGGCAGCAAAAGCTCTGAAGGGAGACCAGAGAGAGCTGAGAAAAACAACTAACAGTCTTAGAAGGATATTAACATTTTAACGAGAATTCCTTTAATTTAATCACAATAAGATTCACCAAGAGGAGGAAGAAATGGAAAGCTTCATCTCAGCCCCTAACAAAAGAAACCTCACGCTACAGACCAGTGCTCCTGCAATTCATTCCCCTTCATGAAGCATTTCCACGTGCACCTCTGGAGCCAGAGCCTTCACACCTTGGCACCCATGGACCAGCTAGAGATAGGGAGGGCATTTCCTCACTGCAACCTTCTGCATTTCCTTCTAATGTCTCTGGCAACACCACAGCCACTCTCTGAGACTCGCCCAGTGCAATCATACGGGACGTTGCATGATGGGGACGTGCAGGGTGCTCTCTGCAGCCCAGGGCCGTGGGGTACAACGGGAGCAGCTCAGTGAGTGCTCCCCTCACCCTGCCCTGCAAATAAAATAAACTCATTTGGGTTTTACGTGGAAGAGGGATTTTACTGCCGCTGAGATCAGCCGTGGTGCAAGGGAGCAGAAGGCAGACAATACAAATGACACGTCCTAAACGGCATTTTTAAAAGCTCAAGTCAAGCTTGTAAAGATTTTATTTGTATATGAGACTGTAATGAATAAAGGAATTGGTGTTGCCGCCTCCGCCACCCTCCAAGAGCCCCATCTGCTTCCCCAAGTAAACACATCAGGGAGCAGCAGATGTGACGCCAGGGCTTCAGTACACGGCGGCCGCAGTGCAGGGAATGGCACAGGGTGATGGGCACGGCACGGGGCAAGGCAGATGGTGGGACGCATGGCATGGGGTATGGCATGGGGCAGGATGCATGGCACGGGGGATGGCACAGGGCAGGATGCATGGCACAATGCTTGGCCTGGGTCAAAGCACAGGGCACAGCCCTGAAAGTCACCGTGCAACCTCTCCAACTCCAGGAGGAGCTTCTTCTCATCATTCTGGCTCTGTTGGTGAACATAGTGCTGCTAAAGAGCAACGCTACTGCCGGTGCTGCTGGTAGGGACATAGACATGCCCCAGGTTCACTGCTTGAGGTAGTGTTTTAAGGAAAAAATGTTTTGCATTTGCAAAAACGGATAAATAAATAGGTAACGTTTAAAGGTAAGCATTATTCCTGGGGAAAAATGAAGGTAAGGACATGCTTAGGGCTGTCCTGAGACGCAGGGATGTGTGGTGCCCAGCACTGCAGGACATCCCCCCCTGCCCGCCTGCCCCGCGGCGCTGAATTAAACCCCGCCGCTTCCCAGAAGCCCTTCCCTGGGCTCCGTGGGGTGACTTCACTGAGCTAATCCAGGGCAACTGCTGAACCATTGTCTGCCCAGCGCTGAGCTAGGATATTATGGCTGGAAAAACTTCCTTCCGAATTGCAAGCTGTGTGAACAGACCTTGTTTAAAATAGCTGCTTTAACAAACAAACAGGGCCAGCTCCATTTTCATCAGCATCTCCTCTCCTAAAACGTCAACATTTACATTTCGGTAACAGGAGACTGCTTTTAGAGCAACCACAGCAGTTGCCACGCTGCTCGTCAGGGCTCCTGCCTCTGTTACTGGTAAATGCTGGGAGAGGGGCAGCCACCAAGCAGCCGATCTGTGCGGCAGCAGAGCCCCAAGCAGCACAGCATCCTCAGCACTGAGCAGTGTGGGCACTGCAGGCACCTCCGGGAAGGGGAGAGGGGGTTTGGGTGCTTTCTCCAGGCTCAGAAGGAGTCCTCCTTTCAGAAAATCCCCGAACCACAAAGAATCTTGAGGACAGACTTTGAAGCTCACATTGTTTTCATTTGGATGTTGTTATTTAAAAAGTCACTTGCATGTTTTCTGGTAAAATGGTTTGTTGAAATGTTTCCTCTTCTTTGGCTCAGAGCGAAGCCCCACGTGCTGCTCTCCCCCTGGGCTGCCCGGTGCCCTCTGTCCGGTGCCCAACGCAGAACACCCAGATGAAAGCACAGCTGGATTTCTGCAGCACTTTCTCAGCAGCAGCTCCTACAATATGAGCTTCTCTTCTTTTTGCTTTGTGGCAACTGCTCTACGATAGACCTACACGGAGGCCAGGCTTGCTGCCACTCACACATTTTGGTGCTGGGACAAAGCAGGCAGTGATGTGATGGCAGCAACCCGGGGCTGCTGCTGCTCTGCCCTAATCAGATTGTGAGCAGAAGGGGAAGCCTGAACTTCGGAAGCCACTTTCACCAACTGGTAAACCAGAAGATCCCTGCTTCTCAGCTGAAAGCTACCCCTCCGATGGAGCAAATTAATCACGTCCCTGAGCAGTGAGGGAAGCAGTGAGGAGGCCAACTGGAAGCCACGCCAAGCCCTTCACACCCAAGGCCAAGCTGCACTTCGCATGACATCAGTGGGCGCTTTGAGTGCGATGCCAAAAGCATTGGGGTCTGTCCCTGGTGCAGACAGCATCCTTCATGGAGAGGACAAAATGCAGGCATCTGGTGGTGCTCCCAGCTCGGGCGGTCCCCTCTCTGCTTTGTGTTTCCAACAGCATTTGGAGTGCATCACCCTGGAGCTGTATGAGAGCCTGACTCTGCCTGCAGTGGGTAGGTGTGAGCATGGCAGGTGAGATGCTTCCAGCCCTGTGTCTGGCTCTTTAGGTGGGAGATGCAACAAGGGACGGGTGGAGAACAGCCCTGTGCCAGCCCTAGGAGCACTACCCCATCCCTTTGTGCCCTTCCAGCCCTGTATGCCTCAGGCAAAGGTCAGCAGGAGTGCAGGTGACAGTCACAGGGGTGGCACAGCGGGGACTGTCCCTGCGCAGCTCCTGAGTGCCACAGAGCCTTGGGGAGAGCGCGTGCTGCATCCGTGCCAGCGGCACTCAGGTTACACTTGACATAGCGAAGTGGCGGTGAAATGGCTTTAATTTATTTACTTTTTAAAATGTAATGATGGAAAACAAAACATGTTGCAAAAGTTGTTTGTTTCGTACCAGCTCCGCGCGGATCCACTGAGGAAGGAGTGGCTCCTGGCAGCTTCAGCTCTTCAGGGACCGGCCACTGCTGGGCGGTCACGCTGTGCCAAGGACCAAACGGCTGCGGCAGACACCCACCCTGCCCGGGGGCTGCGAGGGCACGACCACGCTGGGGTGTGGAGCAGGGACCAGAGGGGACCTCAGGGCAGATGGATGCAGGCCAGGTGCTGTGCAGGCATCGAGCATTGCACCCCTGCACCTCCTGGGAGGAGCACCCATGAATGCAGTGCGTTTCCCCTGGCACAGGACTCAACGGCAGCGCTGCATTTTGGGCACCCGCTGGGGTCACGCAGGAGGAAGGTGACTGGCACTTCTCACAAACCCAGCCCTGAGATGCGCCCAGAGCCACCGGCCCCTGCTTCAAAGCTTCCCCATGGCACCGTCAGCCACAAAATTTACGACAGACCACCAAGTGTGGGTATTGTCTAATTGCTCTTAATTGAAAACACAGTAAAGGCAGCGCGGCCCCACAGCAGCCATGAGGCTGGGGGCTTGGTGGTAGCAGTGCCAGTGGGGATCTGGGGACCCATGCACCCATTCCCATCCCCATTCTGCTCCCACAGAAGGGCTGCGTCCTGCAGGGGAGGGTGCTCTTTCCCAGAGCTTTGGATGGGAGATACTCATGAGTTAATTAATCCTTGAGTTTTTAAGCAGAGACATATTTATGAGCCTTGTAAGAGGCTGGGGCCCTGAAAGACATTTCTTTATTCTTCCTCCAGCTCAGCTGAAGGAAACCATAAGGGGAAAGAACGACCGAGCCACGAAAGCATGGAAGATGGATTTCGGGTTGGTGATGGGGAAACAAAAAGCAAGTTGCCTGGGTGGGAACAGTGGCCAAGTGACAGCTCCCTTCCCTTTCCTTTGTCTTCTCGTCCTTTGTCTATGGGGTGCTTGCTAGCAGCCTGCCTGCTGGATGCAAGGCTACCTCCAGAGCTTGAAGGGCAGATGTGAAGCACACATGTGGCATCTATGCCTACCCTGAGCCTCCCTGCTCCAGGGCTACAGGGGGCAGCTTTCCTGGCCCTCAGCAGAGTGCTGGGGTGAGCTCTTGGTTGTGCATTTATTCTCATGAGTTCTGCAGCACCCAGCACCTGGATCCACCCAGGGAACAACTGGTGAGGATGGAGATGGATGAGGATGAGGATGATGATGACGATGAGGACATCTTCTTCAGCACATCCTTCATTCCACACCCAGCTTCACTCCCCAGCTGCTCCAGCCTGCTGAGGGACAGGCTCACCCCTGCTCTCTTTACCCCCCACTGCTGCATTCATGGACTTTGGGATGAGAAAGGTATTAAAACAGCTTCTAGTTCCTGGCAGCACCAGTGAGCTTGCCCTATCCCTAGGCAGCCTGGCTGCCCAATGAACCTGATGAGCTTTTCTTTTATGAGATCTGGGACACCACTGCAAGCGGGTGGAAATTGCCATTGATCTCTTGCCACCAGGGGAGCAGAGTTAACACAGCAGTGCTGATTACATCACCCAAGAAGCTGATGGAAAATCGAGAGTAGAATAAACATCCATCGTGCTTTTGCCGGGCTCTCTGCTTCATCACGAGCAGCATAGAAAGTGTGCAGTGGGTTCCTGGGTAGGGCACACCTCCTCCAAACCAAGAGCTTTGGAGTGAGCGCCCTTCTACTCTATCTTTCTCCTTGGAGGGATCTGCCCGTGGCATTCCCTGCCTCTCCACAATCACCGGTTCATCAGTCCACCTCAAATGATGCTTCCTCAGCTTTGCAGAGCGTCTTGGCCAATAGCGGTCGAGAAATGTGGCCACCACATGTTGGCAGCAATTGAATCCTGGGCACATTTTTTCTCTGCACAGCCTTTAAGCTGTGGGAACCATTTCAAAGGAAACTGTTCCCCCTATAACATGCTTGTGATCTGAAGATGTCTATTTAGATGGCAGCCCGGCATTAATTTAGCAATTCACTACAGAGTTTGGCGTGATGTTTAAAGCACTAAAATAAATTGTGGTGAAGTCGTTTCCCTCAAACCAGATTGTGTGGTTTACATTATTTGTCAACCTTAAGTACAACTGGCATGTTTGTATCACTCATGCAAAGCCCCATTGTGCCTCTCTCGAAGGGGGAAGAATCCACACAGAAACTCAGTCCAAGTTCCTGCCCCGGCAGTCTCATGTCCCTGGGAGATCTGCCCCAGAGGCACGCAGCCCATCGGGCTGGAGGAGTGCCTGGGCTTTCCTCAGGATGATGGGTGTTAAGTGCAGTCTCATATAGGTTATATTACAAAGGCCTCTTTTAATCAAATGCAGATTTGTACTTTCTGCCTGCGGTGCCTGAAATCCACGGAGCTGCAACGCTTCAGACACGCACATAGGAGAGCGCACACATGCACGCGGCCAGATGAGCCACACAGCATCATTTACACCCACTGCCCCGTGTCTGCTCACTGCTCTGTCCCCTGCTCCATCCACTCACATGTCCCTGCTGCCACTGGACCCAGTGTTTGGGATGCTGTTGGTTATCGGTGTACAGCAGGGTCATGCCCAGGGTCAGGTGGGGACAGCACGCCGGTACTTGCAGCACAGAGCAGGTTGCAGGGCATGCTGCTCTCAGTGTGATCCCTCCCAGCCTTTCCCTTGGATGAGAAATGCGCCTGCTATGCTGTCCCTGCTAAAGCTGCGTATGGCTGGAGAGCAGGAGCTCATCAACTGCACTTCTTCTGGGGAAGCTCTGAATTGTAAGAGACACCCAATTTTCTGGAAGCTGAATGCAGACAATAAGAAACTCTGCTGCTCTCCAGAGCCATCCGCGTGTGCGCCGGCCGTGTGCATGTTTGTGCTTTCATTGGATGATGGCAGAAATTCACTTCCTCAGACAGAAATTCAAAGGGACAGAGCAGAAGCAGGGCCAAGCTGCGCAGACATCTGGCAGCACGGCTCAGGGCGCAGATGCTGTCTTTACTCCCACCCTACGCCTGCATCCAGGCAGTGCCCAGGTGGCTCCATGCAGCGCAGGTCCTCAGCAGTGCCTCAAACCATTGCCTAGGATGAGCCCATCATCCCAAGGGCAGCACAAAAGCTCCCAGCCACGGCATTCAATAATTGTCACCTTTTCCTCCTGTACGGATTAACGTTCCTGCTAACCTTGCAAAGCATCATTGAGCCTCTGTCCCCCCCCGAAGCACGGCACAATCACCCAGGGATTAGGGTGTCTGCGGAGCAGCCTGTCCCCGCTATTGTGCAGCCCCGGCGGGGCGAGGAAATCCTGCGGCATCAGCCGATGAGTCCCCACGGCGGGGACACCAAAGGCAGAGGGGCCAGGCACAAGGCAGCCCTTGCAGGGCTGGGAGCTGTGATGGCACGTGGGAGCCATCCCCATGGCCAGCTTGGTGGTACCGGTGGCTGGGGGAGCACATTCCTAAATCTGAGTGATGGGGAAATCCCATAAAATTTTGAATGGGAAATGCAAAGCACCAATGGGAAGGGCTTATCAATTCTTGCAGGCTCTTGGCCATGTCCTCAGCACTTTGCTCGGGCACCTGGCAGCAGCAAGATGGTGACTGGGATGGGTTTGGTGAGCAGTTTGTTGTGTTCCAGGAGGAGCCATTCCCATACAGTGGGAGGAGAGGGGTATGGCAGCAGCACAGACCCAGTGCTCCTGGGAGTGGGTGTTTGGAGATATCCATCCCACATATAGACAGCACAGGCAGAGGCTGAGATACAAAATGCAAGAGAGCAAAATGATGCTAAAGCAAATATAAGATTTACGCATGTAGCTCCCAGGAGAGACATGGAGTGCTTATAAATGACAATGCGTATTGTTGTCCCAGCCCCCACATTCAGTAGCAAAGGAAAAGTGTCTCCACCTCTGCAGCCATTGCACAATAAGAGAATGGAAAACAACTTCATCTGCTTGTCTTCAGCATCTTGGCCCTGCATCCCTGTTCCCAGGGTGTTTTCCCAAGAGGATTGTCTCCTTCAAAGAGAAACAGGGGAACTAAGCCTGAAAGGAGCATGTGGTGCATGAGCAGCAGAGCCCAGCATCCTCCTGGTGCACCCGCTCAGCCAGCAAACACACAGTGCCTGTGCCAGCCCACTGCTCATTGTAGATAAGGACTCTTCTAGCAAGGACCAAGTGGAGTCTCCATCAAGTCTTTGGGCATTCATTTTTTGCAAAGGGCTTAAGCAGGCAGGGAGAGGTGGCTGAGTTGGGACCAATGTCATGCAGACCTGCTCAAAGAGGAGCTTTTGACAGCAGCAGCAGCATCTGGACCCTGCAGCCCAGCAGGATTGGTGCTTGCCTTCTCCTTGGCAGGGCGCTCATTGTTGGAAGCCAGCACTTGCTCATTGTTACTGCTGTGCAATGGGATTTCATGGTAGTTTTTCATCAGCTTTACACGTGCTTGATTGTATAAATAGGGACTGAACTTCCTCACCAGTGACAGCAGCCTGGCTGCCTGGGCTCCACCGGGACTTTGGAGGAAAGATGTCCGACCCTGTGCAGACACTCATTGTATTCTTGATGCACGCGGGCAGAATTTGGCTTCTCTTTTCTGGTGTTGTGTTAGTGAAAAGGCTTCTCTGCCCTGGGGACTTGCAGGTAGCTGCATGTGGGAAAAGAGCACACCCCAAAAAGACCAGGAGTCCAGGGCTCTAAACACGTGCCAGCAAAAACATGGAGAGAAGCATCAGGTCACCCAAAGCCCAAGTGCTTTCAGCCACATCCACATGCCGTGCCCCATCAGATTTGCCCCACTGATTTGTGGGGCCTTCCTCTCTGCCCTGAGTTTCCATGTCATGGAGCTGTGCTGGTTGCTGGGAGCAAGCATCCTGGGGAATGGCTGCTGCAACATCCCAGCATCTGAGAGAATAACTGGGTGAGTGAGAACTCCTGAGGTTGCACCAGTGCCACTGTCCTGTGGATGGATGTCATTGCCCTTGGCACCACCTTCTGCAGGCACCAGGAGTCCAGCTGCAGCTGGCCATGGCTGTGAACCCCCCTGCTACGTCCTGTAGCAGCAGCTTTCTCTGGAAGCTGTGCTGTAGAAATTCGGCAGGCTTTGCATTGAGTAATATTGTGTCATTTGGAGCAGCTTTCAGAAATGATTCCTGCCCTCCAGTTGACTTTCAGAACAATCTCATGGACAGGCAAAGAGCCATGGGCAGAGCAGGGATGGACGGGAGCTGCTGGAACCTCCAAGCTGTGGCTGCAGCCCCATGCTGCTGCGGGGCTGGTTTTGTTAAATTCTTCCATCAGTAGCCCCTGTTTAATTGCTTGTTAGCAACCTTTTGACCTCAGCATGCATGACCTCTCCCCAGCATGCACTCCAGGAGGTCTCTGGGACCCCTCTGCCAAACCCCACAGCACCACTGCGGTTGTGCAGCACCCAAAGCAGAAGCTGGTTGGGTTGCCAGGATCCATCCCAAGGAGAACGGTGGCTAATTTCAGAGCCAGCAGCGGATGGGCGTAGCTCCTGTTGAACATCAGCCATCTCTAAACCCTCATGAAGCTTCTAGCAGGTTCTGAAAGCGCGAGCAGTTGCCGAAATGCCCATCCTCCTGAGGCAGAATGTGGCGATGGCTCTGCTGGCGTCTGCCTGAGGGATGCGCGAACGCTGCGGTGACTCGGGAAAGTTGTCCTGGATTCATCTGTCACCAGAGAAGGTGGGGAGGTCCGGGATGGGCGTCCCATGCTGGGAGGGAGGAGAAGTGGCTGTGCCAGAGCAGCCACCAGCGCGGTAGGCGGGATCCCCACTCCGCTCTGCTCAGCGTGACCGATGGCTATTGGCTATTCCGGAGATGGTTTCCATGATTTTTTAACTTTTTTTTTCATTAAAATTAAAAAAAAAAAAAAAAAAGTTGAACAATTCTGGATTCATCCCCATGTGGAACGGGAAAAATTTTGAAATCTTGAACATTTTTGAGGGCTCAAAAACAATTTCCCACCCAGTTATAGCCACCAGTCTCATCAGGATGTGTTTGAAACCACTCCAGCAGGAGCTGAGCAGAGCTGGTCTCAGCTGGATACCACTCTCGACGAGAAATGCAATGGTCAGGGGTCATGTTTCTTCAGAAAAAAAAAAAGTATCTTCAATAGCTCAGGAAGTTATTAGTGTCTGCTAACAATAAGAGCTTTGGATTGATTCAATAGATACTCATTTTAATTGTAAAATGCCAGTAATGAGAAATGTGCCATCCAATGACTCATTTTTCCCTTGTAAAAATTATTGGACGTTTTTATTAGTTTTACAAATGACAGGACCTCGTATTTCTGAGAACACTTTATACAAGCCTTGCACAAGCCCACTCTCATAAAAGCGTGTCTGTGGTGACATCCAGAGCCACAAGAAGGGGAGCGGTAGAAAGGCCCAAAGTGGTGAGGACAGCCCACAAGTGGAACTGGCAGGACCGAACCCCAAGAGGGTGGGAAGGGGTGGATACAGCGCTGGAGACATGAGGTTCGGCGCTGCTTCCCAGCAGAGCCTTTCTGGAGAGGCACGGGACAGGGGATGGGTGCCAGCGGGCGCCCGGCGGTCAGCCTGCTGCAGAGCCCCGGTGCGGGACAGCGGTGCCGGCGCTGAGCAGCCGTCCGGGTGGGAGATGTGCGGGGACAGCAGGAGCCAACTCCAGGTAAGAAGCCCACCCGACCCCTCCACATGGGCACGGGGTGCCCCATTTGCTCTGCGGTGCTGCTCTCCGCGGTGAACATCCGCGCCGGGCTGATCCATCTTGGCTTTATCTCTGCCGTCCGACAGCGTGGAGCAGGGCTCACTTTGGCTTTCCATAAACAAGATAAGAGGTGGAGGGAGGAGGGGGCAGGAAGGGCACCGGGGATGGCCCGCAGGCAGCCCTGCTCCACGCTGTGCTGCTGGGAGCGCTCTGAGGCGGTCCTCCTCCTCCTCCTCCTCCAGACCAGATCGTGCTCTTTGAGAAAATCCCAGTGCTTCCCCACGGAGAATTAATTTGCGCAAGGCAGAAGAAAAACAGCATTAAAAAAAAAAAAATCGTTTTAGAGAATTTCTCATTTCGGCTTTTATTTTCTCCTCTCTTCATTGGCGTTCTTTGTGTTTTTGTTTATATCGGTACGCCATCCGTGACCCCGCGCAGCGTACCGTGAGCTGGCACAATGTGACATAACACAAGTGCTGAGATAGCCTACCCGTTCTATTTTAGTTCGGAGGATATTTTAAACTTTATGTTATCCAGGAAATTTCTGAAATATTTGTCTTCATTCCAAGCCAGAGCGAAAACAATTTCTGAAATGTCGGAAGTTGCTGTGAAATAAGTAGTGAGCGCTTCCAGCTCAGCATAGGGACAGCCCTGGCCCTGTGGGCAGCACTCCTCACCCTGTGCCCTCTGCAGCCCAGTACATGTTCATCTCCCAGCAGGCGTTTGCACTCAGTGTGGGGCTGGTAGGGGGGGACAGCTGATGGAAGGGCATGGGGAGGGCATCCAACACATCCCTGTGTCAATGGGCAGCTGCGGGTGTGGGAAGCGGGATGGGTTGGTGTTTGGTACTGCAGCTCTGTTGTGTGCTGCAGTCTCCAGCATAGGCCAGCATGGGACTGGCAGAGGGATACGGTGGCAGCGGGATGTGGCAATGGGATGTGGTGACAGTGGGATGTAGTGGCAGCAGGATGTGGTGGCAGTGGGATGTGGTGGCAGGGGGACGTGGCAGGAGTGGGATGAGGTGGCAGAGGGATGTGGCGGTGGCAGCAGGACGTAGTGGCAGTGGCATGTGGTGGCAGGGGGACATGGTAGCAGTGGGATGCGGTAGCAGTGGGATGTGGTGACAGCAGTCAGCTCAGGGCGTGGGGATGGGCAGCACCAGCATGAGCCCATGCAGTGGAGGCAGCCCTGGATTTCCCTCCCTGTCTGGAGAAGGGTGCAATGCTGCACTGGAAGGGGTGGAGGGTTGTGCTGTGTCCTTGGTCAGTGCACGCTGGGGCCTCTATGGGTACTCTGCAGGGTCTCACCCCATCCCAAGTTTGTGAGTTGACTGATGCCTTGAAGAGAGGCTGTGCTAAGCAAAGCAGCCATCCCCATCAGCCTCCCCACTCCTGGATAAGTTTCCTTGCTCCAGGTCATGCCAGCAGGTATCTGGAGCAGCCCTGCTCTGCAAACCCTCTCTGCTTTGGGATGCACAAGTGTGGGGACAGTGGGGCTCAGCTGGAGGCAGCAGCGGGAAGGCTGTGCTCAGGGTCCCATCTGTGTGCGCCCTGCTGGAAAACAGTAGTTTTCCCAAAATAATTGTCTCTGCCTCTGCGCCGAGGCGCTCAGAGCTTTGCTTTGTGTACTCTGGGAACCAACGATTTGTAAAGACACGCTGCTGGGCTAATCCTCCATTAGCTCCCACAGCACAGTCCAGCTGGGAGCTGGCAGCTCTTTCCCTTCTCCCACTTCAGCCTGTTAAAATAGCGAGCATCTCTGTAACAAGCGGTGTACAGGTTTCGACTTATACACAAGGCAGAGCAGCAGCTCTGTGCGGTCGGAGGCCAGGGCTGCACGGGCACGTCGTCCTCCCGTGCCAGGTGCTGCCAGCATGGTGCTGTGCCATGCACACGGTCCCGGGGCGATGCCAGCTTTGGTGGTGAAAGCATCTTGGCTCTGCCCCAGCTCCAGAGCCGTTGTTATGCCCTGGAGACGCTCTTAGGGAAAGGAGCACTTTTCACGGCACGGTTTGCCATGGCTCTGGTCCATGAGCTAATACATTAGGGAAGCAATAAAATTAGGCTCTAAAAACAGATACCTTCCTCTCTGCGTGCAGGAAATCTCATGCTCTGCGTGGAGCTTTTAATAGTGAGCACAGTAGCACTGTGAGTCTTGAACTGAAGATCACTCGTGCTGTTCCCTGCCGTGGGGTGTGGGTTTGCTGAGCTGGGGCTGGGTGAGTGATGGGCACAGAGGAATGGGGACACACACATGGTGACTCTCGAGGGAGGTTTGGGAGAACAGAGAGGACCTGGAGCTTAGGCTGCTGAGGTTTTCTTGGCATATAGGTGTGTGCTGGCTGACAACACCCCCAGGATCCTTACCACCTTCTAGCATGTAGTGATCATGGTGCCGGAGCTGGTGCGCACTGATGCCAGCTCTGCCAAGGATGGCTGTCAGGGTGACACCTGCAGCCAGTTGTCTGTGCACAATAAATACAGCCCTGAGAGCCGTGCTGCACCCAGGCTGTGCGTGCAGTGTGCAGGAGGCAGAGCAGCAGGATCCCACAGGCTGCCCAAACAGGCACCAGCACCCACAGCCCCCACCCCTCTCCTATTCCCTTATTCCAGATAGTGCCACTGCAGCGCAGTGTAGGGTTAACCAGCACGGGAGGGCTGCAGGAGCAGTGCTACTGGGGAGACTGCAGGACACAGTGCCTGCACTAGGTGGAGGGGACTTGTGTCACCCCAAGGGACAGCACAAAAGCTGCCCCTCTGTCACCTTTTGGGTGAGCCTGGGGGTGCCAGGGAGCAGGGGGGAGGACATTCTCTGCAGCACACAGTGACTTTGGGGACAGGCACTGTACTGTGAAGGTGGAGTGGGCTCATCCCTCAAAAACACAGCCGCCCTGCAGCCCCCAGGAAGCCCTCACATTGCTGCCCCATGTGTGGAAGGAAGGCTGAGAATTTTAAGAAAACTCATTTTGAAGCAGACGGGAGTCTGTCAGAGCAAATTCGTTGCAGTTTCTGAGAGCCACTTGTTTCTGGTTTAGCCCTGGGAAAAGCAACTGGGCTACAAATGTTTACCTTATGAGGTAAACCATCAATATCCTTGAAACTTTGATTAAAAAAAATACCGCACTGGAGCATCTTGTGGGTTTCTTTCCTTCTCCCCCCGATGCGTTTCACAATATGCCAGAAGCATGGCTTGAGTTAGGGCTTTGGCAGGGGCTTTTATCATGATGGATGTAGTGGAGGCTAGAAAAGAAATTTGGTTATCAGAGAATGCCAGAACTCAGCTTCCTTGCACATACATTTAATAATGCAAAAGTTCTCCTTTAAAGGTCTCCTTAGAACAAATCCCAGTCATCACAAAATCCATGGAGATAAATTAAATTACATTTTAATAGTGGAGAAGTCATTCCTGGGCTGGGCACAACAGTGAAAGTATGTTCTCTCTTAGGCAAAAGTAGCATCAAAGTTCTGAATGTTACCATATGAAAAACTTAATTGGAAATGAAACCCCGAAGCTTCCAGGGCAAAGGCTGCACGAGGGGCTGTCAGGTCCATGGTAGCTCTGTTGCTGACACTGCAAGTATTGCAGTGTTTCTTCCCCCTCTCGGTAAATGGAAGGGCAGCTCCAGGAAACAGCTTCTCTGTTTCCTGGGGACAGATGCCAGCCATGGGACCTACTGCCTGCAGCAATGAGTTGCTCATGCACTGATCCCCCTGCACGCACCTGGAAGTGCTGGAGGAGAATGGAAAGGGCACAGCAGGGAAATAGATACTCATTTCTGATTAACTGCTGGTGGGGCTCTGACCTTCTCCTCCGCCTGTCCCAGGCTGTGGCTGCTCTTCTACATTTGGAATGAGAGCAGGACGTGTCCAGGGCTCTGCGATGGCCCTGTGCCTTTGTCCCTCTGGGAGTGACTGCCTTCTGTGCTGTGTGCCTGCTGCATCTCTCCCCATCACCGAAACCTTCCTATGCAGGGAAGTGGTCAAGCGGCCATGCACAGTGCGTGCTGCAAACCCTTGTCCAGGAGGAGGGGAGCTGCCCATTGCCCAAAGCCTCCACACAGCCACACTTGGCACAGCTTTACTGCACAGCCCTTGGTTATTTCAGTGATTTTTTGTTACAACCCACCTTTTCTGAACCTCATGGCTCAGTGCCCTCAGAGCATTGCAGGGCGCGGGGCTGCCCTGAATGGGTGTCCCTGCAGGGAGGGTGGTGGCTGAGCTCTGGGACATATTTCATGCAGATGAGAAGAGGCGCTCAGCCGTTCCCTGGAGGCATCACTGCATTTTCCCAGAGAATGGCTCATCTGAACTTGCACTGACTGTCTCCAGCCGCTGAGCCCTGCAGCAGACGTCGCTACATCTGCTCCGCCGCCCTGCGCAGCTCTGGCTGAGGGCTCCTGAAGCATTCTTTCCTTTGCCTCAGACCATTGTTTTCTGCTCTGCCATCCTTTTTCAAGCCCTGAACAGTCCATTCTCTTCTTCGCACTGTCATCTTGAAGATATTTAAACTATGGACAGACTCTTTCCGTGCAGACACGGAGCTCGAAGTGGAGTACATGTGCAACATGAAGTAATGGGTCTGGACCAGGGCTGCAGGGGAGCACTGGCTGCACCCTGCACCCAACCCTCCACTTTCACATCTTCCCCCCCATCATTCTCCCCATCTCAGCCTGTCCCTCTCCCCAGCTTTTTGCAGCATCCGCTCCCAATACTACCATCCTTTCCCTGCCCAGTGCTGGGCGTTGCTCCTTCTCCATGTTTGTAGAATTACCCAAATCTCTAGGCAGAATTCGCTCCTTACAGAGCATGGCACTCAATTAATTATATAGTTTAAAACACAATGCACATCCCCTCTGCACCAGCAAAGCTGATGGCTCTGCTGGAAATCTCTGCAAAGCCGCAGTGCAGCAGAATTAAGGCCGTATGCACAGACTGAGCCGTGCTCCTTCCGCGTGCTCACAGGGTACCATCTTTAATTATGATTAAAATCATCACAGATGTACTGCAAATGGCTCTGAGAGCGAGCGCACACTGACAGCTTTTGTGATACGGTTACAAATTGCTTATTCACTCTGATTCCCATAGAGTGATATTCCTCACTGCCTCGTGCCTTCCTCCCTCCCTTCCTCGTGACTTCCTCCCCAGGTTCCTGCTGCACATGGGGACATGGGGACATGAGGACAGGGCCACCTCTGCAGCCATCACTGGTGCTGGGGACTCCTGAGCTCATGTCTCCATGCTGAGATGGGAGTCTGCAGCAATTACAGGCCTCCTGCATGTCCTTCCTCTGGGTTTTGTCACACATGGTGTCTCACATCTGGGATATGACCACTTGGAGGGGGTGGCAGTGCTGTTTTCAAGCCAAGCTGTAGCCGTTCTACCCCTGGCCATGTCAGGCTCTACAGCTATTGTGGTTATTTTGGGGAGTGGTAGGGTTTCTTTTTTGTTTGTTTGTTTTTTATGTTGCAAGAATTAATATTGGGAAAAGTGCCTTTTTTTTCCTCTTCCCTTACCGCCCTGGGAAATGTCAGCCAGCAGGAATGTTCCCCAGAGCTGCTGGTGGCTGAGAGAAGGATGGGCTCTGGTGGCTCTTCGGGTGCCCTAGGAGCCCAGGGAGGGGGAAGCTGCTCACAAAGCAGCCCTCAACTCAAAGCACTGTGTTTTGTGTCCTCCTGCATGCTCTTCTCCCCATTCCAGCTCTGGGCAGACCTATGGGATGTGCTGGAAGTCCCAGCCCTGTGGCCTGTCATCATTTTAGCTTGACTTTAATAGTGTCTCAAAGCAATTTACTTTTCCCGAATATCAAACCCCCTCAAGTGATGCTGGGAGAGGCAGGGCTGCCCTGCACAGCCCATCCCATAGCAGGGCTGGGAGATCCAGGGGCGGTGCTCCCCATGGAGCAGCCTGCGATTCAGCCCAGGTGATGAACTTTGGAAATACACTGACGTTGTATGAAGATTAGGGTTCCTGTGGGTTTGTTAAATAATTTGACTTTAATCCTGGAGCATCACAGATTGGCAAGATCAACACAAAGAAGAGCTGAAACGCTGTGCAAAGGGAGAGAAGGGGAGTGAAGGCACACACTAAACACAAGTGAGGTTTAGATGATTGCTCTGCCACAAAGATGCCTTTTCCTGAAACAAACCACTTTGGGTGGAAGCGAGCAGACTGCCCAGAGCCTGCAGCACTGAGCACCTGCACACTGCAGGGCGGAAAGGGCAGTGGGGAGAAGGATCTCCCAGCTATGTCCCACGTGCAGAAGGAGCTGAGCTGGAGAAGAGTGATAAACTCAGAGCCAGCAGAGGGCAATGCATGGGGTGATGCAGGGGTAACGCATGGGGCAGCACATGGGGCAGCACAGTGGATGATCCATAGGATAGTTCTTGGGCTTGTGCGTGTGCCATGGGGAAAAATATCAAGGAAAAGAAATAGCGAGTTGATGCTCGGCTGCATCACCTTTGCTTATGGCCCCCACCCTCCCAAGGGATGCTGCAGGATGCAGGAGGGGCAGCTCTGTGGGTGCTGTGCAATGCAGGAGGAGCTGCTCCCTACATGACCATGACCAGAGCTGCCCCCGCCAACCCCCCCCTGCTGCTGCCTGCTCCCCAGCCTCCTGAGTTTTGTAGAGGAAATTTTATAGAAAAAAATTGCAGAGGTTCCTGCCTCCACAAACAGAGTGCTGCTGTCCCTGCCAGAGAGCTGCTTTGCCTCAAGGAATCTGCGAGATCTGTCCTGCTGTGATCTGTAACAATATTGGGATTAAATTAGCTTCCCTGAGCTGCAGAGGGGTCAGCGTGTGAGGCCCCCTGGTTAATCCAGCAGGCCAAAGAGAACAGAAGCCTCCCTGCATCGGGAAAGGAAAACAACGGGGTCTGTTTGCAATCCGTGGAGCTAATTCAAACAGCATTCCTCAAACAACAGGGGAAAAGGCCCTTCGAAGCGAGCGAGAAAAGGAGCATTTCCCAGCATGCACATGATGCCAGGCAGAGATGAGATGCTGCAGAGCAGGACGGCTTGCTGGGTGCATGCACGTGTGCTGCTGGTGCATGCAGTCACCACCTGCCCATCCGTGCCTGGTGAGCACGGAGCCCGTGGTGTTGTACCATGGAGAAAAGCAGCACGTTGCAGTGATCCCAGAGCAGAGCAGCTCCCCATGGCCGTGTGGGAGGAATGATCCCGCGTGCCCCTGTGCGTGACCCCCAAGTGAGGCTGCGTTGGGAACTTGATAGTTGTCTTTGCAACCAGAGCAGTTGTTTATGCAATAAGTTAGGCACTTGGGATAACTGTATTACCGGGAACTGAGGACTGCAGGTGTTCAGATATTATTAAAAACAATTGCCCAGGCTATCAATCATCCTGCGCTAGATAAGCCTTCTGCAAAGCAAACCTTTTTGTCAAAGAAGGGTGCGGAGAAGCAGAGCAGGGAAGGTCTGGAGCTGCAGCACTTCAGAGTTGATTTCAGCAAGTTCTCTCTTTCCTCCTGGTGTCTCTGCGAGCGTCTTCTCTGCTTTCTGCTTATGCTGAGATATTATCAAAAGGCTGATGAGGCACGGGGCATGAGTAATGCATCCTGTGTGCCAGCTGAGGACTTGTAGGCACTGGTATCTGCAGACAGGGTTAATGTCAGGTGGAGCAGAGCACGGTCTGCCCCAAGCTGTGGTGCTCAGCACCGGAGCTGCAGGGTGGGGATGTGCCATGCACAGTGAGAAGGTGCAGAAATGGTGCCAACCTGGGTGTCCTCAGGAGGAGTGGGGATTCTGCTAAGGGTGTTGTCACCTAGCAGCTGGGGACACGGGGGGATGTAGGGCAGGAGATGTAGCTGGGGGAGCTCGGTCAGGATGAAAGCAGCATTTCAATGGGAAGGGAAGCCGGGTGCCCCAGCTGTGAGTTTGGGGCTGTGGGAGCTGCTGTTTTCTCTGCGCAAACTGGAGGAGTCTCCTCTTCAGAGTGGGCGCAGCGCTGCTTTGTGAGGAGTGAGACAAGAAGCTCTGCAAGGGGACAGCTGGAGCCCAGCCAGGCAGCATCACCCAGGCTGGGGGGCTCTGGTGGCTGAGCATTAGACCTGCAGCTCGCTTTGCTACCTAACACAACAAAACTTGCTCAATTCAGGTGCAGAAAGGTATCAGTGCTCTTTGCTCGCACAGCCTGCTCCCCAGGTGGGGTTTGGCCGTGGATGTGCAGGCTCCTGGCAATCCCCCAGGTCGTGTTGCACCATCCCTCTCCTCACTCATGGGACAGCATCCCTGCAGCTGGCTCTGATCCCCAGGACCTTGTGCCTTTCCAGGAAAGGATCCCAGGGCAGCCCCAAACAAAGGAGCACCTGGCACACAGTGAGGTTTCCCATGCCTTTCCCATTTATGGGTTTGGATGGGAACACCAGCTCTTCAGGGTTCAGAGCAGAGGCTTTCTGTGTCACCTTAATAATGAAAGCAAATATTAGTAGGGTGGCAAACTGGCCAGCAATCTGTTCAATGCTCCTACAGGTAGCAGTGTGGTGTTCTGCTGAGGCTGATGCTTTTGCTGTTGGAGGAGTAAATCTGGTGATCCTCTCCATGATTGCATTGGGCTGCTTGTAAGCAAGAAGAGATGGTGCTGGGAATGAAGCCCTGGGGTGGCTGAGCAGGAGGAGTGGGACCTCCTGAAGCCACTGTGCTGCTGCTGCCCCAGCACCTGCTGAGATGGGAACCTCCAAGACAGCAGCTCTGCTTCCAATCGGGAGCAGCTTGGCTTTTTTACCCCGTGAAAATGTGGAATTTCATGTTCTTTTGTATAAGAGAGAAACAGCCTGTTCAGGATTAATTTAGGATCAGCCTCAACAGCCATTAGCGAAAGAAAAACAAAGCGGTAAATTAGCTGCCTGTCAGAAGGGGGAGAAATGTGGGACTCGGTGTTGGATTTATTGTGCAGGGTGTTAAGGCAGGATTTAGTGTGATTTACCATCCTCTGCAATGATACCTCCTAACACCAGGGAGCTGGCAAGCCCCTCTCCTGCCTTCAGTCAGACACAGCACTGCTCGCTAATTACCGGTGTGCCCAGTAGCCCCATTCCCACTGCCGGATTTGTCCATAAAGCTCTGTCTTCAGGGGTTTATTGCTCAGTTATAAACATTTGCTCCGCACTGAAACTCGATCTACGGCTGTCAGCTGGGCTGAGAGAGTCTGGAAAGGAAAAGGTTTGGTGATCCCACATGAGCATAACGTGCAGAGCTTCTGTCCATGAGGCTGCTCGCTCTTCGGTTCCATTATGGGATTTTGTCTCAGCAACACTGAGTATCGCTTCAAGACTTCTAGGATAGAGAGCAGAAATCTCCATTCAGAAACAGAACAGCTCTTTGATACGGAGACCGATGGCACTGCCCACTTTGCATCTGCGCAGCACTGAAACCACATTCAGTAATGCTCCTGTGAGACAGCAGTGAGCTCAGAAGGCGCTGGTTACGGGTAGGAAAGCAGGGATACTGATCAAAGTGCCAAAGGAAATTCAGGACAAATCAAACTTCCATACGAATACTCTGAATATCCCTCATTGTGTGTTTTGGGCTGTTTTCTATCTTTGTCTTCCCACCCGAAGAACGCAGATCCCAGTGATGAAGACAGCGCAGCTCTTCGTTTCTTTGAGACTTCTGCAGTTTTAGACACCCTGCATGGCACAGCCTACTCTCCTGTAATGTCCCTGTGATAATTTGGAGGCAAAGACAGAATTTTACTCATTACAGAAGGACGATGGCATATGCTCCAGTGGATCTCACACCTACAGTGAAGGCTGCCATGTGCTCAGATGGGAGGGATGCTGACCCATTTCCTAGGGGATCGGGGCCGTCTGGAGCCACACGGCCACAGCTGCCATTGGGGCAGTGGTGGCTGCAGGAGCAGGAAACGTCTGCTAAAGGATCCTCCTGCCTGCCTCATCCCAGCCCAGGAGAGATGTTGCTTCTCAACCTCATTAACAGCGCTGCAATTAGAGCGAGTGTCACATCCATCTCTCACCCAGCCACTGAGAGTGGTTTCTGGGGATAATCTGCTGTCTCCTGGCTCAGATCAATACTGTAGCACAGAAGTGATGGCTGGAAGAGGAACGGTGGCCAGAAGGGGGAAAGCAAAGATGGAGCATTTGGTGTATTGCCTTCTTCAGCTCCATGGGCTGCTGCTCACTGCAATCACACGTTTGGGCCGCGAGGGAATTGCTTTGCTGGGTGATTCCAACTAACCTACACATTGAAAGTTTGGATGGTGTCACCGCTGACATCACCCCTCAAAGGCCACAACATGCAAATTACCTCTGGACAGAAACAGGCAGAGGCATTATGATGAGGAAAGCCTTAGGCAGGGCCATGGAGCCAGGCAGGAAGAAGACGTGCTGCATCCTCATGTGCTGAGGATGGTGGAGTTGAATGGGAAGGGAGACACTGGCTTGGCCATGTAGAACACCTGGGTGTCCCCCCAAACCCACCCATGTGTGGGAGTGGGCTAGAGACCCCGATTTCTGGCTCCGGATGGCAATGGAGCAGAGCTCGGGGATGAACCCGGGGTGGTTGGCACCATGTCTGCCCCACAGAAGGGTTGTTGACACTGGGGACCACTGCAGCCCACTCTCTCCCGGTCCCCCTTTACAGCAGGCACAGCTGGGTGCAGGCAGGGAGGGTGCTGGCTGCTGCCCAGCTGCATCCTGACCAGCCCACCGGGCATGGTGGCTCCTGGGGACACCAGCAAGGTGCCACTGTTCCCCTGCACACATGTCCCATGCAGAGCAGTTGGTCCTGTGTCAATCCTGTTAGGGAGGTGAAAGGGAGAAGGGACACAGCGAGGAGGAGAGGGGACAGGGCTCGGGGCAGGGAGCAGCACGGCCCCATGGTGAGAATGGTGCTTTCCCACGTGTGAGCGTTTCCTCCTGTTGCACAGCTACAGGGATGGAAAAATAACCAGGCTGTAAAGCTCATCAGCTCGGTGCCTCCCCCCCCTCCGGAGAATAATAAGCTGCTTTTAATATCTGACATGTTTATTAACAGATGCAGTTGTGACAGCTGATGACTTCATATGCCAGTTACCACTGAAATGTTAGTAATAACTCGGAATTAACTGTCATAAATAAAAAAGACTACAAAGAAAACGAGATGTTGTGTCACTCTGCAGTAATTTACTGAGACCCCGTTGGCTCTGGATGCAATGCTGGAAGGTCCTTTGTGGAGCTCCAGTCCGGGTTTTGCAACAGTCACAATATTTTGGCTGGATATTGTCTTAGGAGGTGGTACTAGTGGGGTGGAATTCCCTCATGCAGGAGTTTGCACTAGATGCCTTTACAAAGCTGGATACTCTGGTAATAATAATAATAATAAAACCCTACCTGGTGGATGGGGATGGAGTCTACGGCATTGAGACCTGGATTTATTAATGTGCAAATTGCTCTGATATGATCACATACTTTCTGCTTTGCATACACAGGGAGCAGCGTGGGCTGATGGAGTATGAACTAGCCTGGGCGATCTTTACGAGCTGAAATCCTGCACATCACAGAAGGGTTTGTTTCTCTGCGCAAAGCCTGGGATGCTGTTAGGAACCTGCTTACAGACACGTGAACAGAGCCCCCAGACCCAAGGGCACCAGCCTGCTCCATGAACTCGCCATGAAAGTATTTTGTATTTTTTTTGACAGAAACGCGCACGTAACTTTCGCTGGAGGAACTGAGGATTTTTGTAGTTGGTCTGGTAGTGGTTTAAAACCAGTAGAGCCTTTGCAGCAGTGATGAGGGAGTGACAAGTCAGAGGTAAGGGTTTCAGAATGCATGTTTGTTTAGATGAAGCTTTTGCAATGTGGGCTGCTAATGAGGAACGCGAGCCTTGTCAGCATCCGACTTGCGGGTTTGCCTTGTGCAACGCGGATAATGAGTTCAGACAATGAAAGCTGTGAGAAATCACAGCCCGATCTGTCGGGATCCCCCACCCCCAAGGTGAGAGGGGCTGCGCAAAGGAGCCGGGCTGCTGCGCTGCCCCGTGCCGCCGCAAAGCTCCCCAACGGAGGGGCGAGCCGTGCAGCTCGGTGTGCTGCTTGGTGTGCAGCTCGGTGTGCTGTTGGATGTGCAGCTCGGTGTGCTGCTGGTGCCGGGTTCAGGGCTGGCTGTGGGGTCCCACAGCTGCTCAGTGTGCTGCTGCTGTCCCAGTGGCTGGCGGAGAAGAGCGTGCCCGTGCCCTGCAATGAGGGAGCTGACCCATTAAGTAATTACTGCCTCGATACTGTCCTGCTGCATGCAAGACTGCCTGCTCCAGAGGACGGGACCCATGGGGACGCAGCAGGCAGCCAAGCAGTGCGGGGTAAGTGTGTGCTCCTTGGGTTTTGGGGTGGGGGATTGGTAAGAAAATGGTTAACAGTGATCATGAGAATAATTAGACATCAGCGTTAACACCCCATGCTGCTGTGCAGGGGAAGTGCTGCTGTGTCTGGGTGCTGGTGGGCAAGCCATGGGTTAGGCTCTGTCCCATGGGCAGGAAGGGACATGACTCCATTCCTGCATGTCCCCAGCACCAACCCAGGTCATGGCCAGGTCTGACCCATCCTTGTGGTCCTGCACATCTATGGAGCCAGGGCACAGGGTGCTGCTGACACCGGGAAGTTTTTATCTTTGGGCTTCTATGGTTTCTATAGGCTCAGACACGTGCGTTCCCCTTGAGATGGGCAAGGAGTTGTTCAGGTTTGGGCTTAAAGGAATGCTTTACAGAAAAAGGCACTACAGCAGGGCAGTGCTGGTGGAAGTAATGTTGCACAGTGTGGCAGGATGGAACCTTTGCTCTCCTGTGCACAGGTCGCTGGGCATTAGTGCAGATAACCATGCAAGCTGAAGGTCTGGGATCTTGAGGCAGTGTTTAACAGTGCTGTTTGATGGCCAGGCTTTCTCTGAGACCCACGAGGACCCAATATTTGCAGCAAAACCTCTGCCTGCAGCACTATCCAGCTTGAATTATTTTGCTTCAGGTCCACCTGTGACCTCGTGCTCCTCCCTGCCAGCTCACCTCCACCTGCCCACCCAGGGCCAGGACGTGATGGCTGTGTCGGATACAGGCACTGAGCCATGCCTGGAAGCCCCCCTGGGGACGAGGCTCCCTGCAGCTGGATGTGCACCCAGCCCCACTGTGAGAGCAGCAGCACCACCCTGAGGGACGCAGCAGGGAGCGAGCAGTGCTCTGCAGAGATGGGGCTGCAACCCCACCAACACACCCCAAATAATGCAGCATGCACAGGAGGCTGCAGGGCACAGAGAAAACTCCATCACCTAAGCTGGACCCAAGCCGAACCAGCACCTTTCTGCCCAAGCTATGGGGCTGCTGATAAAGCAAAAGGTAGAGGGGATATACAGCATGCCATGGGGACAGCAAAGGGGTGGGAGAGCAGGGCCACCTGCCACTTTCCCATAGCATAGAGGTGCCCACGTTGCCTGCAGCCCCTGCTAGAGGTAACTCTGCAGCCATGCCCGCAATGATCTGTCCATGGGGATGACCCCCTGTGACTGCAGAAAGTCTACACTGCAAACCACCCCTGTGCCATGTCAGGCTCTGTGGAGCTCAGTGCTGGTCCCACTGCCTCGGGGCATGAGATGCTGTGAGCCCCTCAGACACAGATCTCAAATGCATTTGCAGCAATAGCAGAAAGCTGAGGTTGTCTTGCTTGCTGCCTCCCGCCAGCACAGCAGCAGCAATGCCTCATGCTGAGGCTGCTGGCTGTTTTTTCCCAGCTGTGTTTTTTATTCTGCTCCTGAAACGTGTGAGGCTCAGGTTTCCCAGGTGGTGCCATGTCAGAGGGAGAGGCAGCATGGGGGGGTCCTTGCAGGGAGCCTGGTGATGCTTCCACTGCCTATGGCTGAGAAGAAAGCCCTCGGTGCTGCTCCATGCCTTTGCCTTGGGTTTGCTCTCTGCCTTCGCCTGGAGAAGCTGCTTACACAGTAGCTTGTGACTCACTGGGCTCCTGTAAGCCCTGGAAGTTTGCTTTAAAAACCATATATTTAGAGTCAATTTTATGACATCGCTGTCAGCCCTCGCTTGGCCACACTGACAGTGAAACTCAGCACCCCGCTGTGCAGCAGTGCAGCTCTTGGGGCTGTTTGTTGAGGAGCTCTTTTGGTGGAAGGCTCTGATTTTCAGAGCCCACCTGGCCTGTTGTGGTCTGAAACGGTCTGCTTTGGAACTCCTGCTCTGAATTTTGCTTTGGTTGCTCCTGTTGTAGTGCGCCATGTCCCTGCTTGTCACCTGGGGGAGGCTGGATTTCTGTTGTGAAGTTAAATCAACCACACTGGGTTTTTTGGTGACCCCATCTAAGCCCCCAGACAGGCTCCAGCTCTGCAATGACGTTGGGACGGCCTCAATGCATTGCCAGCTGTTCTGGGGGGTGAGCAGCTGCATGGCACAGCCCACAGCCCACCGCGTCTGCCTGCGCTAGCGGGAAGGGCAGTGGAAATCCCCCAGCAAAACATTTCCTGGTGTTTTACAATGCTGAGCACAAGCACTCCCGGAGCGAAGGCTGTGGCACCAGTAATTGCTGTCGTACTCGGAGCTGCTACTGTGCTGGGCACTGTGCAAGGTGCCCAAGCGGAGCAGAGCGGGCGCTGGGGACACACGGTACCACCTGGAAGAGGGGCACCCGCAGGCAGGAAAATGCTCTCCGTGTTCCCCACTCATAGGGTCACAGCACGGCTCTGAGATACGGGGGAATGCAGTGCAGAAGCTGGTGGAAGGAGTCAGACCTCAACAATGCTGCGGAGAACGCCGCTGCCAGATTGTTTTTGATTATTTTACTTTTTCAGTGAAGTTTATGGGTTAGGGATTTTGCAGAACTTGGCACTCGGATATAATATCAAATGAAGACCTTCTGGTTCGGAAATTTGACTTAATGCAGCCTTCTTTTATTGCTTCAGGGATTAGGCAGAACAAAGTGGCTCTGCATGCACTGCGCGGGGCCGCTCGCAGGCTGAGCACAATGCCCACGCCGTGCATGCATGGGATGCTCCAAAAACACTTCTTGTGCAGCATGTCGCTGCTCTCTGCCTTGCTGCAGAGAAAACTGCCCTTGGAAAGACAGTAAGAGAGCTCCCACCAATGAGCATGATGTGCTCTTGGTGAAAATGGTCTTTGCAGTGCCTGTTCTGCACTTCAGGCCCTCGCTGGTGATGGGAGCGAGCTGTTCAGGGGCTCTGAGGTGGGTGGAGCGTTTGGTGTTGCTGCTGCTATTGCATCTTGCAGTGTATTTGCAGCCCTCACCCATTGCTCCTGCCCTCCGCATGGTGCAGTTCTGCATCTGCAGAGTCCTGGTGCAGGGAGTTGGTGCTGAGCTGCTCTCTGGTGCTCAGCCCTCTGTCCTGCTCCTGCCTGTGCTCAGCTCTGATGCAATGAGCTCTGCAGGTGCCGGATGGGACCCTGGTCCCTGTGCCTGTGTGGTGTGCTGGATTCTGACCCCCAAGAGCTGCAGCCAGGCCCCAGCCCCACCTCAGCCCCTGAGATTCAGATATCTCAGGGTGGCTTTTGCCAAGGGAGGGTAAGGCATGTAGTGAGATAAACAGATGTGTGGGCTTTTGCTTGTTTAAAAGATGCCTGCTTTCCAGCTGGTGATGTCCCACCTGGTGGGACCCAGCCCTGCTGCAGCAGAAATTGGGAACAACATCATTGGGAAGGCAGAATAAATTGATGCAATCTGGTCTCCTGGTATCTTTATGCTCCTCAAAGAGGCTGCCAAGGTGAAATTCAGATTATCTGCCCATCTCAAGGATGTGGAAACTCAAATTCCTTTGTCCAGCATCCCACGGGCAGCTCCCGGCTGCTGTCCTGACTCCAGCCCTCACCTAACATCTGGTCCTTCTCTTCCCACTTCAGTAAACCTTTGGAGAGTCCGTTTACATTACTGATAGCCTGATACATCCAGCGAGAGGCAATACATCAGCAATTTACTTATTGTGGATTAGGTCTCGAATATCCTGGGGATATAATGTTGGTCTTTCTCACCTTGTGTGTAGGAGGACTAATGGTAAATTATCTGGATGGTTTACATTTTCTGGTTTGTATTGGATCTCCCAAGGACCAATTTATCCTGATTGAATTGCAAACAAGGCTTACTGTCATCACAGATGCAGGGGCCAGGTCTCTCCATAAATGAATTCAGAGTAATTCGGGTTACCCTAAATTCTTCCTGTCGATGGGATAATGGCATAAATCCTACTAATGTTTAGACTGGGAATTGTTTGCAGCAACCTGAGCTTGACTGATGGCTACAATAGTGTAAAGAATCATAATTTGTGTCCTGAGGGTGGGAAGTGCTGGGATCTCAGCTCCTCTCCCACTGGACACACCATGGGCACATGGAGTTTGCTGAGGTGGATGAACATGGAAAGTGCACAACTGCAAGGAGATGAGGAGGAGAAAATGCTCATGTTCAGAGCTCTGGATTTCCCATGGCACAACCTGCCCCTGCGCTCGTGCAGCTGAGGCACAGCCTCACGCTGGCTCTTGGCACACAGGGCAGTGTTTGCTCCCTGAGAGCATCCCTGCTGCTGTCCCCGCACCAGGAGAGGTTTGTCTGTACTGTGACTGTTGTGTAAACAGCAAAGGACACAGAGCTGGTTCAGCGTGTACTTCCTGGGACACGCGTCACCCGCATGCTGCAGGGATTAGCAGCAGTGCAGTCGGAGCAGTGGTGGCAGTGCTCTGCTGATGCAGCTTTCAGCGCTAATTTGAGGAGAGTTTGTTCTGTGCTGCTGCACTGGCACAGCACTGCTCTTGCTGGTGAGCATCCCTGAGCTCCTCCTAGTGTGCTGTGCTGCGCCACACCATGCCATGCTATGCTGTTCTACAACTTGCCACGCTGTACCATTCTGTGCCATGCCATGCCATGCCATGCCATGCCATGCCATGCCATGCCATTCTGTGCTATTCTGTTCCATACTGTGCCATGCCGTGCTACACCATCATGCTCCATGCTGTGCCATGCCATGCTGTGCCATGTTGTGCTGTGCCATGCCATGCCATGCCATGCTGTGCCATGCTGTGCCACGTTGTGCTGTGCCATACCATGTTGGGCTGTGCCATGCCATGTCATGTCATGCCACGCTGTGCCACGTTGTGCTGTGCCATACCATGTTGGGCTGTGCCATGTCATGCCATGCCATGCCATGCTGTACCATGCTCTACTGCGCCATGTGGTGCTGTGCTTTGCCATGCAATGCCGTGCTGTGCCATGCCATGCTGTGCTCCCCAGGGGATCCACATTGCCTCACCGCTCCGTGCAAGCTGCCCCACGCACATGCCCATGAATGCTGCACGCAGAGAGGCCACAGCAGCTCAGTGGTGTGATCTCTGCACAGATCTCCTCTCCAGTAAACACTCCCAAACAGCCCAGCTGAAGCACTTGACAGTGTTTATAAAGCAGCTTGCAGCAAACAGGCTGGGAAGTGCAGAACAAGTTGGTGTTTACACAAGTGCCTAATTATTTATTTGAAAATCCCCTGGATGATGCCGTGGGCTGTAACAACAAGCACATGGGCAGCGCTGTGCTCTTGCCCTAGCAGCTCTCGGGGGATCTGCAGGACGAATACAGTGAAAAGTTCAAAGCTGTCGGGCAGGCGGATGCCAGCAGTGCCCTGTGGTGCCCTCCCAGCAGTGTTGGTGTGCTGGAATCAGCACTGCCCCAAAGCTCCCACTCATCTCAGCATCTAGCTGCACCACTGAAAGGGCCGCTTCCTCCAGCAGCTTCCCCTCTACTGCTGCTTTGAGAGGCATTGAAGAGCTTTTCTATCATTTGTGTGATTCCTCGTGGGCTCTCAGTGTTGATGCTGGGGTGCAGGAAGCACCTTTCTGGGCACAGGACTTGCTTCCAGGTGGATGGCTCCCATGGTTTCTCCAGCCAAGGGGTCCATGTGTGTTGTGGGATGGAGGGTGACCCCTCAGCATGGCTGAGCACGGGGTCCTGCACCCCTTCCCAATGCTGAGAGCTGCAACTAGGCAATTTGTGATCACACAGTTATTATAAGAGGATTAAAACCATTTTCTATTTCTACCGACCTCACAGAGTGAATATTGTCACCTTTATTCCCACACAATGGCAGCAGTTGGTGGGGCTGTGGTTTGCCAGCTGCACAGAGAGGAGCACGGCCCCGCTGTGCTGGGTCAGAGTTTTCTGTTCAGCCTGGAAGTCACACTTCCTCCACTCCCAGTGCACACAAAGCCACCCTCGTGGCCTTTCCCCAGAGCAGAGCACAGTGCTGCTCCCCCAGCAGAACTGCAAGCGTCCCTGCACGCTGTGGGTTGGGTCTGGCACCACTGCAACAGCAACAGCTCAGCATCCCACAGCCCTCTGCATTGGGCTTTTCTTTCTTCTCCCAGATTTTAAGCAGAGGAACATGTCGCCTGTCCTCCTGGAATTGCACATCTCATTGCTCTGAGCATGTTTGTTGGCTGATCCAGAGCATACAGCTGTGTCAGTGCTGCTCCAAGGGGAGCTCAGGAGTTTGCAATCACTCTAAGAGCAGAACCGCAACATTTCAGCAGGCCCAGGACGATCCTAGCCTGTCCCCAAACTTGGGGACAAGTCCCCAAGCACTTCAGGGTCGCTCCATGCCCAACTCTACTCCCAGTCCCCAGAGGTGCCCACCCGATGGGAAACATCCTGTGCTCCTAGCAGCCTGCAGCGACCATCTGCTGAGGAGCACTGGCACTACAATAAATATGTTAGAGCTACAACCATGTGCAGCATCAGCAGATGGCATGAACACATCAGGCATTTCCCTGGGAAAGCCATGTGCTGTTATTAAGCCAAGCAATGACTCGCAGGTGGGCTTGGAGAGGGATTCCCCCCATGCACTGCTCCCCCAGTTATGCTCTGTGACTCACTGCAATGCCAACCCAACCCACTTTGTATGGGAACGATGGAGACCAGTGTTTGTCATCCAGTAGAGTTAATCCCTTTTCCTCTTTCTTTCCAGTTCCTGCACCTGCACGTGGAAACTCCAAGCAGCTAACGCTGACTGCCCAACCCCTCGATGGGACTGGACCCGAGCTCCTGCGCTCCATATGGGGATGAAGGTAGAACCATGTTACCTGCTACCTAAGGTCTCTGCTGCTGCAGTGGTAGCTGGTGGATATGGTCCTGCACCAGGCGTCGCACACAGACTCTCAGCTCTGAGCCAGCCCAGGAGGTTTTAGTGGCCACGGACTCTTATCACCCTGCGCTACAGGGCTGCGGCACTGGAGAGTTACTATGCAGCTTGGACTGTTTGTGGTGGTGGTTTTTCTAAGCTCGATGGATCTAACAGGCGGCAGCAAAGTGGTGAAGGGCAAGAGGCAAAGGCGAAGTATGTATGAAACATTTCTTTTCTCTCCTTCTCCTGATGCTATGCAGACTGGGAATGCTTGTCCATGCAAATAGTGAAATGTTTGCCTGCACAGAATGGGAACGTTTGCCCGATTAGACCAGGAATATGTGCCCATATGTGGACAGCCTCTTGGAGCCTGGTGAGGTCTGGGTCCTCCCCTTGTCCCAGGCTGCTGCTCACTGCAGTCCCTCTTCCCCTGGTTGTCCCCATCCAGCTGCAATCCGAGGTGCATGGGAAGTGTGGGTTTTAATTACCAGGGCAGGCTTTGGGCAGCCCCACCCGGGGACTCGACTGGCTCCAAAGGCACAAGAGCGGCCCCATGGGTTTCCCCTCCTTTATGCAAGCTCCTTTTAGAACTGGTTTACATTAAAACTGATTTAAATTGAATTATATAAAAATGATTTTATGTTAAAACTGACTGCTGGAGCTCCGTGAGAACAAGGAAAGCTGGATGTCATGGCTAATGCTATTAAGCATGGCTGCCAGCGAGTCTCGGCTCATACATTTGCCACAGAGGCAGACCTCAGCTCCACGGGGAGGGATAGGGCCAGACCCCCATGGGCCTGCAGCCCCAAACACAGCATGGAGGTCACAGCCCAGACATGGAGCAGCCTCCTGGGATCGGGACACTGCAGGACCCCAGGTGAGGGGTTCCTCTACTTTCTGCTTCCTCTTCTGAGGCTGCAGCTGCCTCTGCACCCTGCAGGTGAGCTGGGACCGGTTATAGGGTGAGGACAGGCAGCAGGGAACGTGCAGGACCCCGGGTCTGCAGGAGGGAAAGGAAAGCTGTCCTACCACTTAGTCTGGCATGGGAATGCTCTGGTGCTCCACTCCTGCTTTTGAAGTGTAGTAAACACAGCATTTAAAAGAATACATTTTAACATACACAGTCTTTCTATAAACAAGGACACTGCTTGCATAATAAACTAATAAAAAGAACCTGCATTCTAGCCTGCAAAGAATGCCATGGGTTTCAAAACAAGCAGCATTTTATATTATAATTAAAAGCAGAAAACTCTCAAGACAGGGGATTGAGAATTTTTCTTGGACCAAACTTAGGAGCTGAAAACACATCTCTATTTTGGGGGCAGAGAAATCTCCTGCACTGCCAGATAGAGTGAGCGTCAGAGGGGTCATGGTGAGACAGAGCTGGGACTCAGCCTGGCAAGAAGTATGAGGCAGGCTTCTATGCAGATGGTTTCCCTCTGGCTTTGTGTGGCTCGGTCCCCTGCTTGTCCCAGAGGTGCCTGGGGTGGTACTGATGTCTGGCCTCTGGTATGGTGATGTCCTGCTTGAATGCTGCTTGCAGCTAGTGGCTGCTTTTGGGCCCTGGTCCTGGTGGTGCTGGAGCTGCGGGCAGAGCAGGGTGACCAAGGCATCCCCCAGGCAAAGCCATGCACAGGGTCAGGGTTGATGAATTATTGAGCTGGGTTTGATTTGTTCTCTCTGGGCAGCAATTGTGTCACGATGTGAACTCATACTTTGCATCAAATATTTATGGCAGCTTTCCTCAGAAGGGGATTTGTCTCCAGGAAGCTGCTGGCTGCCCTCCAAAGAGGCTCTTGCACAGCAGCGATGCCCGTCTCACCACTGCCTTTCTCCTGCTCTTGCAGTTAGCACTGAGCTGAGCCAGGGCTGTGCCAGGGGCTGTGACCTGTGCTCTGAGTTCAACGGGTGCCTGAGATGTTCCCCCAAGCTCTTCATCCTTCTGGAGAGGAACGATATCCGGCAAATTGGGATCTGCCTCCCATCCTGTCCACTGGGATACTTCGGCCTTCGCAATACAGACATGAACAAGTGCATCAGTGAGTATCAGCTCTGAGATCCTCCACAGGTCCCTGTCCATGCTGTGGGCAGGGGTAGCAGTGAATGGATCATCCATGAAAGCAAAGTATGTCACCAGCAGAGTGTGCAGGGCTGCACTGCTCTACCACGGTGCACTCTGCCCCACATGGGTACAGTGATGTGGGATCCTGCAGGAGAGGGGTGCTGACACCCCTCGTTTTTGGGAGGGAGCAGGAGGAGCAGTGCTGGCACAATTACCTGCTCTTCTCTCTGCCCATTTGAATAACAAACCATCTCTCTGAACGGGATCCTCAGCCCAGCTCTGCCTCATTCGGCCAAAGCACCAGAAAGAAGCTTGGTGTGGAAAAATGCAATCACTTCCCTGGCAGTTCTATGCAAACCACCTCACAGCCAGGTTTCCATCCAGCTCACTTTCTTTGCTGCACATGCTGGAGCTGCAGCTGGAGCAGCTGACGCTGGGCTTTATTCTTTGCACTTCCCCACTTTGGCAGACTGATGCTGAAGCTGAACACGAACCCAAACCTTTTCCACCCTGCATGACGTCCACCTGGCAGCTGCTGCAGCATAGTGGCTCTGTCCTGCAGCAGGGAGCAGCTCAGAGGAAACCAGGATCCGAGCAATCTGCATGAGCAGGGCTGGCTGGGCACACAGAGACTCTCACTGGAGCCAGGAGCAAACTGTGGGGAACTGTCTGGAGCTCCCTGAGCCTTTAGTGCTCAGTTATGCCTCTGCTCCCTGCCCACTCAACCCCTTACATGGCTGCAGCCTCAGCCCAGGCACACACACAGTGTGAATCACAGCTCCTGTGTGCTGCTCTGCTCACCAGGGCTGCCAGCAGTTGTGTTCACGTCAGGCTTCACAACAACTTTGTTTTTTTTTTTTTTTTCCTCCAGAATGCAAAATCGAGAACTGTGAGTCCTGCTTCAGCCGAAACTTTTGCACAAAATGTAAGGAAGGTTTGTATTTGCACAAAGGGAGATGTTACGTCACATGCCCCGAAGGCTACTCTGCTGCCAACGGCACCATGGAGTGCAGCAGTCCTGGTAAGCAACACTGAGCTTTCAATGCATGTATTGCTACACATTGGTTTAGGTGATCAAACCAACCCCTCAGGGATGCTGTGTTGGTTCCTAATGGGAAATGCCTCAGGCAGCTTTGTACCCAGCCCTTGGCACTGCAATATTCATACAAATTGATTTTGGAGCATTCAGAGCTCATGGTGTGGTAGGAAAGGGGGAGCCAGGAAACCTGGGAACTGCTGGAGAAATGCACGCACTGCTCTGACTCCACTGGGAGAGGGGTGGGAGGGCTCCCAGAGGTGCAGCAGAGAGATGAGAGATACCTCTGGCCTCTTGTTATCTGGCAGCACAATGTGAAATGAGTGAGTGGGGGCCCTGGGGGCCCTGCTCCAAGAAGAGGAAGCTGTGTGGCTTCAAGAAGGGGAACGAGGACCGAACGCGGCGGATCCTGCAGGCTCCCTCTGGGGACGTGTCCCTGTGCCCCGCCACCACGGAGGTGCGCAGATGCACTGTGCAGAAGAGCCAATGCCCCGAAGGTGAGTGTGGAGCCTTGCCTCATTTCCCCCAGCACCTCTTTATGTGGCAGTGTTCAGCCTAACAGCCCAGCACTGTAAATGTACATCCCACCACCTCTGTATGGCATGGGTGATTTGTTTTAGGGAGCAGAGCTCCCAGAAGGACCCCAATGGGATGGAGCATCTGGGCAGCCCCTTGGCCTATGGCTTGCTGCCTGCCCTGCAGGATGTGGGTACTTTAGCAAACAAGGCAGCTGAGCAATCTCTGTGCGCTGCAGCAATGGGAGTTGTCGTCTCCTTCATGGGAGTGCTGAGGTCTGTGCTTTCCCCTGGAAATGCAGTGTCAATAGGATGAATGGTGGCTTGGTCATCCTCTTATGGGGTGGACAGGATTGTGGCTGGGTTGGCTGCTTGGAGGGGAACCGGTTCTGAGCAGTGAGTAAGAGCAGGGAGGGTTGAGCCCCACCTGGCTGCGAGCAATGCAGGCAGCAGTGTGACAGCAAAAGGCCTCGGGCAGCAGCGGGGAAATGCATGCATCAGGAGTCCTGCTGGAAACTGCAAAGACAGATCCAGGCCTGATCCTCCTTTGCTGCCCTTTGCTTTGTTGCAGGGAAAAGGAAGAAAAAGGATGAGCAAGGAAAGCAAGATAATACAAATGGGAACAGAAATCGGAAAGACACCAAAGATGCAAAGTCTGGCACCAAGAAGAGGAAGAGCAAACAGAGAGGGGCTGTGGCCCCCACCACATCCGCCAGCCCTGCCCAATAGCTGCCCCTTAACGTCACCTGATGGCAAGACTTCATTGCTGCTATGTATATGAAAGCTTTATTGAACCAGAGCACTGCTACACAACATTACACGTGTCAGAAAGACCTATACTCCTAGACTAGACTCGACAGAAGCCACATCCACAACACTTAAGGAGGCGGTACCCCCAGCACCACGGATGGCATCCACTGGGGCAGTGGGACACTGCGGGACCAGAGGTGAGGATGAACCAAGGATGGGGGCATGGGGCCTTGGGACACTTGCCTCGTGCCCAGCCAGCCACGGGGACTGGATTTCTGCTCTTCCAGACTGGGGAACTGGACTCACGCAAAGGCAGTGTCCTCTTTCTCTTCCCCCCAACCCTTTATTTTGTGTTTTAAGCTGTATGACTTTATCATTGAGAATAATACACGTTAAACATTTGTGGTAAGAGGTCAGTGGTATCTGCCCCGAATCTGCTTCAAAGAGTTATTTCAAATTAAAAGCAAAACAAAAACAAAACAAAAACAAACAAAAAAAAAGCAAAAAAAAAAAAAAAAAAACCAACCAAAAAACAACTAAGACGACAACCAGCTTCCTGAGTGTGTGGTTCATGCCTTGGCCCCTATGGAGGCTGGTGTCCCACAGGACAGAGACTCACTTGTGGAAGGGAAACTGACAAAAGCTTTAAGAAAATCCCAGTAAATGCTGTCAGCTGCACTGCAGCCAGAGCTCAGCCTGCTGCCCGCACAGGACTGCACTGCTCCCTGAGGAAGTCACCATTCAAGGACCTGGCTTGAGACAACGAGAGCTAATAGCAAGCTGCAAGCTGCAAAATGCTGTGATTTTGTTCGTAGTCACAGCTCCCAAGCTCTGCTCCTGGCCAGGGACAGGCTTGTCCATTTGTCCCACCACCACCCAAACGCACAGCAGGAAGGAATGAAGGTGGGGGGGGGGAAGGCACAGCTCAGGCTCTGCAAAGCAAGTATTTAAGTTTGATAGAAACCACCGGTCTCCATGTCACCAATGGGAAGATCCTGGACTCAGCATAAACACTTCTGCTCTGCAAGAATTGGCACCAGGCAGAGGAACCAGGAGGATGGTGCTCAGTGGGGACCTGGTGAGGCTGCAGCGGGCGCATGCTTCTCACTGCCCTTCTCTGCATGGGGAGCCTTGCCCTTGACTGTGTCACAACATGGCACATTGCTCCATTTCCCTTCTATTTTAAAACGTGCTTCCTCAATATAAATATTGACCCTTAATTCCTCTAGAGTTCAGCAAAACCCCTTTTGTTCCAAGGGATGGAGCCAGGGAGGTGCCACGGTCCCCAGTGATGTGCCAGAGCTCCTGGGGCAAACAGGAAGGGAAAAGCTCACTTCAGAGCTAAACCTGACAAAACCAAGTCCTGCTGCCCTTGTTTTGCACCACCTCTGCCTCGTGTGGAGGTGGGTGCCTCCCCACCAGGTCCCGGTGTTTTGGCTTAGCTCAGAACGTGGGAGCTGCATAGTTGTTCCAGCTCCAAGGCTGTACCAAGCTCTCCATGACTGCTCCACTGGCAGCAAAACCTTTCAGCCCATCATCCACTTTGTGTTTAAGTAAACAAGAAGCCGTTATATCTTTTAAAGGGGATTCCATTTCAGCACAATGATAAACGAGCAGCATACCAAGCAGAGAGAGAGAGGTTCTTAAAGTCATCCTTTCAGTTGTTTATAGATCTTGTTCAGACGATTCCTGAAGGCCTCCCAGCTGAAAGATCAGATCTCATTTTGCTCTCTAGCCTCAGCTAGCCTGTGAAATAAGTATTTTGTTTGCAACCTGGCACTGCATGTAAGCAAACTCATTTTTCCCTTCCGCTTTTCAGCAGCAATAGTCAGTAACCCTTTCACAAACCTCAGCTTGCTAATTCAGGAACTCCTCTTCCTTCCCTCCTGCTTCAGTATCTCAATCCAGTTCTCAACAAGGATTAAAGAGAAGAGAGAGTGCATTAGTAAGGTTTTAGACACTAAGGCTATGTTAACTAACTGCATTCCCTACAGTAACTCATGGCAATATTAGCACAAATATTTCAAAACTCAACTGCATATAATAAATCAACGCAACATATCTTGTAGAAATTTCTAGAGTTTTTAGAAAAACTGAAGAACTTCTTTCTGTTGCACCCTTCTCTCTTTTTTCTTCCTTTCTTTTTTTTTTCATAGCAAAATGGGAGGAAAGAGGGAGAAAGGCAAAGGAAAGTTTAAAAAGTGTATTAGGAAAATCAGGATTTTTCAGTATGGATGGTTGAAAATGAAATTTAGAAAACTTAGAATGAAAATATGAAAAAGAAAAGTCAAATTTCTTTTTTTTATTTTTTAATCAGCTTAAAAATAGTGCTTTTTCCCACTCTCAGAGAGCTGGTTCATTGAAGAACTTAGAAACATTTTGCCTTTGACCAACATGGTTTGCACGCTGAGCTCAACAGTCCAAACCAGAGATTGCCTTAGGTTGATGTCATCTCAACTCACACGCACACGACTGCTCTCTTTCAGTCCACCAAATAATACCTGTTGTGGTGTTCTCTCTGTGGCATCACTGTAAAATATGCTTCTTTAAACACATTAATAAATAAATGGGTTTGCTGAACAAGCTCTGTTTGCTTTATTCACCCCAACTGGGGTCAAATCCCTAATGATTGAAAATAGCTGGAAAGCAGGAGTGAGAAGTTCTCTCTTCAAGTAATCTGCCCTCCTACCTCCATCTAGGAGCCAAATGTACCCGTATGGGTCACAGCACAGAAGTGTTGCTCTGGATTCCACATGTATCCGTGTTCCACACTTTGACACTTGTAGTACTGGAGAAATAGTTGCTAGGTGTACAGACAGACAGACTGATCCTTCTTCAGAAATGTCTTTGCATAGAAAAGATCTTCATTCATACTCTTGAACCATTGGACAGACCTACACAAAAATTTCAGGAGAGTTGCTGGGCAGTTTACTGAGCTTTGGGGTAATTCTTCCTAAACAACAGGGAATGAAGGGTAGGGGCAGTGCATTAACAGCTTGCAGTCACGCTTTTGGAATTGTTTCATTTCCATCTCATTTGCCAAGATTTAGGAGCTGTGACAGACAAATTGCACCAAACACAGGTTGGCTGTATTATGGTCTTATCCTGTCTGTATAAAGCAGGATTTTTCATCAGATACAGTCAAGTTACATGTGTGCACACCTACTCCTCAAACAACGATTTACTACCTTTCCACTCCTGTGGAGGTGGAGGCAATGTATACACTTCTTAGTTCATGTTTATGTTAAAACCATTTCTCACTCAGAAGAAATCTTAGCTTTGATGAAAGGAAATGTAGTAGGCTTTTGAAACGCTGTCTGAAAACATTAGAAGAAATATTTTACACATATTTACTCACAGGTTTTATGATGTCGATAGTTTTCATAGGATGAGATGTTAGGGATAACATTAAAAAAAAAAAAAAGAAACCTCTAAACAAATTACAGAAATACCATCTCTGTATAATCAGTCACCACAAATAAATCACTTCAATGGCATTTATAGAGATAATAATATATCATACTCAACTGAATGCCAAACTGTGGCACAGATGGAGCTGCTTGCCAGAATCTACAGAATTTTAGAAGAGCAGTAGCATCTTCCTAAGTGAAAAGAAAAAAGAGACAATCAGGTAGATGATATGGCTATTTACAGCACAAGCAAAATCAGCTGGTTAGAACCTCATTTGCCATCCCTTTGGCGTAGCCTGCTGAAGGCCATGTGAAATTTAGGGGCACACAAGGCTAAGATGCACGACACAGCATGTGCTGCTTTCCAGAAAGGAAGTAATTTTTTCCAGACTATCAAAATCAAATCACAAAAGTAAGATCTTTATATGCAAATGCTTTACATTTCTGATTGTTAGTAAACAATTTCTGTGAGAGAGATCTGCAGCACCAGTTTAAGTGCAGAGAGCAATGCAGAAGGCTCTGTAAGTCTATGAGAACTGCATGGGATTGAGCACAACTTTTGCTATGAGGGATGAGTTCTGGGGGCACAGAGCAGCCTGGCTTCTGAAAGTCTCTTTTCACCTTTTTGCCTTTTTTCCTTGACTTCACTGTTTTCCTATCTCCTCCTTCTAGCTTTCCCCTATTGCTCATAGTTGCCATTTTAGGAACTCAAAATCCAAGGCAACGATATCTGGGATCGCTCTTGGTGTTTTTTTTCAGTTAGGGAGCTAGCAAACCTGGAGCCCTTTGCCAAGAAGCACTGCCTCCCACATTAAGTTGAAAACGAACTTGTGAGACGCCGAATCGAGAAAATGATTGTGTGATAAATAACCTACGGTACCTTCTGGCAGTGCTTTGGATCATATGAAGGCTAGCTATGAAGCTCACTTCCGTCCTTGTTCTCTGCAGGGAGTCACTGCAACAAGGAGAGTAAGATGGCTGATGTTGCTTTTAACTGATTAAATAAAGCAAAGTAGCTCAATACCACACTGAAAAAGTGCTCTGAGTACAAGTCCAGTCTTGTACTGAAGTCTTGGAAATCTCATTTTCCTTCATTTAATTGACAAAATCTGTAGATCATACAAGGAAGACAGTCTCTGCCAAAAATCAAACATCACTAGTTTTTAATAATACAATGGGAATAACCCCTTAGAACATATGCAATTATGGCAATGAGTCATTCTGATGGCATCACATAACCACATTCACTGGGATTTTGACAAGGAAGAGGCCACAGAAAATTCCAAATGCTTTCAATTCAGCAGTGGTCAGGCTGGTCTTGTCAATGGAAATGAGGGTGTTTGGCAGATCCGCTGGGCCTGGTGCACATTGCTGAGCTCCCCGTCCCACCCAGTACGTGGTATGGACAACATCTCACTGTCAATAACTTAGAAAGAAAAAAAAAGTTAAAAAATTGAAATGAGAGTACGCATCAATGGTAAATGAAAAGCTGGTGAATCACACAGCAATGTAAAATTAGTTGTAAAATAAACTAATCTGACCCATATGTTAGCTGATAAGCAAGTCCAACAACCACAGCTCCAGAGATGCTGCAAGTTAAATGCTAGCAGTTTGCCTCAGTAATGTAAGTTTAGTCTGAAAAAAATTGAGAGAGAGGTGGGTACAGCTGAAAAAATGAATTTCTTCCAATCTGAATACAATTCCCATATGTTATCAGCATCGTGTTTCCTCATGACAGAAAACATGGGGCCCACTCTGGCTTGGACGACATGGCTCACCATAAGCGAGGCTGGGGAAAAAGCTGCTTTTGCCAAAGCCTTCGAAGTGGAAATTTTCTGATTTACTCAGATGCATTACCAATAAAAGCCCTCCATGACATAACCTAATGTCTAACGCTATTACTATTCTTTTAAAGAAAGAGACAGCAATTTTCTGGATGCATTCCAAGATATTTTGCAAACAATAAAAGGAGTGTTTTCTTAAGAAGAAGGAAGAAAGAGTGGGGAAGAACAGGGCAAGTATTACTCAACTATTTAGTCTAAAAATTTGAAAATCAAAAGGATTTTCTGACAGATTAATATCAACTTTAATAGAAAACACACTTGTCCCAAGAAAACTCTTCTACATAAGCCTCAAGTCTGATAGTTTAAACAATTATCTACAATTTGGAATTAATTTTTCTATGCCCACATCACTGTGTTTTTTACAAGCCCGAGGCACAGATAATTCCATTAAGAGAAAAAAAAGGCTTAAACAAAACAGACTGAAAATTCGAGACTGCCATCTCACAAAACAGCTCACAAGTCTGACTAATTAGGAATACTTTGTACAGAAAGGACTGTGCACTACCTAAAAGCAAAATGCTGAAAATCATTAAAAGAACACAGTCTCAGAAGCTCTGTTATTGTTCTGGATTTAGCAGAGCATTAGCAGAACTGTGAGGAAATTGAACTAGCCGTGAATTCTCTGCCACTAATAACTATTTAGGGACGCTGGGACAGACCTTCACTTTGGCAAACGACTCCCCAGCGTGCGGAGCTGCCTGCTCCCAGCCCAACCTCTGCGCTGAATTAACACCATTTCAGCAGGGTTTGGGTAATTCCTCCTAGGTGTGGATCTTTCCAATTTCTAGTGAAATCTGGCTGAACGGAGGCGTAGCCTTCGGGACTTTAATTTGCCTAAAATTCGATTTGGACTGTTGCAAAGTCCGTGCAATTCTTTACGTGCGTGTAAACGAGCGTGTTGTCATTTGTAATTTTGACCAGTCGGTGCCAGGAGCCCGGGACAAACAGCTTTGCGTCTGTAAACACCCCGGTGCACCCCGCTGCCTGCAGCTCGCTCCCCAGTGCTCCCCCCAGCATCCCCGCATCAGCAGACCGCTTTGCTGACTGCATGCATTCATCTGCAAATGGAAATAAGTCCTAATGCCAAGCTCCCAAATGATTCTTATTATGTTTCTGTGAACAAACAACATTTTAAAAACAATGAGGGCTCCCGTGCCAGCACTCTCGTTGTTACAGCCCTTTGAAACGCCTGCAATCTGCTCACTGTCCAGGGTGGACAGCCGGGGACTGGGCAAGAGTCAGGGGAAAGCTTATGGAGGAGTGGAGGCCGCGCCCCCGGGCACACAGAGGGACCCGGCGGGCACCAGGCGGGCAAGGCCGGGCGGTGGGTGCGGGCACAGGCCCGGAGGGACCGGCGTCCCCCGGCCTCGCCCGCGGGGCTGTAACGGTGGGCAGCGGTGGGTAACGGTGGGTAGCGGTGGGTAACGGCGATAGGGCCAGGCCCTGGGGCGGCGAGGCCCACGCGTTGCCATGGCAACCGGACGTGAGAGGCGGTTCCGAGCGGTTGCCACAGCAACCTGGAGGCGCCTGCGCAGTCGGGAAATGGCGCCGCCGGAAGTACGTCATTACGCTGTCCCCACGCCGGAAGTACCCGTGCCGCTGCTTCCGGTTCGAAGCCGCGCGTGTGGTGGAGCGCTGTCTCCGTTTGGTCCGGTCCCGGCGGCACCATGGTGAAGCCACGCTATAAAGGCCGCAGCACCATCAACCCGTCCCGCGCCAGCACCAATCCCGGTACGTGCGGCGTTGCGATCTTAAACGTGTCGTATCACATCGTAACGGGCCGGGCCGAGCTGTGCCGGCCGGGTCTAACGGTGTTTTCTCTCCTCAGATCGCGTGGTTGGCGCGGGCGGGAACAACATGCGGGACCGAGCCACCATCCGCCGCCTCAACATGTACCGGCAGAAGGAGCGGAGGTGAGCGCGGCCGTGCCCGGTGCTGTGTAGTGGAGTGCCCGTGTCCGTCGTGTGCTGTGGTCGGGAGCCACGCACGGGGCGGCTGTTCTGGCTTCGTGTGGTGGCACTGTCTGTTTACTGGGCTGTTTTGTGGGATGGTGTGAGCTGGGAAACTTGATCCTGAGCTCTAATCGAGGTGTGTCAGGGAATGTAGCTGGAAAACGTGGTACGGAACAGCTGATGTGATCCCATTCACAGCATCGCAGAATGGCCGGGGTTGGAAGGGACCTCAAGAATGATGAAGCTCCAACCCCCTGCCGCATGCAGGGCCACCAACCTCCATATTTAATACCAGCCCAGACTGCCTAGGGCCCCATCCAGCCTGGCCTTGATCACCTCCAGGGATGGACGGGGCATCCACAGCCTCTCTGGGCAGCTGTTCCAGCACCTCACCACTCTCACAGTAAAGAACTTCCCCCTGACACCCAACCTCAGTCTTCCCTCCCTCAACTTCAAACCATTTCCCCTTGTCCTGCAGTTATCTACCCTTTCAAAGAGTTGATGATCCCCATTGGGATGTCACTAATCCCCAAATGCTCAGAATTCTTTCATGTCCAACCAAAGTGTACTTCAGGATGTCTGAAGAGCCTGACATCTGTATGGCTCTTACTGAGAGAGCCACGTGAGAACCTGCAGCTGTGGCACAGTTCCTACCTTGTAAATATGCACCCCTGCCATGGTGTGGATGCTGTGGGGGTTCTGAGGTTGCTGGTTAGAAGTAGCGGTTCTGTTTTGCCAGCTGTTGATTTGTTTTGAGATATGACTGGGGGATACATGTGAAAAATTACTTAGTTTTAATCCAGGTCTCAAGCTGGAAGCTTGTCTTCTGGCTAGTGTTCAGCATAGGCTGGTGAGTAGAACTGATTGCAAAAGTTCCATGTGAGCACGTGAAAGAAAAGAGAGTGATATGTTTGGAAATCGTGCTTAAGTATGCCTTGCACCCCAATAAGATATTCGTATGCAGTCTTGAAGAGTTCAGTCAAGCTGGAATGAGAATTGAGAGTTTTGGGGTGTGCTGCAGGAAAACTGTTATAGTGCGTGTGTATGTATGTGTGTTTGTAAGTTGCATTTTAACTTTTATCAGTTATCTTGAAGTACTTAGCTTGTCCCCAGCCGCCTCTTGTAAATAAGTAGAGTTCAGAACACAAAGATGCTTAGTGAGGTGTTTTTCAGAGACATTTCTCTGTGATTTGACACAGCAAACAGGACAAATATCAGCCTAGGATCATCGCAGGGCAGTGTATGTCAGCAGGTGTGATAGCTTATACAACTAACAGTGCTGTGCTGCTGTTTATGAGAGTGGATAGTGATGGGACAAAGTGGAATGGTTTTAAACTGAGACAGGGGAGGTTTGGGTTAGATATTAGGAGGAAGTTTTTCACGCAGAGGGTGGTGACACACTGGAACAGGTTGCCTGAGGAGGTTGTGGATGCCCCATCCCTGGAGGCGTTCAAGGCCAGGCTGGATGTGGCTCTGGGCAGCCTGGTCTGCTAGTTGGCGACCCTGCACATATCAGGGGTTGAAACTAGGTGATCATTGTGGTCCTTTTCAACGCAGACCATTCTAGGATTCTATGATCTTTGTGCAAACATAGGCTTGGATTGGCGCTGAGGGATTGAAAGGTGGCTTTTGTGAATAAAAGTGCTACCGAGGTGTATGGCTGCATTGTGTATTTACATGCATTCTCATTTTTCACTTAGAAACAAACGTGGCAAAGTGATTAAACCTCTGCAGTATCAGTCCACAGTGGCACCAGGCACAGTTGCAAGAGTGGAACCAAATATTAAATGGTTTGGTGAGTTTTCTCAGCTTTCAGGCTCTCAATTTAGCAGGCTTGGAATTGGTTGAACTTTATGGGTTTTTTTAGTGTGTGCTTATTTCAGAATTGTGATTGTGTGGGACAGACCTGGAAATGAAGGTGAAATACCTCTCACAGTAGGCAAGCTCATTGGCTTCCACTTTACACATACCTATACATTGAATATTTGCTTTCCATGTGCTGCTGTTAAGTACATGTAACCTACGTATCTTAAGTGTTCTAGGGATACTTTAAAAAGTTTCTTTAAGTGATGGAAAGGGGGTGGTTTGTATATGCCAATCTTGAATATTTTTTTTTCAAGTGAAATCTTCTATTTTTTACTACTGGTATTTTTTATTCCAGTTTAAGTATTTATATTCTCAGTGTACTCTGATTCTCTGAAGCAGTTAAAGATGGGGAATGGTGTAGATGCAGTATTTATTTTCACGTGCAGGGAATACTCGTGTGATCAAGCAATCATCTCTACAAAAATTTCAAGAGGAAATGGAAACTGTCATGAAAGATCCATACAGAGTGGTCATGAAGCAAAGCAAGTTACCAATGTCCCTTTTCCACGATCGGATTAAACCTCACGTGAGTATCATTCATCTGCACTGAGTTAAGGCTGTGTTATGTGCACAGAGGTATCATGAATATTATTTATCAGTGGGAAATTTGCTACGTTTGTAGAAGCTTTGGAGGAGGAATTGGGGCAAATGTCTTGAAGTGGGATATTTTTGAGGACACAACGCTGCAGATGCTGAAGGCAAAGTAGTAGTGTGTTATTTCCCTGTGGTTTGTGAGGTCTGTGTTATGGAATTCACATTTTCTCACAGGAAATCTACTTCAAAGCGCTCTAGGTTAGAATATGGCATTGAAAATGACTGTCTCAGCTTGCCACCGTATGTTCTAATGCTTCTAATGGTTGATGTGACAAACAGACCTTTTTTGAGGAAGCATCGTTCTGCTAGCGTGTGCCCTCTCATGCAGTGAATCTGTTTGAACTCAAATGTGTGCTTTTTATCTTGAATCAGAAGTTCTGCATGCTGCCTTCATTTCAAGGAGAATTGAGTTTCAAGCACGTAAACCTTTAGTTATTACCAGACTGCTTTCATAATGTCTGAAATATTATTTTGGATTATTGTTAGATACTTCTTTCACACGGAAAGTTGCCAGGTTTGTGTCATAAAAATGTTACCTAAATGAAGGGAAAAGTTACTGTAAACTAAAATAAGTGTTACAAAAACAAATTATTTCTTTCAGCTATGAATTGCGTGCCGTTCCAGGAAAAGTTGGCATTCATTACAGGCTTCAACTTCTACGGTTTTGACTGTAATTATCCCTGACAAAAATCTGTGAATTTGGCGAGATTTGTGCACTTGTTAGAAAAATAAGAAATGATCAAAGATAGCAGCTAAATTTTCATCATTGTAGCCTTAATTACTTTTGACATCATTTATGCAGAAAGAACTGAAGCATAATTCTTTGGCAAATGCAGCCTGTTTTGGTGCTTGTTAAATATCCACGTTTATGCTTCTCAAGATTAAGCTGCAGAACTCAAACATTGTTAGGAAAATGCCTTTAACTCTTGTTAGAGATTACAGAGCTGCATTGCACTGAGGTCTTGTAAGCTGCGTGTCATGAGAGATGGAAAACTAGAGATTGTGGGTGTGTTTTCTTCTTTTTTTTTTTTTTTTGTTTTTAACAACCCATCTTTCTGTAGACCTCCAGAGTTCACATTCTTGACACAGAAACATTTGAAACAACATTTGGCCCCAAAGCACAGAGGAAAAGGCCAAACCTTGCTGCAAGTGATGTGCAGTCTCTGCTGGAGAATGCCGAAGCCTCATCAGAATGTTATGATCGGGGCAAAGACAGAGACCTGGTCACAGAAGACACTGGTGTAAGGTAGATAGGAAGGAGAAGTTATTCTCCATACATTTCTTAAACATCAGCTTTATTCATTAAAAAAAAAAAAAGTGCATCTAGTACCTCTATCAATGCTGCCACTGTCTGATTGATGAGCATGCAACGAGAAATAAGCTGAATTTGGCTGGATTTAAAGCTGTTTTGTCCCAGTATATTTAACTGAACTGCTGCTTCCATGGGACCCTTCTGTCTTCACTGATAATTCACTGTTTGTTGCATATCTTGTGAACGCAGATATTGGGTTAAATAAGGGACTGGGTCTAATCTCCTCTCTTCTCTGTAAATGGCTAACTGGCTTTAGAGAAGACAGCACTACAGCCCTGTTACTGTGGTTGTTTGATGTCTCTGGTGATCCACTTCCAGGGATGAAGCACAAGAGGAAATATTTAAGAAAGGACAGTCAAAAAGAATTTGGGGTGAGCTGTACAAGGTAAGCAACACTTATAATTTGCAGCAGGTATTTGTCTGTCTTTCAGCCTTTATGAAGTCCAGTGCTGCAGCACAGCATTGGAAATATTGTGTGGTAGTGTTCTGAAAAGCTCTGAAAATAGTACAGTTCTAGATCTTGCCACCTTAGGGTAGCTTTGGTTTGCTGAATTTGCTGTATAGTTTCTTAGAACAAAAGTGTCTGTTTGTGCATGGACATTCTGAGTGTATAATTCTCTTGCTTGTTTTTCTGTCAGCCTAACTGAACTGACTGATGTAAAGCCATACACTCTTTTCTAACACTGGACTGGTGTTGAACCAGACCATCAACTAGAACAGAAAAAAAACAGCTGTAGAGTAGAGGGGAGATTCATTTTCAAGTCTCTGCCTGACGGAGCTTGATTCTTGAGCTCTTGTCCCAGTGGAACAAACATCCTTAAAATATATGATCTGCAGATGGGCTGGTAGAATGAACAATTCCTGGGGCTTTAGCACAGATAAACCAGCTAGATGCCCTTAAGTTTCTTTAAGGACATGTCATGTTAATAAGGTCATCTTTGGAGTGCTTTGACCTTCAGTTCTCCATGACTTACCACCTCTGCTAGAGGAATGGAGTCTGAGAATGAATTAGATTGGTAAGTGCAGTTTGTTTGCTCTCAGCGACTCTTAGTTGTTAAACTGCTTGATTTCTTGTTTTGAATTTCTGAATGTAGCTTAGAACTTTCTCATTTAGGCCTAAAATTGCTGGGAATGATAGAGCAAAACAGATTTCAATAGGATTCTGCCAAAAATGCAGGAAATAGCTGTGAAACAAATTCACTTGGCTTGAAGCAAGTCATGAAATGACAGCTCCCTGCTGTAGATGCTTAGTGGACTAACAGCAGGTTCCTGCTTTGTTGTGTGTTTCATTCTGATCCAGCAAACACACTTTATGTCCTGATCCTTTATGGAATGGATGGAGAACATTGTTTTTGTCTGCTAAAGCAAATAACTGTTCACTATTTGGTTGTAGTGTTCCCCTTCTCAAGTGCTTCTAGAAGCTGTAGTGCACAAAAGCTGCTCACAGCTGTCCAGCCTAAATTTGGAGGGGAGTAGGGAAGAGAGAGTAGAGTCTGAGATTGTTACAGGAAAGTGACAGTTGTTCCTGAAGGATATAAGGTTTTATCCTATAAGGATAAGAATTTAGAAAATCACTAATTTATATTTTGGAAATGTATATGAGTTCCCTTCTGTGTGAGATAGATAGATATCTCACACAGAAGGGAAGTCATATATATACATATATATAAATATGTATCTATCTATATATTTTTTTTTTTTCCTCCAGGTGATAGACTCATCAGATGTTGTTGTTCAAGTTCTTGATGCCAGAGATCCTATGGGTACTCGCTCCCCTCATGTGGAATCTTATCTGAAAAAAGAGAAACACTGGAAACATCTCATTTTTGTCCTGAACAAATGTGATCTTGTTCCTACCTGGGCTACTGTAAGCACAGCCTTGCCTCTTGTCCCTTGAATGTGTTTTGTTCCTTTCATAGCCTCTAATCCTGTTGCCAGTCCTTGTTCTAGTTTCTTAAGGGCATAATGTAACTGGGTCAGTGGGAACTCTCTGCTTGCTCGCTATAAAAGTAACAATTACCATTTAAATCAGTCCAAGTTTGGCTCAGTTGAGCAACAGTCATCAGCCACAAATTCCCTACTTCCTCTGTCTGGATTTAACTGTTCAGCTGATGTCTCCAGAGTATGCTAAATGTTAGTACATTTAAGATCCATATCCACCACAGCTGGTCTGTTTTATATTGTTAAACTAATTAGCGAGCAATGAAGGCGTTTGGGAGAAATTGTCTTTTTATGAAAACAATAGCCAGTGCTTTTAGCTATTGGGTTGATAAAATGCTTCAAAGGTTCTTACATGGCAGTTTTTATAGACAGTTGTGTATGTGACTCAAGTGAAAGTGCTGTGTTCTTCTCATAGTCAAATTGTTTCACCACCTTTGCAGCACAGCATTCATAACTGAGCAGTGTTTTCCTCTTTAGAAGCGCTGGGTTGCTGTCCTTTCCCAGGAATATCCAACACTTGCTTTTCACGCCAGCCTCACAAACCCTTTTGGCAAAGGTGCTTTCATACAGCTTCTAAGGCAGTTCGGAAAGGTACAGAACAACTGTGGGGCTTTGTATTGTTTGAGGTTGGAAGGGGGGTGGGGTTAGTATGGGATTTTTCTTTTGGCCATTCTGTCAGCAAACAGGCTTCGTTCTGTGGAAATGGAAAATACTATCCCTGGACAGAGTATTCAGTTGGTACTCTTAGGTCTGATGTGAATGTATAGAAGAATGGAATATATTTCAGGCCCATTAGTGTCCTGCATATATGCATGTTGTATTAGGGTGCTCTCCTTTTAAGTATCTTCATTTTCCCAAGAAAGTAATCTCAAGACAAGAGAAAATGTCTGTCTCCAGACCACAACTGTCTGCTGTCCCCCGCTGCTGTTTGTATTTGCTTTGTTTTTCAGTCTAAAAGGTTTCTAATTTCAGGCATTTACAAGTAAGCTTAAAGCAGCAAGAAACACATTGGGTTCACATCTTCGTTCTGAAGTAGCAAATGTTCTCTTTCAAAGGTTGGAGTTCTTAGATTCTACCCTTGTACGTTTCTCCTGATAGAAAAGAGCTGATCTCAGTTTTCTTTAATCTGGCAGATTTGGAGCTGCCTTTGCTTTGTTAGACAAGGCCAGAAGCTGCTAAAACTAAAACTCTGTCATTTTCTATGAGGTATTAAAATGATGTGTCATTTCTTAACAGTTACACTCTGACAAGAAACAGATCAGTGTGGGTTTTATTGGATACCCAAACGTTGGCAAAAGCTCAGTGATCAACACATTGCGGTCTAAGAAGGTCTGCAATGTGGCTCCAATTGCAGGTGAAACTAAGGTAGGAAGATGCTGCTGTTTTGAAGATTATAAAAATAATATTAAAAATATGTCATTGCATTGTCAGAATCAGAATATATGTAAAATTAGCTCGTTAACGCTTTCAAGTCACTGAAATGATACAGGCTGTATGACCCTGAGTCTGAGGGGTGGCTGATGAGCCAGGCATTGTTCTGGAGTGCTGCTGCACAGAAGCATTTCTGAGTTGCTATGCCTGCCACTCTGCCTGTTCTGCAGCACTGTGTGATCTGAACACTCAGCTGCCCTGACTCAGTGTGTGCTAATGCCAGGTTTCTAAGATGACGTCTGTATATTAAATCTGTGCATTTAAAAGCTGAACTAACAGTTGTGCATGAGAGGAGATAACATGGGGACCACTGATATCTTTCAGGTGTGGCAGTACATTACTTTGATGAGGCGGATTTTTCTCATTGACTGCCCAGGGGTGGTGTATCCATCTGGAGACTCAGAAACAGACATTGTTCTGAAGGGAGTGGTATGTATTTATGCTGTGTGCGGGGAGAATTCTTGCTGTTTTCAATGTGGTGAGTTCACTTTCCAAAGGGTTGATACTTTACCATTCATTTTTAGGTTCAAGTTGAAAAGATTAAGAGCCCTGAAGACCACATTAGTGCGGTGCTGGAAAGAGCCAAACCAGAGTACATCAGAAAGACATACAAAATTGATTTCTGGGAAGATACAGAAGATTTCCTTGAGAAGCTTGCTTCTAGGACTGGAAAACTACTAAAGGTTTGAGAGTATCCTCCATTTACAGGTTGGAAGAGCATGGGGGTTTGTTTCTGCATTGAACATGGGAAATATGTTTCAGTTGCAAAGAGATAATATCAAGATGGTATACCCTGCAAACAAGGACAGGAAACTGTTACTGAATTCTTTCAGGGTGGTGAGCCTGATGTGCAAACTGTCAGCAAGATGGTTCTCAACGACTGGCAGAGGGGCAGAATTCCATTCTTTGTGAAGCCACCAAATGCAGAAGCAGGTTCTGAGGTGAGGATGTAAGGCTCGTGCCTCTTCTTGCATATTATTTCATTTTGCTAACGATACTCACTGGTGCTTTTGCCTGAGCACCATGTAACATGGGCTTTTCCTGACGTGGTTCAGGTGATAGTCATTTTGGTAGTTACATGGAGAGGAACAGGTAGCAAAGAATTTTTCCACAGAGATGTCTGAGCTGTTTTGCAATCATCTGACTAGTAGAAATGTCAGTAATTACCATGTTGTTAGTTATCTTAGGCTTTGTCCAAAGAGCTGTTTGGACAGGCTGTGGATACTATATCCATTATGCCCTTTCTCCTAGCCATCTGCAATGGAAGGAGCAATGACATCAAGCCAATCTAATAATGAGAAGGAAATTTCTGAGTCTGCTGCGTCAAGTATGGAGGCAACAGAAGAGAAGAATAACACAGACACTGAAATGAAGCAACTCATGGCAAATGTTCGGCAAAACTTTGGGAGGATTAATGTAGCACCTCAGTTCTCAGAAGAAGACCTAATTCCTGTAGATGTGCCAGGCTTTGATGAAACAGACAGTGATTGTCCTGAAGAGGAGGAACAGGAAGAAGAGGAAGAGGAAAATGAGCAACATCAAGATTCAGTAGAAGAAGAATCACAGCCAGCTGTACAGAGTGCCAGGGAGAGCTCGAAGGCAGTTCTTCAGGCTCTGGAGGAGAAGATTGCAAAATGCAAAAAATTTCTGGATAAGGCCAAAGCCAAGAGATTCTCAGCAATAAGGTATCTGAATCTGTTCAGTGACTCAAGTGTTTTCTTGGGGGAGAGTGGGAAAGAGATGATAAGTTTTCCGTTGTAGTTTCACTCCATTTATGTCCCATTGCCATGGCTTCTGTAGTTCAGCCATAAATGCTTGAGCTTTGGCTAAGCAGCAGTTTGTTTTTGAGAGAATGTTCTAGGAATTCCTATTGGCCATAATAACAAAATTTTTTCTCACTTTTGGAAAGCTGCCTGTTCAGCTATGGTTTAGAAACCTGTGGGTAGCAATATTCCTTCCTTGCATCTTTCCCTGATATTGACCTGTCTTGAGTAATAGAGAGGCCAGTGTCCTCTCTGTATATTAGTCTGCGCATTTACAAGAGTATCCCAGCTTGTATAGCAGGCCCAATTTTAGCAGAGCAAATCCACCAGGTTTGTGAGGACTGAGATTCAAGGTTAAGTGTTAAACTTTGTCCTTTGTGCAATGCACAAGTCCAGTAACTCTAGAGACAAGATTACTGGAATATTTCTTCCATGCAAAGTCTGCGGCTTTGCTGATGACAGGCTGCTGGGACCTATTGGAGATTGATCACTTCTTAGAGATGGCTGCATTTTGTGTTATGACATTCTTTTATTGCCTGTTTTATCTTTTGTAGAATCCCTAAGCAGCTGAGTGAAAAAGTGTTTGCAAAATCCATGCAGAAGGCTGAAGAGACCAAAGAAAATGAAGAGAAAGGTAAAGCAAAATTAGTAGTTCCTGATCTATGATTGGAAATCCAATAAGAGAGAAAATAGGGATTAAAGGTTTTCATTAGCTCCAGACTGCAAGCTCTTCTTTCTCCAGAGCTGTTATTTAAACCTCTGCTTAGTGAACCCAAGGGCTGCTTCATGACCTTGCTGTGGCCTTTCTATGGAACTGTAGAGTCTGTACAGTAAAACATCTCCTCTACTACTGAGTGGAGATAAAGACAAATGTTGCACTCTCAGCAGAATGGTGCTGTGGGCGGTTTGCAGTCTCAGCAACATCCGTTCCACATGGTATAGTATTACACAGCAGGGGGTGGAAGCATTTTATGACATTATAAAAGCACAGAGCTACTTCAGGCTATAGATTTTACTGTGGTCACTTTTGAGAGTCCGTGTCTTCAGTTTCCAAAGCAAGTTTGATTAAAGGCAAAATAATGTGGGAGAATCCTATACTGACAAGATTAATATTTTTCTAGACTTACGTAAGGCTTTAAGCAATCTGCTTACCAGAAGTGGTTTTCTGGAAAGGGACGGACGTGTTGTTTTGGTAAAAGCTCTTAAAATACCACCAAAGGATTGCTTTGCTGAAATGGATGGGACAGTGACCCCAATCTTAATTCTATGGGCACATGGGTGTTGTGGAAGATGCTGGAGTACATGATCTTTGCTGTTTGCAGGTGGCACAGTAAAGAAAAGAAAAAGGAATATAGAAGAGGAGGATGATGAAGACCATTTGGGTAAACAGCCTTGCAAGAAACTTACATCCAAAGAAGTAAGTGTGATCTCTTGTTGCGTAATAGATGAGTGGAGTAATTGAGCTGGCTTCTTCCTGCATGGATTGCCCATTGTTATTTGAGAGGTTTGAGACCTGACATTAATAGCTGTCTAATGTGACAGCAGTATGTTCCAGCTGGCCATACACCCATTAGAGAAACCAGCAGATAACAATGACAGTGTTGAAAAGGAGAATCCTTTGTAGATAACTGTTCTGCTTACTTAGTGATGCTGGTAAGAGAGCAGGGAATCTAAATCTGACAGATGAGAAAACTTGGGTCTAGATGGGCAGAAGTCAGTGGTTGTTCCATTCTGTCTACAGCAAGAGCTGCTGCTC